>JAAGVU020000003.1:0-10670 GCA_011763525.2 Mormyrus iriodes | reverse complement strand
AACGTTTAGTCATGACTGAACATATTAGCATAAATAGCTAGGATAGCATCCATCCATCTTCCAACAACATATCCAGGCAGAGCCCCTGAACTGTACTCAGATACTGTTTGCACTTTCCTCTATGGACGATGTCATACTGCCCCCACCCCACACCCTGGGCCCACCCCTAATCCTCTAGACTGTATTTATACACGGCTGCTAAGCTGGCCTCCAGTTTCCACTCTGTAGGAAAATGTGACCAGTAAACCCTGCAGAAGCTATCGCGGCAGTGCCCTTTTTGGCGCCTAACGACCACTCCTCATTTAGAGGCTACTTCGGTTAGCAACCGTTCGCTAATAACGAAAAATTCATTTTCTGACCGATGAGCACATTTGCCGCCAAATTTTGTACATTTGACAACGACGTATGCTGGAGAGAGAGAGATATTTGAAGTAGTATGTATGAAATGTTGTTAAAAATGTCCACTTCATTGTAGGATAATAGAAGCTGAGTATGGAAGGCTGGAAGGCTGAAGGGAAGTCGTAAACACAGTCGCGGTCAAGCCCAGGCTACCGTGATTTTCATTTAGTGACCATTTCGTTTAACGACCTGGTTAATGGAATGGAACTTGGTCTGTAGACGAGGAGTGGTCGTATTTGCGTCTTAGTGTTGCAGATCCGGAACATCATCCCTCAGGCCCGGAACGCCACGGGTTCTTAACTTGGATACTTGACCCATTTTTTTCTATCTGATACCTTTGAAGTTTTATTGCACCCTGGCCACTGTAGCTGTCTTTTATCGGCTGCCTGAGGACCCAGGTGACGTATCCGTGATCCCAAAGCAGCACGGGGCTCGCTGATCCGTGCGAGGGATTACCTGTATTTTAATCTCAGGACTAGGCCAGCATCTCCCCCCCCCACCCCTCCCCGAGCCATCTGTTCCTGATATTGCTGTTGACCGTTGACAAATGGCATTTTCTAAGTTTAATAAATGATTTAATAAGCAGCGCTGCTGTTCCATTCACTGTCTCGGTGCTAAAGATTTAAGTACAGTTCATGTTTATTGTGCTCTATGGTTACAAAAAGAAACAAATAAAAGTCACACCCTTCCAGTCTTGTAAGAAAGGACCAGTTCAGGGGAGTGACCACTGAGAATCGGTTTCAGCGTCACATGATCGCTGCCTTTGATAACTTCCTGGGCAGACCGGGGACCCCCTGTGGCAAAGGTTAGCGTGAGCTAAAAATGTCAGGAGCATAGCAAGAAATGGCGGGGGGGCAAAAGTGCTTATATCTCTCTGCAGGGCAAAGGGGAAGGCATTCCTGGAGACCTTTAGCCATCCTTTGAGGTTTGTACTCTTTAAAACGGGATCCTTTCAAGATCGGGAAACACAAATGCGCTTTGAAGTTCAGGATAGTGCGTAGGAGGGTTCTAAAGCATCCCCACCCCTGGAGATGGAACAAACGCCCAGCTCGTGTCCTGCTGTGCCCTTTACCCTCCCTACCGCTGTCTGCGATGTTTCTGGTGCCAACAGGAAGCTATCAGACGCAGGAGGCCTCGTGCCCTTCGCCCATGTTGAGCGAAGTCGTGCGAAGGATTTGTAGCACAAAACCTGTAGTGATACTCCCAGACTGGCTCATTTCTATTTGTCTCTCCCTATAACACTTTTCCCTGAGAAATATATCTATTTCGCTGGTGCATCAGATCTACCTTGTTAGCTCCTGTGTGGAAGACTGTGACCCATAGCATTGTTAACCTTTCCTGCCGTTCTTTAAATATTTGATTTGTTAGCTTAAGTTATATAATGTAGGGATAACGAATTTGTGTTGGGGGGAGGGGGCGTGGAGGCCAGAGGCCTTCTCAGTTTCAGAAACACGGCCCCTTTCATCTAGGAGGGTGTAGAGTCAGCTCAACACTGCCCCCTTCTGTGTTTGCAACACATCGGGGCTTAATCCTTCACCGCTTCAAAATAAAAGCGCCGTTCACATGGAAGCTCTGCCTCTCGAGGGCCCTACCCTAATTAGACTGAGCGACCTTGTTGGACCCAAAGTCTCCATTAGCACCGGCACCAGCACACACCATCCACACGTCATTTTTTTGGCTTTGTTTTCAGCTGCTGGGTGTTTTTTTAGGCACAGTTTGAATAATTCTTAGCTCTTGAATGAATCTCTCTTGTGGAATAAATCTCAGGTCTTAAGTAAATCTTGCCTCTTGAAAAAATCTCGGTTTTTGAATAAATGTTCTCTGTGCTAGTTGCTTAGTTGCTGCTGTGGGAGGCTTTAGGTGATAGTGAGATTTTGTTTTCTCCATCTTAATCTTACCTCGCTAGCTCTTTTGCCTGGTAGGGGTGCAGGGTTAGGGAGTGGCCAGGGGTATGCGTGGGGCCCCATGCTTTCCTCCATGCTGAAGGAAGTGCACCTGCATTTACATATCACACTGTATTTATTGAAAGTGAAATGCTGAAATGCTGTCCAGCGCTCTTACAATACATTGAATCATAATTATTTTTCCTTGCTTTGTTCGTGATTTTACCTGGGGACACTTCGACTGATTTATACAGTAGATTAATTCTCAGAGAAATTGGGGTTGACTACCGTTTTCACACATGAAACAGCAATCCGTCTCCTAGGACATGCACCGGCAGTCTTTGGGTTCTAAGCCCACAGCCTAAACTCTCATTATCAGCTTTGAGAAAGTGTGTTTGCCATCTCTCTTTGTGCCTTCTAGTGTCATTTTAAAGTAGATATGGTGACCAAGAGCACCGCTTGCCTGTAGATGGCATTTCCTGTGTTCAGATGATAATGGTATAAAACGTTCTACTTGGAGAAAGCTTTTATCAGAGGTGGAAAGTTCAGATCCAGAAAGTTAAAATCCAGATCAAGGTTTTGTTTCAACCAGCCAGTTGACTATATAGAGTCACAGTTACAGAGTACTCTGGTTGGTTGAAACAAAATCTTGGTCTGGATTTTTACTTTCTGGACCTGAACTTTCCACCTCGGGGCTTTTTTGTGTTTGTTTATCCATCCATTTTCTGTAACCGCGGGGGGTCTGGAGCCTAACCCGAAGGCCATGGGTGGGAACAACCCAGGTTGGGGTGCCAACCCATCGCAGGGCACACACACACACACACACCATGTACACACGCACCACACCTATGGGCAGTTTGGTAACTCCAATCAGCCTCAGCATGTTTTTCGACCGTGCCACCCCCTACTGGATTTTTACTCTTATGAAATATATAACATCATTTTATTTATACAGCATCGTTTCCCCCATGTGTTTGTATTAGCATCAGAGCCGGATAAGTGGACACGTATAGCAGTTTGACAGCAGCCTTAATGGCATCTCCGTGCGGTTCCTTTGTTAGGATATAGATTTTTTTTGTCATCAGTATATTATTATATATTAAATGGTATCAAAAATCTTTTCAACGTTTCGAGCAAATATATAGCAAATTCAAGCAGTTTACAGAATTTCTTTTGCTGTGATTTTTAGTTTATATGCGTTGTACAAATTCCTTCACCAATGCCTCTCGTGACCTTGTTACTGACATGCTTGACAGCTGGGTGAGTTTGCAGCACTGCAGAACAAGTATGGCGGGGCAGTAATTAATGATCACATGATCACAGGAAGGAGAGATGAAACGGCATGATGCAGAGCAGGATGCTGTCTCCTGCTCCAAAGGCGAGCTTGCCACCCAAGCAGGATGACGTTTGACACGATTTATTTTGTGATCCGATATTAATTGCTATAGTTTATGACTGTGACTTATTTATTTATGAAAGGAAGTTCAGTCAGTCAGCTATCACCTTTCTGTGAGACGTTTTTTTAGCAGAGACCTTCCCTGAACTTGGCTCCATGGACATGGTGCTTCCTCCATACTGTCCTTTTCCGTACACAGGAAAGAAATCATCTAACTATAGAAAAGTACAGTAGCGATTTAATCATTTAATGTACGCTAATTATTTAATGATCGGCTCTCTTCATACAGTGTGGGGGAGGAGTAGTATTGATCGAGGGTGATCACAGTATTTCATAAGCAGCTCACGTGTATTATTTCTTGTGGTTTTTTGCAGGAAATAATTCTCGCTATAGGAACTCGAGGTTCCTCTTAGAGCTGAACTCCAGCGGGTTTGAGGACTGACATCGGAGAGTGTGGAGTGCCACTCAAAATGGCGTCCTGCTTTTATTGGTTTGTAGCTCTGAATAATTCCCCCCCGACTCCAGCCACTTGAGGTGGGGGGGGGGGGGGGGGGCTGTTATTCTCTCAATGGAGGACTGAGGGCAGCCCTTGTTTGTTTAGCTCTTGACAGGCCTTGTTCTCATTAATCCGAGCCGCCACGCTCCAGCGGGCCAGAGATATCTTGGCTGTGTTCGCAAAGGCTGATAAAACTGTGGTGAATTATTCATGCCGGCCACAGAGATTTCCGGAGAAGTTCACGGCGAGGGGCTCAGCCACGTTTCTCTCGGAGCAGCTGGCCATCGCCGCTAACGCCTGTCGGGGGAATTGCTGTCAAAACAAACTCCTCCCTAAACGAGAAGTGCAAAGTTTTTTGGGTCAGGGTTGAGTGGACATGTCTTGCAAATTCTTTTTGGTCACAAGGTTTTTGATGGTGATAGTAGATTTTTGGCCTTCTGTGGGACTCTACAGATGGCACCGAGGACGTTCTCGGCTGTGGGAGATGCTGAGTTTCCTCATTTCTACAGGGAACGTTGTGATATGGGTCAGGAGGCCCATTCTGACTTGACCCCTTCATCCCTGCCATAGCTTTCAGAAGGGTGCTCTAGAACAGTGGCTTTCAATCTGTGGTACATGCTCCTCCAGTGGTACTCGGAGCGCCCTCAGGTGGTCCGTGAGAAGACTGCAGGAATTTATTACTGTGATTCAGGCTACTATGATTTGTTTGTTTTCCACCTGCGTCATTGTTGGCTTGGGTTTGATCCAAAGTGGTTCTTGGTCCGAAAATGTTCAAGAACCACAGCTCTAGAAGACGGCAGAACAAGCCTAAGAGGGTATCTGTAAATTGAGGTACCATTTCAGTGTGAGCCAGTTTGACGTCCAAAGTTCTCAGCTGGAGCTTCCTTCACGCAGATGTTTCCTCCACGGCGACACCACGGGAGCAGAAACCACCGTCTAGATTCCTCCTTCCGTTTTGGTCCTTTAAGGAATACCTGGCTGCTCGTCACCATGGCTACCAAGCATTCTGCATTACGCTTTACTTACCCTTAATTATAGTAATTAGAATGAACACAGCTGCTAAGGCCCACCCTACAGAAGAATGCTCACTGTCTTTATGGCACCTTTACCTGTCAGGTTTTATTACACTGAGCCGTTACACCTGCTGAAATTGCTGCTGTGTACTCCACAAAGCATTTCCTGCATCCGCACTGGGAGCCTTGGCTCCAGTGTGAGCTGTGAAGGTGCTCCTACATCACACTGTGAATGTCTGACATCTCATGTCTCCTGTTCTGACGCTGTGCTGAAGTGAATCCAAATACTAACAGTATTGTGTGTTGAAGGCAGGAAGGAAGGAAGAAGGAAACGGAAGGGAAGGAAAAGACGTTTAAAGTAAGTTCAGAGAAAATGATTCTGAGCTAAATGATTATTGCATTTGGGCTTTATAGTGTCCCCTAGTGGTGATGAATGGAAGTGACTGGGACTTGGCTTAAGTGTAGCCTAAGCACTAAGGTTTGAGTAAACAAGTACAGTATCCTTGAGCAGGGTGCCAGCCAGAGGCATGTGTACAGAAATACAGGCAACAGTACTGAGGTTTGTCCCTGAGCAATAGTGTGATGATCCTTCTGAATGTTCTGGGCAGTGTAGATGGATTCCGAGAACCTCAGCGTTTAGCAGGGATGTGGGTCTTACTGGCAGACACTGTATCAGGGAGATGGAACCATGTGAAGGTGTTTGCAGTGCTTAAAGTCAGGGGCTGCCTTTTTAAAATAAGACCCAGTCATCCCCCTGCTAGGTTATACATCTGGTTTCCTACTCGCTGAGCTGTTTATCCAAAGACTCGCAGATATTGTTTTGGGAACAAAGAATAAGTCCAGATGCCATGGCCCATTGTTTCCTAGCTGCCTCTTCTCTCCTGTGGGCCAGATGGTGGAGCTCGTGCCTCGGGTAAAGGACTGGCAGCCCTCCATCTCGGGGAAGGTCGCGATCTGGGAGCTGAGCTTGCACACAATATGGGCCTTTTTAAAATTTTATTTCCAGGTTTTAATTTCATGCATTCACCAACCAAGCCTTGATTGACTGCTTTCGTTCGAGTTTGTGGTTAAACTCGGCAGGCATGGCCACATCTATCCCTAACAAATAACCGCAACGGAGTTAACGAACGTAGGGGAAACTGAACAGGTTTCCTGCATTCGCACGTTCACGCCACGGAAACACGAGTCAACTCCCACTGGTCACATAAAACATCCCGCTTCGGAAGCACGTCAGCTCGGCTGGTACGCGGCTGTTTTCTCGGTGGCACATCGTCTTATTCAATTGTTCATTGATTAATAGATTAGTTTTCGTTTAGTTTATACTCTCCCTTGGCCTAAAAGATGAGTAGCAGCCTCGGCTTTTCGCGTCAACCGATTTTTTTTTCCCTCAAATAAACTTTGACCGTTGCTAGATATTTAGCCAAGAATTGGCTTGAAGAAATAAGTAATGTTATATTTTTGAAATAGCGTAAAAATGGTGAAATGTTAGTTGTGGTTTGTAATATTTTACATTTATTTATGTTAATGAATTATAGGATCACAGTTTTCCAGGGGAAAAGGGAGGGAAATACATGCATAAAAGGTGCAATATCTAATTATATTTCAGAAATTAACTGATTAGACTAAAGTAAGTTAATCTGGGGAGTGTTGGTTCATTTAAAACAGTGTTTTTGAAAAGAAGATTCAGTCGGTTGCCACGGTGACGTTTGTGATGTACCAGTTCGCACACGCCGTTCTGGACCCGCAGCCTTCCCTGCCCCCTTGGCCACGTTGCCATAGCAACACCCACCCGACCAGATGTGGAGATCTGTGGGCCAAACGCCCCCCCCACTGGAACCGGCATAAACTTGGAGCTGTTCCTTTATTACTCCTAAAACATTTTTTGGCAATTTAACGAAGCCACTTGTGCTGGGGGGTGGGGGGGCTTAGCTTGTCGCTATTCCAGGGCTTGTAAAATTTCATAATCTCATTTCACAACATAACCAGTAGAGACTACGACAGATCTGTGAAGAATCTTTGCCGTACGTTTTGTGTAAGGTTACTTTTGTCGTCGACGTGGCTGAACGGAAAAACAATCATCTTAAAAATCACTATCAAGTTTCACAGAAAACAAAAAGCATCCATCGTGTACCAAGTTTGTGGATGCCTGAAATGCTTCTAGTGAGATATTTCCACTAATTTGTACCTCTGGGTTGCCCATAGTGAAACACCGTGTTCACTGATAATAACTATATTTGCAGTGTGCACCTACAGGATGATTCATTTTATAAGTCGCTGAAAATCTCACTGGGACACTTCCGGAATGCTCCATGCGTACTGGATTCATAAAGTGGTAAAGACCCACCGACATTCACGGCTCCACACGACGTCTCTGGGTATGTTTATAGGGCGCTCATAGGAGCTTGTAAACCGGCCCAACACCCCCTCCCCCCATATAAATATTACAGCTTTCAGGTCTGTGTGATTCGGGTGAAATTTATCCATTCAAAACTGCTGGGACAGAAACCATATTTTTTCATGCAGAGACAGCAGACTCACTCCAGGGCTCGTGGCGGATTAAAAACACCAAATAATAACGAGACGTCTCAGCCACAAGCAAACTTGTGCGATTTTGTTAAAAATATCACGTTTATAGATAAAATGCATTGTCATACCGTCCTTATCTGTAATGTTAGGGAGGTTAATAATGTCATATCAGTAATTATATTATGCAATTGCTTCCAGAGATGAATTTGACTACAATCTGCTCCGGTTTCTGAGATGTGTCCTACAAGTGACTGTTCTTCCCAGTAGCTGTGCATCATCTTTGAACGTGCAGTTTGCTGTAACCCTGGGCTCGGCTACGATAATCGCCAAAAGGAGGCTGTTTTTATTCCACAACAGCTATAATGTCTGGGGTCCGAATATTTTCCTCTTCACCATGTGTCCCTCCCCAAAACTGCTTCACTAAGAATGTACACGGGTGCCAATTTTTGCGATGCTGTGCGATGAAGGACAGAATAATTAAATCTTAAATCTCGATTGTGCCACAGGAACAGGGAAAATCACCCGGAGATGTAGCAAAATAATGGCCCTTTGTGGCCCACATAAAAGCTTCCTGTCAGCCCCCATCCCGTGAAAGGACATGCTCGGTGATCAGAGAATACAAAGACTTTCATTCAACCAAAGCTGCTTTTTTTAAGCATCCCTGTATACAGAACAGCCATTTAAAACACCATTTTTCGTATTTTCATTCAGGTCTGTGCAGTTTCCAGTTAATGGTGCCGGCTACAGTTTTTTAACTTGATTTCTTACCATTTGACAGTGATCGTGCTCCAGCCGGCTCGCACTACAGACACCACGCCCTTTTGTCTATTCCCCAAACCATGTTGTAAAACACAACTTCCAGTTAACCAATCAGGGACTGGCTTTAGTCTTTAGCCAGCAGGAAAGTAGGACACATTGAAAACAGGACCCCTGTGTGTATGTCTTATGATGCCCTGTGATGGACTGACATTGTGCCCAGAGCATATCCCAGCCTTACACCCTGTGGTGCCTGGGATACGCTCCAGGCTCCCCTGCATTGGGTAAACAGCTGGAAAATTGATGTATTGACGTAGCAATGTCTTTTGACAGATGGCATATTTAAGCACCTCTACCTTGTCGTCTTTACTATTTATGACAGGCTCATAAGTTTCTGTTTTCTCTCAGAGCCACAAGGGGGCAGTCAGAGTGTCACGGGTTGCTGAGCCCTGCTATAAAGGCATAGCTGACCATCGCTAACATGCCGCAGATGTCTTACGCCATGTCTCACCACCAGCTACCTGTACTCCTGGTCAGAATTGTCCCCCCCACCCACGTAGTGTTGTACTGCATCTCACCATCTTCACCCTCCCCAGCTGCTGATAGAAAGTGGCACACGGAGACCAGGGTTCTCACGGTCCATGCAATTATGCCGCAGAAATTTTCAATTAAGAGTTGCGAAACACTGGAATGCAGGAATGTCAGGAGCCAGAAATCGGCACAGAGTAGCTCTTATTGCAACAACAATGATTCACAGACTTGAGGAATGTAGCGGTTCTGGTGGGACAATGCATTCTGGGTAACCGTGACCTTTGACCTACATCAGATTCAGATTAACACTAACATGTGCCGCATGCCAACCAAACAGACACCCTGTGCTCACATGAGCTTCGAAGCAGACTCCTCCTTTTCGGCCCTTGTCGCACTTGCATAATAATAATAATAATACCCTTTTTTATTGAGGGTATCTACACTTAGTCATTGTTACCGTAAAAGCGACAGAGGTAGCGACAGGCGGAGGCCAATCTCATCCTTTCACGTTCCCACCTGCTATCGTTCAGCCAAATTAACAATTTGGATGGAAGGTCTTTTCACTCCTTTGCGGCTCCCGGCATCGTTTCAGATGCAAGTTTTGGCTTAGTGCAATTAGCCGTGAATAAAGAAGTGTTACAGGAAGGCCGCGAGACAGCAAGCGTAGGTCCCGGCAGGCCGGATAAACAAACACGGCATGTCTGGTAAGCAGATTCCACAGAAAGGTGGGGCCAATTCAGACCGCTCTCATTCCTTGCTGTTTCCGTGACGACCACCTCCCACCATGACTGACTCAACGATGACGTCTTCCTCACAGAATAAAATGAAATCCCTTGACTGTAGGCTGTTGGTACGAGAATAACTTATCTTACGGTTATCTCGTAGGTCAGACGACAGCTGCTGACTCTGTGGCAGCTCTGGTTCTGGGTCACCGGCGTGTTACAGGTGGGGGCGGCTGGAAGCAGGTGTGTAGGGTCCCTCTTAACTCCAACAGCAAAGTTGCCATGGCAACCAGACAAGCCCAAGCTTTTCATCCAGACAGGAAAAACCACACCCGAAAAAACACAGTTGCCTTTTAGTTGGGCAGGGAGTTTTGTGCTGAGTAAATGATCTTTATTCAGGTACAAGTATCACACTACTGCTGGAAAATTAATGAATGGGAGTGATATGTGACTCAGTGGGTGAGGACGCTGTGACTGTGATCAGAAGGTCGTAGGTTCAAATCCCAGTTGACAGAGTGATTTTATTGTTGGGCCCTTGAACAAGGCCCTTAACTTTCCACTGCTTCAAGGAGCGGCTGACCCTACTTTCTCAAAAATGTACCTCATTTGGATAAGAGTATCTGCTAAATGCTTAAAAAAATGTTGCAAAGTTATTCCTGGGACAAAACTCCCTTTTTTCCCCACACAATGACAACAGCCCTATTAAAGGTTAGAGGGTCGACCCACGTCCTTCCGGTTCACTGCTGGGCACCAGTCTCATGACCCGTCTGTGAGGTGTGGGGACTGCCCTGCCCAATTATGAACCTTGAGTCAGTTATTAGTTAATCACTATGATTAACTAACGATGCTCTGGGGTGAATCAGCATGACTGCTGGTGTGGTACCTTCTGATTGGAAGCATGCTAATATAGCACCCATATTCAAAAAAGGGGATAGAAGTAATCCAGCA
>JAAGVU020000002.1:28680019-28693051 GCA_011763525.2 Mormyrus iriodes | reverse complement strand
TTTTCTGTTATTGGTTTTATGCTTAATACAACCTATAAAAAAAAAATAGAAAATCATTGGGTGTGGTTGGGGGGGGGGTGGGGGGGGGGGGGGGGGGGGGGGGGGGCGCTTTATGTGTAAACAGGGCCTGCCTGCTCGGTTTCCCCATCACATTGGGGGGGGGGTGATGTAGCACGAAGCATGGTACGTGTTCTCTTTCAATCAACTCCAAATGCCCCCCGACCCCCCCTTATCAGTTTTCTCACGTCCCCCCTTGTGTTTCCCAACACGGCGCCTGTGTGCCTTTGGGGGGTCAAAGGCAGCCTGTTTGCACGCTGATTGCCAATTCCCAGATAAAGGACCCCGGGAGTGTAATGCCCCATGTACCATGTGAAGAGGAGGTGGTGTACCAGTCCCGCCCAAAGGTGAACTCTGCCATGCCTTTTCTGGGTGACTTGGTGGTACGATGGCAAGATGACAGTACATTTTCTTCAGAAAAAGACAAAGCATGCTCTCACAGGGCCTCTGTGCCCCGTTTGGGGAAGAAGGTTTGTGGGAGAAATATCTTTAGCCTTTTTATTTTGAGTTCTTCAGGTACATGGTCAGAATTAGTTGGTATATTGGTGGTTGACAGCTTAAACTAGGCCTATGGCCTACTTATTCTTGACTAAGGTTAACACGCCTGGGTTGTGGTGGTGGTTTGGTTGGCCTTGGACCCTCAGATGAGTTTTTTCGTCCTCTAGCTGCTACAGACGTTTTTATTTCCTCTGTCTTGCTTTTTTCCCCTCCCTGGCTGTTTAAGCACGGCCGCTGGGACCGCTGCATGTGCTGCAGGCCTTTCGCCTGGTCTCCAAGCACTTTTGGGGCTGCCCTGTTGGAGACGACTCTTCGTATAAGTACCCAAGTTAAATTCAGAGCCAGATAATCGCTGAGGCCGACACCCGAGTGAAAGGAGGTCTCTCGCCCCCCCCATCCACCCCCTTCCCCTCCGGGCCTTTGACTTTGTCCTTTTTATGGCCGCCAAACGTCTCTGTGCTCAGGGCTGTCTCCCATTTAACTCGTGACACACCCGACGTAACCAGCCTTTTGTTTGGGGGGGGGCCCTGAATGACACATGGAGCTAGGGACCCCTGGGCAGGCACTGCAGGCCCCCAGGCTGTGTCCCCCTCCCTAGGACCCCCACCCCATTCCCCAATGGGGCTGCCAGCTTTTCTGTTTTGCATCTGTTTGCTTACTGGGGTTGTTACAATAATAAAACATGTCTGCCGTTCCCAGTAACATCATGCGCTTCCTCCAGGAACCAGAAGTGTCTTTGTATGTTTGTACCAACCAGCCTTCCGGGCCATTTCTCTCCATATGGGGCTTACGGCGACTACAATGGGAAGAGCTTTTACGTATTCCGGAAAATTAGTTGTCAGCAGAACCACAGCAAACGTTACAGGGGAGATTCTGAAATAACCATGAGGAACCCTGGCCAGTATGATCACGTCTTTCTCAAACTTCCATGGAAACTTATCCATAAGTATGACCTGGCATGTTCCTGCCACCACTTGAGTGGATTCCCGTTGAATTTCAGCTTATGAGATGTGCACACTCAAGAAATGGCTTGACCTTGCGCTTCCGTTCCTATTTGCGTTCCTGATAATGTTGTGTGTGTGTTTGCTGGCTTGTGTACATTTTTCGCCAGTGTTCTGGGAATATTTTGGAGTTCAGTCCCAGGAAGGCAGGCCTCATGGGATTATTCAGGCAAAGTAAAAGTCCTCTTTTTAAAGATAATCATCTCTTTTTTGCTTTGTTGTAAACTTTGATCTGTTTTCTTGCAGTGTAATTCGAATATAAGCTCATGTATGGCATTAAAGTGTGATTTACACCCTGACTTATTTGCTTGTGTGTGTGTGTGTGTGTGTGTGTGTGTGTGTGTGTGTGTGTGTATATATATATATATATATATATATATATTACATATTACATTGTCGGGCCCAAATGTCACCACAATGTGATAAAAACCAGTTATTTCGATGGTGTGGGGACCACTTTTTCGGTCCTCACAAGGGGAAACTCAGTTTCATAAAAAGAAGTCTATTACCACAGTCAAAAAAATTCCAAGTCTGCGGTTACGGTTGGCAAAGGGTTAAGGTTATGTCCATAGAAATGAATGGAGAGTCCCCACAAAGATATGTGTGTGTGTGTGTGTGTTTGTGTATTTGTGGGCCTCAGCTCCTAAAGGGATCCCATCCCTCCTCCAGGAGGGCTTCCCACATTGGGCTGATGAACGCCTAGTCTTGGTGCAATTCCTCCACATAGCAGTGGGAGTGTGATGTGAGCCCTGCTCCCTGAAAGGGGCCTGCATTGCATGCTGGGATTGTTGTTACGGAGCAAGCACAATACTGGGTTTTGTGTGACCTGCAGGGCGTGTGCCGGCTTCAGCGACAAGTGTGTTTGTGCGGGTGGGAGCCAAGTAAAGCACACGGCCCCAAAAGCGACCTGCTTCCTGACTCTCTCCCGCGGCTCCTGTGGCTTCTCAGGGGGTTGGGGGGGGGAGCTTAAACGGTCATTACGACACAAGACGTTGGAGCCTGTGAGCTGGGGGATGCCCTTTTTATTGCAGCCTAAATGCAGAGTCCAGCCCATATTTAATGTAAATAATGAAGGTGTGTTGTGAGGCGGATGTGTGGATTGCCACAGTACCCCAAATACATCCCAGCATGGCAGTTACATTCCTCAGGATGTTCTGGAAACCTCATGGACACTAAATAACTGGTGACCACTGGTTCAAAAAAGCAGACTTGATGTCTGACGAGGTTAGATGAATCCGTCATACGTGCCAGTTCACAAGCCCAGGCTGGAATCCACACGTTCAGACACACGGACAGTCAGTGCACTCCACCTGTGAAGACATCCCCCGTCAAGATTTTCCAGGTTCCCAAAATCGATCTTCAGATTTGTTTCTTTTCGTTTATCTTTGTTATTTTATATTTGTTAGTCTCCCAAAGAGCACACTCAGAACTGCTGCTTGTCTTTTCACTGAAACAATAAGCTTTATTTGGAGTATCTGAAAAGACCTCATTGGTACAATCATTCCAAACATTGCACCTATATTATTAAAACATCGTGCCGTAAACGAACCGGCACGTATCCTTGCTTCCGCTGGACTCCACATCATGTGTCGTGCTCCTATCACCTGTTACATCAGGCCCGCAACTTTCCCCTGGCCTCACTCTTTTACCGCTTACTAAAACCGTTCGTGTCGCATGTTTTTGCGCATGCCGCAGTCTGGAACAGATTTCCAGCTTTGCACAGGCCCTCCCCTCCTACGGAACCCGAAACTAACGTCTTGAGTATTAATCATGTAGTATATGAGACGACGAAGTTCAAGGTGCCGCTTCATCAATTTTTTGTTACCCGGTGCCGAGTGTGCAAAGAAAAAAGGAGCCTAAAAATGAGCGTAAGCAGGTTTTACTTTGAAGACCGTAACACCTGCTTGAGGCGAGGAACCAACCCATTTGTGAGAGAGACTAAGTCCGTCGGTGGGGCTATGGAACAGCTACGTAAGAACAACGAGGGGACAGGCGAACATGAAGAAGCATCTTATTATATGGGAAAAATCGCTAACATGCTTTAAGAGACTGCGTTTCACGCTGCTTGATGCTTTTCGGTGTTTTAAGCGGGTGTGCTTCTGTGGTTGTGAAACGTGAAAATCGTGCTGTGCCACAGCGCCAGTATCATTTGCATTTGTTGAATATATTCAAAATCGTTCTTAAGTTCCCCATGCTGCTGCTTCTGTTGTGGGCGAGATGCCAGCATATGCTTGATGCCATCTTCTCTCCACCCGGGTTTTTACACATACAGGAAGTTTTGCACTCTTTCTACTTGAAATATGAGCTCTGAAGAGTGAGGTTGATTTTTAATTTGAATTAGCTTTCAGATCTTAATCAAGTGTGTTTCCACATCGTAATGGTTCTGAAAATGTTGGTCCAATTAGAAGGCTGTAGGATTCACCTTTAATTTTAAAGTCCTGGCAGATAAAACTATTTTTGTGGATATCTTTGTTTTTTCTTCTTTCTTTTTTTGTTAGCCATGTTCTTCTTTAAGCTGTGTACTTTTTCTATTCTCAAATTCCTGCTTTGGTTGACTGACTGTTTGTAGATCATGGTACTTCGAAAACTGTGGCATCCTGTGGTGGACCGTGAATAGCTCTTTACCCTTTACTTGTTCCACTTTTAACATCTTAGTGGAGAGTGGAGGATGCACACGTTGAGACTTGTTTGAAGCTCTTATTCTTTCATGTCACTTGTGTAGTTAGTGTGAACATGGATAGGCAGAAGCTCACTGTTTAGCTGGTCATGGTCTATAAGCTCAGGTTGTTCACCAGCAGCCTTACAAAACAAATTTAAAACCCTGAAAGTCGGCCCGTTGGGCGTTTGCTGTATTGCCTGAACGTGCTTGACAAACGTTTCTCCAGAAGCCTGTTGCCTGGCTACAGCCACTCCTTGTTTGTCTACGATTTGCCCAGGACCTTGGGGGCATTTTCAGACAGACTCCTCCTCCAAGGACCCTGTTTGTAGTGGCCTTGTGCTCTCTAAGCTGTAGGCATGCCCTGCCATACCAAATCCAGCTGATCAGATCAGTTCGTTTTGCTTGTTTTGTAGACTCAAGGCTCCGTTTGTATGAGCGGCAGATCAGAAAGGCTGCACATTAGATGTGTTGTAAGTCATATAGCTGCAGTATTTGATCTTACTGGGGTTTTTGGATTTTTATTTTCATCTATTGAAGTGATTCTCTGAGGCTACACTCCCATTTTGCTCTTTTTCACTGTAGCTGTGAGGAACATTGTAAGGCAGTAGTATTTTCACTGTGATACTTAATGTTTTTCTAAACACTCCTCTCCTATGCTAGATTTACTTCATGCAAGCAAGAGCAAATGAGACCCCCAGGTGCGGTAGCCCCAGAGGACATGTATGTTTACCCTGCACCATGGAAGTACAGTGATGTGTGACACAGTATCGGTGGTCTAGGTCAGTGTTTCCCAGTCCGGTTTCTCAGGGACTCGCAGACAGTCCACGTTTTTGCTCCCTCCCAGCTCCCAGTAGGACTGTCTGGCAGGGAGGTGTCCATGTCATCTGCTCTGAAGGGAGTCACATGACCGTCGGCTAGCAGCAGGAGACGGAAACAGGAGCAACATCAGCGTGTTGGGCATGTCTTTTACCGCTAATATAGGCCTACTGATGGTAGCAGGATCTCCGAGGACCTCACTTAATGTCGACACATCTGTCACAATTCCCGATAAGCAGGGATTTTTGGGATGTGAGTGATATCCCTCCTGTTTCTCACTCGTTTAAGGTCGCGAAGGAAGAAATCTTTAAGGTCACTGTGGGATAAATGAGGCTTCAAAGTGTGTGGTCTGTGATATTGCATGTCATCAGTCACTGCTTGGGATCATCCAATGGGAACCAATGATCTAACCAGGAGGAGTTTTTAGGAGGTGATGATTGACTGACCTACCATGATGGACCCTCCATGACTTCTGCGGTATACACTAGAGAATGTTGTGATTCGCTCAAAAGGGATTGTAAAATATGTATGTTATTCTGTTATTTTAATAGAACAAGCTTTGATTGAGGGATCCATAGTGTACCAATCTTATTGGACAGCCAGATTGAGTGAATGTGTTGTTTTGTCAGGATCACCTGGCCTTTAACCCTGGTTCCATTGACAGCTACAGGGCACAGGGCAGCTGACTCCGTGTCAGGAAGTTGAAATGTTTCCCAGCTGAACGTGAGTGAATCTGTCATTCTGACATTTTCCGGCACATATGGAGCTCAGGTGTAGATGTCATCCCATCAGCACAGACCTCTGACTAGCCTGGAGTTGCACCATGTGATGATGACAGCAAACACCATGTTAATACCTCGTATGAAATGAAGATGGTGATGTCCCTGCCTTGCCTTTTACTTTAGATATGTGCTTCATTACACAAAATTTACCTTAAACCCAGGGTGGCGCTCTTTGTCGAAAGTAGACTGAAGACGTGTAGAACAATCCAGTCAATACTTTCATCTGCCATGGTCTGAATAGTCCCAGCACATTGTAAAACATGGTTAAGTAATGGTTGAGTCACTGTTTACAACATTGTTGTTGCTCCTCTTCTTTGATGGGAGTTTGTCTGACCGTGTGATTTCGAGCCTTTTCACTGTTGTGTTGCTACCTCTTTGCTAATTATGTTCAGTCTTGAGTTTTTGTTACAACATCTTTCTAAGCTTTGGCTTTAGATGATTGCATCAGTGATGATATATAATTGGTGTTCTTCAGACGACTTAGCTCTTCTAAAGATAGCAGAAGTGAGTGAGAACTGTCAAAGAATGCAAGATAAGGCCACGTTAACTAGACTTGGTTAAATGTGTACTGTCTACCACAGCGATTGAATGCTTCAGTGTCGCTGCATGCTGAAGTGTAAGTCCTGTTTCAGAGTGCTGACATCTGGTTTGTGGAGATGGAGCTGAGGCACAGACCATCTTGTATTTGATCTGCTTTGGTTCGCCTTTTAATACTTCTGTAACATGGAAAAGAGTTTGTTTTAATTGCGTCTTGATTGCATAAGTACAGTTTACCAGTGTTTTTGGTGACAGTATATCGGTAAGAGCCACCCTTTTGCACAGCAGTCTGTCACTCAAGGCGTGGTGGACCTCGTCCAGGACCTGTAATCGTGAAGAGGGCTTCGGTTCACTCGGATTTCCAGTGTCTGAGAGGCTACTATGCATGGCTACGTGAATTCGGGGCTTGTGTTGCGCAGCCAGCCCATGCTCAGACATGTCATCTGGGGAATGAGTGTAAACAGGCTTTTGCATCTGGGCTGGATGACTTGGGATGGGGGCTGGGGTGGCGGAGCGGGGGCGGTGGTAAGTGCTGCTCAGCAGGAAAAGCCAGAACCAAGCAGAGAGCAGTCATAGTGCGTGTTTCAGCCAGTGTCTGCCGGTAATACGTGGAATTGGTAATCAGCATTGCCATGATTACATGCATTCAAATGTTACTCATTAAGGGATATTGTCTGGCCTGACCCTTCTCTCAGTTAATGTGCCGTTGGGACACACTTTCATTATAAAGCAAAACATAACGTGGGGAGTCAAAGAGGTGGACCTGGGGATGGCCTGTATTGATGGATCCTTAAACTTTGTACTTCCAATTAATTACTTTGGGTGTAATATCCAACTGTTAAAATTGGTACCGCTTTAAGAGGCACCAAAATAATAATAATAATAATAATAATTAATACTGCCTGAACACTATATATGTTTGTTGTTTGGTTCCTGTAGTATCTATGCTGGAAAGATTCGTTTGAAGTATTTCTTCTTTCAAATGGTGTAGACGTTATTACTCTGATGATAATGTTCAGTAGTCTGTAAAGGACTTCTTTTAATGATAAATATCAGGTGCAATGTTAGCACAAGGTTTTGAAATGTGTAAAGCATGGGGGAAAAAACAAGCAGTCTCTGATTATTCTGCTCTTGTGTTTTTATGGCTCCCAGAGTGTGGAACAGCCACTAAGAATGAGCCAAGGAGTCTCTTGACAGTCAGATATGGGATGGAGCTGTATGAGCTGCCTTCTTCCAGTCTGGTCTTGCACCAGATCAAACTCATCCCAACAGCCAAAACAACACGGCTGTCCTCAAACCAAAGCATTTGAAGTATTCCTGAGTGCTGGGATTTGCCCATGCTTGAGGAGGTGGCCACGTGCATATTTTCAGAGTGCTGCGAGGATCCTACAGTTAGTAGTTAAGGTCTTGTCCTGTCAACTTCTGTTGGACTTGTATGCTTCTTTGTTGCTGTTAATATAGCCTAGGTCAAATCCTGGGACTTAGTCCATAAGAAGCTCATGAGGTTTCAGGCCCAGTTCCTGGTAAGGTATTACTGTTTTATCAGGGTCCATACCTGTGCGGAGGATACCTTAGGCCTCTCTATAGTATTCATTTTTCTGCCGGCATTACCAGGGCTAATGTACATCGCGTGGCATGACTGCACAGTTCACTATTTTTGTACCGAACCATCCCGGTGCCCTGCAGCCTACACTGAGTTTCCTGCTGGTGCAGATTAGCATGACGGATCTTTCCACCGCTGGGGTGTAATCGGGTGGCTCGGGTGGCCGGCACAGTCAGATGCGAATGAAGGCGGCTTCGGAGGGAGATTTGCATGTGGTTGTGAGGGGCTCGTGGCCGTTACGGCCTTATGGTGGGTTTGTGACGGCTTGGGACATCGCAGACCACCAGGTCTCCATCTGTGGGAAGGTGTTTGTGTGCATGCGCTTCTGGCTACTGCTTTTTGTTGTCTCTCTGTGCAATTTCCTGTCCTGTTTTCACAACCTGATTAGCTCTTCCTATCTTGAGAGTGTGGCCAGTCACTGCACAGTGGAAGTGGTGGGGTGTGGCTTGGGGTACATATTTCTGACATGGTCTGTGGTCAAGACTCATGTGTGCATGTGTAACTTCATTCCTTGCTGGCATCTTCCCCTGCTGTGTCTCTAGATAAGTCTGGGCAAAGGCGGGGCAGTGGGGTGGGGGGGGTATTTGCTGGAGAAAGGAAGTGAACCTAGGCTTCTGGTCCCGTGGTCTTTCGTTTCCTCCATCAGCCAGCTCTGGCTGTTTGTTACGGGCTGGATGCTGTGGCTGACTCCTACATTTCAGCAGATTCTCTGACCACTATGTTTGCTTGAAGCAGCCTTTAGTCTTATCGTATTTCTCGATATAGACTGACCACTGAGAATTCACTTTGGAGATAAACACAAAGCAGAGATGTTGCAGGAACTTATTCTGTTGCTTCTGAGAACTGCAGTGAAACCGCGAGAGTGCTGCTTTTTGCGCGGGGTTGGGGGGTGGGGAGTGACTGTGATGACGGGATCAGCATCTCTGTCTCTCAAACAGGAAATGGGTCTGGGAGGGGCTGGGGACTTGTGAGCACTCTGAGTGTGATCTCACGGCGTGCCTGTACCTATTCATCAGCGACGTGCAGGATGGCCTGATCTTATACCGTGTCAGAGGCTAGTTCATGGGAAAATGTGTTTTGCCTCCCTCCATTTTATATTGAATGTGTTTTGTTATGATTCCTTTGGCTTCCTGTTCAGAATGTTCCCCAGACTTGTGCCCAGTGCTCCCTGGTCTACAGCCACTCCTGTGACGCTGTACTGAATAAGTAATTAGAAGATGGATGGATGGATGGTTGGGTGGATGTTATAAGCATTGTTAGATGGATGGCGCTTCCTTTTTTCTAACTAAACAAGTTTTTCAAAGTAGATTTTATTTTTGTTTTTATCATCATCGGTCTGACCCTTCAGTCTCACCGAAATGTCTGTCCCACAAAAGAGGCTGGGGAAAAAATGAAATCCATCCTGTGATGTAGTCTGGGGCTGGGGGGGCATGGGTCTGAGAGAGAAAAGAAAAGAGAGGGAGGGAGTGAGTTTCCACTCTTGCTGTAGAGGAGAGAAGTGCAGGCTGCCTGTGGTCTAACAGTCAGGAAGTCGCAGAAACGGTGGTTCTGTGATGCATTTCCTGTCACCACTGGATTCACAGGTCACTTTGTGGCTTCCCCCCCCCAATTTTGTATTTGTTTTATTTTTATCTTCCTACTTTCTGCACTTGCAGCAAACAGGCCTGCTCAGCTTTTATAAGGTGGGGGCCTCAGCTCTCGCCACTTACAGAGACCACTGACATTTCACTGTTTTTTTTTAGTTTAGCAGAAGAACCAAGGGCTCCGTTTTTCAGTTTGTGTGTGAGGGCTGTACAAAGCAAAGGGTGCAGGCGGTGATGTGACAAAAGGACTGTTAGTGTTTGGCTGAGTTCTAGATAGTTCCCTTGATTGTTCATGCTCAGACATCGAGTTTCCTGATTAAACTCATTAGCCTTGCGATAGATATGCTAGCTGGTGGCAGGGAACCATGTTGTATACTGGTGTTATGCTGTTTGAAGTACTAAGACGAAGTATCCTTCATGCCATCTTCAGCTATATGACGTATGAATATAAATATGTAAACATGACATAATGAGACATGGACATACAACAGAAAAATGCAGTTAAAAATACAGATTAGCAAATAAAGTTCTGCAAATGAGTACCAGACGGCCTTAAAGAGGTATTTCGTATTCAGGTGGTGACCTTGACAGTGTCCCTAGGTCAAGTGAACTTCAGCATGTGTCCGTTGCTCTGTATGATGGCACCCCATGGTGGATGCTTACCCAGCATGGTGTTTCACATGGGGCTGTGTCTGCTATCTTAGCCTGCCGTGCCGTAACCGCCCCCACCCCACCAGCTTCAGGGCAGATCGGAGAAGGTCGAGACCTGTCAGGTTCAGTCGAGGCCTAAATGTTGCCTGTCCTCTTGATGGCTCTGTGCGGTAGCTGTCTACTGGTAGCTTTCCCTCTCTTCCACGCGTTACTCCTTGTGGATTCAGTCTTTGGCATTCGGCTTCACCATGAGCTTAGTCATACTCGCATGGATCTAGCTCTTCAGAGGTTTATCGTAACCGAAATCGTACCCTAAACATTTTTGCTTTATACGTAGCATCTTACTACCTCAAACATAGCAGTTCTTTGCAAGATTCACTGATTGTGTCCAAGCTCTTTGTGTTAATGATTCTTAATCAAACCTGTTACCCTCTTTAGACAGAAACTCCAAGCAAATGTAAAAATGCCACGTGGGTGCTCTGTTTGGCGGAGAACCCGGTTCTTTGTAGACTTCCGGGTTTCTGGAAGGCTAGATTTAATCTCTCATTAAAGTCGTGTCAATATTTAGGTAGGCCACGAGTAATGAAGTGTGGTTTTTACTGCTGCCTACAGATGGGATTCTACGGCTGCTTTCAAAAGTCCCCGGCTGATGGCCTGTAAATGAATGATGCTCATCTGAGCCAATGTAAATCAGCAGTCATTAGAGTGGCCTGTTTTATTTGTGGTCCATTCTGGCATATCGTATTACGAAAGATGTGGCATATGTGAGTGGTATGATGTATAATGGGAGGGGGGGGGGTGTAATAATACCAGCTAGACGAGCTAGCTAAATGTAATCTATTTCTTCCTCGTTCTGACAAGCACACAAGCTTGTTTTGACTTTTAGCAATTTTAAACGCCCATCAGTGGCAACACGCCGGGAGCCGGTGCCTTGATACGCTGTGCCGGTCGTAACGACCGGGTGTGGACCCGTCCGGAGCATTGCAGAACCACTGAACATGAGGAGTCACAAGACGCCAGCTAAACAACAGACAGCAGCTGCCTCTGCGTGACTGTCGTGAGGGTGCTGTCTTTGTGTTGTTGTTTTTAAGCATCGACACTAAACGGCTTCCAGTTCCTCTTGGGTTTTAGCTTACGGTGTTGCTAACAGTTTAGCCGGTATGAAAGAATCTCACAGTAGAACATTAAATGTGAGTAAAATGGTATCGAAGATTAGCCCAGGACAGGAATAGAGACGCCCTTTGGCCACCGAGGATATGTTCTCCTGCTGGGCTGTGGTTTCATCGGTCCAGCTTAAGCTAAGTGCTGTGTTCCTGTAAACCAGGAGGAGCCGTACGGCCTCCCATGTATCCTAAGAACAAACAGAAGGCGCAGAAGCAGTCAGCCTCCTGTGTTCATTCCAGCCGGTTCCGCCTGAGGAAAATGAACGCGGAAAATGTGGAGTAGCAGGAATGCCAGCCTGCCGGAAGGAGTCCTCTGCTACTTTCCTCCTTCATGCAGTCATTAGATCAAGAGCTATTTTGAGAGCTCTCTCTCCCTTAAAAAGTGCTGACACCACTTAGCCCATGATCTCACTATTTGTTACTGGAAGAGAAGGTTAAAAAAACACGAAAGACTCTTGCTGGCCTGTCTTTTGGTTATTCTGGACAGTGCAGCGGATAGTCAAGTGCTTAAGCAATCGTACTCGTTCCTGAAATGTTTTAGGTTGAAGTCCCAGAGAGAGCCCTCCTCTTACTCCCCACGGGAAGACTCTCAGGAGGAATTCTCTATGAGATTATGAAGTGGTATAAAAATGGTCACGTAATACAATTGCATTGTCTTTCTTCAGTAACTTTCTTCATCATGTCTTCCGGGCACACTAATCAGCAATTACTACTTAATACGTTTTGATTCTTTTTTTAAAAAAAAAGACGACACAAAAACATTCTCAATATTTTTCTCTTCCTGAGGGCACGATGACTCTGTATTTACCCATTTGCTTGGGTGAACTTCCCAAAAATGTTCAGCTTGTGGAAACAGGCCACCCCCATGATCTTAAATGCTTATCTGTTCACTGCTTCCCATTGATTCCATTTGCCTGTGTGGTTTATGTGCAGATAGGGACCAAATAATGTTAGATTTTCCTTATTTGGAGCCTGGAAATGAAAGTGAAAGGTCAGGTTTTTCTGCAGAAGAATGTGACTGTTCAACTTGAAGCTTTCTGCTTTCTGGAAGCAAAGGATGAGAGGAAGCTCTTGTTGGGTGAAGTATGAATGAATGCATTTTATAGATTGGTGTAGCAGAAGTATCATGTGACAGGCAGGAATTATACCGGCCGTGTCCTCAGAGAGCTCCCCATGTGCTCGGAGGAGATCAAGGTCCTTCAGATACAGGACACCCTCCTTGCCTTTAAGCGCTGGTTCAGGGAGAGGACCCAGAAGCAGGCACAGAGCGTGGAGGAGGGCAGGGGCTGGGATCCACATAGCTGCTCCAGATGTTTGTCCCTGGCCTCAGGGTCTGTGGGCATGGTGATGGATCTCTGGGAATGGCCCGGCATTGCGTAATGGAAGCCTATCCCACCCACTTCTCGTCTGGGAGGCCCTTCAAAAGCTGAAGCCACCAGCTGCAGGGAAAAGGAACCCGTAGATGTTGCTGGCCAGCCACCCCCTCCATTCCTCGCCTGGCTCCCGCCCCATCACCCCACCACCCAGCCACCAGCTCCCTGCCTCCCCCTCAGACACGGTCCAACCTGGAATGCAGGCTCATTCGCAGAGCCATTTCAGCCAAAAGGACCACACCTAGTTTCATGAAAAGCTAAGATGTACCCGTATGTCCCCCCCCCATCTACCAGTGCCTTCATTCCCCC
>JAAGVU020000002.1:28664772-28676458 GCA_011763525.2 Mormyrus iriodes | reverse complement strand
TCAACCCCTTGTGCTAATTACCGCACAGCTCTTGGGCCGAATTATTTGTGGTGAAACAGGGAAAGAACTAAACTACAAAGGGCTCCGCCCCCCCCCCCCCCCCCCATCCCAGGACTGAAGGTTGAGACCCCTGATCTAGATAGACTTTACTCTGGATTGCTTGGTATTAACTGAAATAAAAATCAGTAAGGACAGTGAATTACCCTGTTCATCAGCTGGGATCAGGTGATTAATTGTGTAGCAGAAACTGGTATCTGCCAATCAAATTGGTGAAAATGCATTAGATTAACTCCACTGTTGAAGTTTATGCTGGCCCTTAAGTTTGGCCACCTAGGCGAAAGCAGTGAATATGCTGCCATCTTCAGGACATTGCCCACAACTGTCCCTTTTAATTTCGGGAGGTTTAACTGCTTCACGCCTCATTACAGAGCCTGCCAATGACAGCTGTTGGCTGATATGTGTTTTTTGTGGGAACGCTTTTAGTGATATTGTGAAGAACTTTGGTAAATGGTACCAAACATCTCGGAGGGCGTGGAGCAGCGCAGGCCGTCACTATGGCATGGAGGCAGGGTACTTGGGATGTATGGTGGACTTTGCTGGAGAGATGTTCCCCTCTGAAACGGAGAGTGTTATGGTGTGATTTGTGGTGGTCCCGGGGACGCCAGCCTGTAGCCCAGAAGCTCTGTATTGTAACGCTGCTCTTGCTCCTTCCCCAGCTGGATGACCCATCCGTGTTCCCTGCGGTCATCGTGGAGCAGGTGCCAGCCACAGACCTCATGCAGGTGTACTCTGGGCTGGAGTCTGATGAGGTTCCCAATGGCATCATCCCCGACACACCCCTGGACGTGGCCGAGGAGCAGATCATGCCTGGTGACGTTGTGCTCTCCGGTAAGGAGGCGGGGCTCTGATTGGTGGCAGGGACCCTACGTGCTAACAGCCGCTGTCCCGTTTCCTGTCTCTGCCACATGGGGCTTGTACCTATGCCAAACGTATGAGTAAATAAATTCATGGATAGTATTTATCTCACTGGCCTACATATGGGCCTCTCCCTCCAGCCAAGCATGAGCATACGCTTGCCATAGATGCTAAGCAGACATTCTTAGGCGTCCCGATCGACCATCCTGTCTGTCCGCACAGCTCGGTCTTCAGGTTCGGACCCTGGGGACAGCATGGAAACCGTGGAGGCGGCGGAAGCTCTGCTGAACATGGAGTCACCCAACAACATCCTGGATGAGCAGCGCATGAGTAAGACCAGCAGCCGGGGGGTGTGCAGGGAGCGGCAATTTGTATTTACTTAGTCAGGGTTCAGGCCAAGCTCCATGGAGGGGGCTGGTCCACCCAATCATAAGCCCCCCCCCACCCACCCTACCATAGGGGAAACGGAATGGTCAAAACTATTAATCCACAGATCCACCAGAACCCACCCCCTCTGCTGGGTGAGTCTGTGGCTTGCCAGGGTGACAAACCGATATTAGGACACATGCTTAGGAAATACTGTAACCAAGAGATGGTCAAATGGCAGCCAGGATTCTGGGTGGCAGAATAAATATATGAAATATAAGACTGGAAAATAAATGCTAAAAAGAACAGCTTTTGATTACCATATGAGCAACAATGAATAATATCTATTTGTTTTGACACGGTCTAGTCAACACCTACAGCAACCTTTTGGAACCTGAACTCGGCTACATATCATTGCGAGCAGAGCAGCTGTCTAGCAGCAACGTGGACATGTCACTGGATGAGGAATCGTCGATGGATGAGACCCCACGCAAGAACCCCACCAAGCCACAAAAAAAGCACAAAGGTACTAGGCAGTCTCACCTCCACCAGCAGGGGGCAGTATCATATCGCCGTCGATAGATTTATTCCAGTTGTGGAACACTCCCATTGTAGCTTTAATGTCCGTTTTTATCCTACACGTGTTCCTCCCTTCCTCCTATTCCGAGGCTGATCCATCTCTGAATTAGATTAAACGAAGAAAAATAAATATTTGTAGCCGCTTATTACTATTGTATATGAACTAAATGCCAAATCCTTATTTTACGTGTCATTTAGCAAACAGTGTTTGAATGAAATTTTAATTAAGTTTTGTTGACCCACTTTGAGAGCTAAACCAGGCCTCCCCCCCCACCCCCGCCTTATCGCTCCAGCGGTGCGCAAACCGCGGGCAGCACGCTCCTGCTCCCCGATCTCCACCCCCAGCCTGCCGCTGAAGAAGAGGAGCAAAGAGGGAAAAGGTGAGGGGGGGACGGGGTCTGGGCGGGGCTCTGTCGTCCTTCTCTTCCACTCACCTCCTTTCTCGGCTCCTCTGCTGGGATAGAACAGGAAGCTGCGCTCAGTCTGGTGGGGCTGGTTTCGGGGTTGGTTAATTGATGGCACACCCTCGATGTGCTGTGTTTGCTGGGGACACAGAATTGATTGCTGGCTGCAGGGCCTGCCCCCCGTCCCCACCCCCTCCTCGGTCCTCGTTCGCCCCCTGCTCTGTGTGGGGGGAGTGCTCCCAACACCGTATCCATCACCCTGCCGTGGCAGCTGGCAGCGTTTCTGTTTTAACCACTTCCAGCCAGACTGCTTGCCCAGCCATCAAAGAAGACGAATCTACTGCCAGAGCCACATAGTCGCCCATCAGCGGGCCGCATATGAGTGGGGGCGCGTCCGGCCAGCCAGATCGATTAGCTTGAGTTATGACGGCTGATGCTGTAATTGTACCTCAGTGTTATGTTCATTTCTTAAATAAAACCTGTAATAGAGGATGACTTATGGTTGGTAGTTAAGTTTTTACAAGGTGTCCTGGTTGAGGGTATGAGAGTCATTAATAAGCAGGTCTGTCTTCCCTCCCCCTCAACCCAGGCAACACCATCTACCTGTGGGAGTTTCTCCTTGCCCTTCTGCAAGACAAAAACACCTGCCCCAAGTACATCAAGTGGACGGAGAGGGAGAAGGGCATCTTTAAACTTGTGGACTCCAAGGCTGTGTCTAAACTCTGGGGAAAGCACAAGAATAAGCCAGACATGAACTATGAGACCATGGGAAGGGCTCTCAGGTGAGTGTTGTAAAAAATGACTGTTGACTCGTGTTTGTATAATGTAAGGATGCCGATTAGCTCAGCAGGGAGTGTTTCTAATGTTGTAATCGGGCCACCCTTGACAGAGATGTGAGGAAGAGTTGACTTGCGTTACAAAGCCTGCCGTGTACCCACACTGATGCAGGTACTACTACCAGAGGGGCATCCTGGCTAAGGTGGAGGGCCAGCGTCTGGTGTACCAGTTCAAGGAGATGCCGCAAGACCTGGTGGTGATCGATGACGAAGATGACCAATGTCTGGCTCCCCCATCGAGAGGCCTGTCCCGTGGGGCGTCCCGGTCTGGTAAGGGCTCGGCGGCGATGAAGCCCACCAAACGGGACGCCAGCCCCGCCATGGTGTACCCGGGCGTGGCCGAGAAGCCATCCGGGCAGCTGCTTCAGGCAGTCCACATGCTGCCGGAGGGCCCTGCTCCCACACACACTGTGAGGTGAGACGGTCACGCTCGCTCATTGAAACACTGTGCCCTTGCCTTCTGATTTATAAGGTGACCTGGGACGGGTTTGTTATAACTGGGGCCCCCTACTCGAATATCAGACATTTCAAAAACTAAATAAATAGCTAGCGAATAGAGTCAGAAGGTGGTAGCTAGCTAGCTGGTTAGCAGAACATGTTGCTTCAGCATCTCCTAAATAAGGAATGCGTTTATTTAATACTTAATGTAGTGACTGTTTGTGGTCAACAGGGGGCCTCGCGCGAATGTGTGGTTTGAATGGCGGTAAACACTGGCACTGAGGGTGACCCCAGCAGATGAATGGAAATATGGAAACTATTGCCCGCATGTTTACGCATACACATTACTGTGAGGTGTGGTAATGACTGGCAAATAGACCCATAAACTTATAATTCTGCCATTCCTCAGACTCACTGGGGCTGGCGAGGTTCGATGATAACCACCTACTCAAAGACATCCACCTCCATTATTAAAGACTGTCACAGTCTGCAGGTAGAACAATTGTCTCGCGGTCTAGTGGTCTCTCTGTTAAAGTAGTGCGGCTGCTGTATTATGAAGCTAATCTTCCTCGAACTCGGAGTAATTCTCATTGCGTTTTTAGATGTCTCACTTATTTCCCCCTGGCTCGTGAGTAAATTTCAGTCTTCACGGTTTCCCTGCCTCAGACTAAGCTGGCACAGAGCTCGGCAGTCTGGCACGGGCACAGTTTAGTGTTGTCCCGCGCCGTGCTTCCGCTATTGTCTGGGTTCACGACGCCGCGCGGCTAATCTGGGAACTGGGCCAATGTGCTTGGCACAGGTCATTTGTAAATGGGATTTCATTGGGCAACATCATCAACTGTGTTTCTCTGAGTTACAACCCATGCCCCCCCACCCCCATCTGTTTCCCCGCGGTTACAGAGCCCTCAACGGCCCCACCACGGTTCCTGTGGTTCTTACGTCGGCAGCTCAGGGAGGAGGCACGGTCACCCTGCAGACGGTGCCGCTGACCACCATGCTCGCCAACAGCGACTCGAGCCACGGCTCCCCGCAGAGGGTCATCCTGCACACCGTACCCTCCTCCACGGCCGGGGGCAAGGATGTGCTGACCTTCCAGGCCGCCGGATTGACCGCGGGTGCGGCCGGCTTGTCTGACAGCCTCCAAACACAGCAGCTGCTGGTCACTGGCCTGGGCTCCTCCGGTGAAGGTGTCATCAGCACCGCGGCCCAATGCAACGGTCTCCCGCGTCTGGTCACCTTGAGCCCTGGAGGGCAGCCCGTGGTGACTCAACAGCCTGGCACGGTCATCGCCACCGTGCTGAAGCCCGGTGAGATCCGTGGTCTGCAGGTAAAGGAGGAGGCGCTGGACCCCCAGTACCTGCAGTCCCTGGTGAACAGCGACCCCGCGGCCTGTATCAGCTACGGCTTGCGGGAGGCCGAGCGCTGCCACAGGACAGTTATTATCGGTGGCGGTCAGGAGGGGGTGCTGAATGGACACTCTGAACAGGGCGAGGGGCCGAGCAGCAGTCCGGGTGAGGGCCTGACTCCTGTGGTGGAGCTAGAGGAACTGGAGGAAACGAAGGTGCTGGATGTGTCAGAGGTGCACCTCATCCCCGTTCAGGTGAAGTCTGAGCCTGTGGAGACATAGAGGAGCCAAGCAGCTCCCAGCAGAGAGGATGCTATTGGATGTGTACAAACAGGAAATCCATCCTCTAACAGCTTTACCTTTAAAATGATCAGATTGGCGCTGTCTCATAACAGGGGATTCAAGATTCATTGCTCAAAAATATGAGCCAAGACTTGGCCAGGGACTTTTGTTTACTCACAAAAATGTGCCTAAATTTGAACAGCGAGGGATTACTTTTTTTTTTTTTTGTAATGCAATGCACAATGGAAGAATCCCCAAACCCTCAGGGCCCCCGTCGCTGAGCCCTGACACACTGCCCTACCTGGAAAACAGCCATCACAGAAGCAGGTAACAAGGACCCCACGCAAAGTGCCAGCTGGATGTCCTGCTCCTGGCCGCGCTGCTGCACGGACAGCCTGCAGGCCCAGCTCCCTGACAGTAACCTAACAAGCACAAAGGCCGCACTCAGATTAGTGTCACGGGGCGAGTGCATCACATCCACGTTTGTCAGCCAGCAGAAGGACAGTAAAAGAATCTGTCTTTTTTATTATTTTTTTTAAATCTCCCACTATGTCTGTCCTGGTGGGATGGGAAATAAAATGGCATTATGTAACCAGATGAAATTCAAAGAGACCAGAGCTAAAACGTGGGGTGGACAAAGTGCCGCAACGATTGTAGTAAGACTCCAGAAGAGTATTTTTGATCAGAAAGGCTGCTGTGTTGTGGGGGAAAGAGACACCCAGGCCTTGGTCATCCCTCAAACCCGACTCACCCCAGGAAATCACTGCATCACAACTCTGTAGCTTCTCCTCAGCTATTTGTGGCCTTATAGCTTTCAGTTGCCATGGAAATGGGCATTCCCTGTGCTTCGAGACAATCCAGTAACAGCCATGTTTGTATATAGCTGCATATTATGTCAAGAGAAATTTTTGATAAAAAAAGTGATATTTTCTGCTTTTGAACTTATGTATGTAAGGCCTTAAATTGTTTATATGGAAAAAGTATAAAACCTAAAATATTAAACTATGCTATAGAGAAGAACATTTAGGCCAGAAATGTATTTATTTATTTTTAGAAATGCAAAAAAGGCAGTTTTATCAAAATTTACAAATGCAAATGTGAGGGAATATATACAAAATATATTAACGTTAAATAAGTTTGTTGAAAACGAAACGTTTGAACGTTTTTTAGCATTCCATGTAATATCAGCCGAGTTTTTAAATTTTCTTACTTTTTCGATAAGAATGGAAAATCCAGAGCTTTGTTTTTTGTGAACTTGGGTTTTTTTCCCTACGCAGCCTTTCTTTCTCTCGCATTCCCTGTAAATATGGACTGTGGTGTGTATATTTTACGCGTCCTGAACATGCTTGTGACTCTCCCCTCATGCCGCTGTGCAACCCACCTCCCCCCCCGCCATTCACCAGCCTTCCAGAGGGTCACCCTACTGACTGTTTATTATGGGGCCAGTTTTTTGTTTCCAGGGCCCCACTCAAAAAGTCTCTCGGGGACCCCACGCTGTTTCTTGTGCAGTGACTGTTTATGACCAGCAGGAAATGGTTTGCATGAGTTTGAGGTACGCTAAACACTGCTGAATCGAGAAAGGGTGGAGATGCACACTGCCCTCTCCTGGATGCATCTGCATTCCGGGCTCCATGTGTGGCCTCCACTGCAGTCACCGCCACTGCGGTGTTTATCCGGAGTGTCAGCTGTTAAGAGGAGCCTGTCGAGGCCGGCACTTTTAATCGTAAGGATCTGCGGCAGGGCCTTCGTGTGTGAGTGAACCTGTATTGATTCAGATCTCAATTTGTGCTAAATTGGTGGCAGGGTCCGGAGTAGCCTTTGGAAATAACAGCAGTGGTGACCTCACTCTTATTGCCAGCAGCACCTCGTGAGGATTGGGGGGGGGGTGAGTCAGTACCGAGGAAAATGACTGGTTTTTTTGTTGACCATCGAGCCTCATACATGTCTGGATAAGACGTGTAAATATCGACTTGCTGTCACATTTCATGCTATATTGGAATATGCTGTGGCCGTGGCCCATAATGTGGACTGCCATGTCAAACGTACGTTGCTCGGTAGCGAAAGCGAACCGGGAGGTGTGGGCTGGTGTGGGTGTGGGTGTGGGGGGGGGGGCAGTGCCTAGCAGCGCTGATGCCAGCCTCAGAGGATCCAGTCCTGTGCGGCTCGGCTTCCCTTTTCTTTCGCTGTGTTTTCTTGCATTTCATCTTTCGTTCTTTTTGTTTTAATGCTTGGCCAAGCTTTCCTTCATAGAAGCCATTTTTTTAAGAAAAAGCAAATGTAATAAACGTCTTTTGATCCAAAGCAAAGCGAAAAGGGCTGCTGAGCGTTTTATTCATGCTGCAGCGAGGAAGCGATCGCCCCTGCACCTTCCCCGGCTCTGCAGGCTGGTGGTTCACACCAAAAGACCCTTTGGTCCTTGCTCTTCCTCGCTGTGGTACCTCTTAAACTCTAAAACTCCAGCTGTGTATATGGGGAGAAACTGTAAGCTGTGCAGATATGTGGGACACTGGTATCACCTCTGTGAGGTAAGCGCACATTCATTGTGTCCTGCAGTGTAGATCACAGTTGCATTTGGACCACGTCATTCAAAGACCATGAGCCTTTAGCCTCGGAGCACTTTGAAGAGGAATCATTCCTCAGCAACTGCACAGCAACTGTGGGACACTCGCCGACCAGCGGTGAAGGTCCAGCCCTCCCACGCGGTACAGGTTCATTGGTGGCAGGCAAGGAGGGCTAAACATGCTGGGACATGCATGGGAGGGGCGTGTCATCAGTTCTGCGCCTTCTGCCAGAACGTGCGGCCGAACAGACTTCGAATTCGACACTGGGCGAGACGCCAAGGCCAAAAAAGGGGAGATTAAAATATTAAGTTGAAAGGAAGATTCTAAGAATATTAATAAACCGAGGGATGAAATAATGATGCAGAGCTGTTACCGAGGTCACCTGCTCCCAGGCTGCTGGCTGCCCCCCACCGCGTGAGCGAGACTCGCCGTCAGGCAGGCAGGTCCGGGCCATCTGTTCCCCCACACGCCGCTCGCGGGGCGGGGCAGGGTGGGGCAAGCACGGAGAATGCAGGAAAGGACGGGGGAAATGCCGCAGCGTGGCCTTGTGTGGCCCCGGGGACAAATCGCCAACAGAAGAACAAGGAGGTGGACGCTAATGTTTCCAAAAAACACACACTTGGATACATACATGTGTCATGGCTATAAAAAAGGTGGGTGGAAGGGAGGGGAGCAAGAGGATTGGGGGTCGGATTTCAATGGACGCTATTCCTGTGGCTTTCATACCATGGTTTAGCTGCCTGACACTGGATTCGAGGTGTTGAGCACAATTGTTATGTTTTAAGAAAATAACAAAGAAAGCAGGTGAGTGAGGAGGAGGCTAGGAAATGCGAGGGGCCGGTGTGGCTGCACAGACTACTCTTGTCTGTCTGTCTGCCTGCAGCACCTGCGCATGAATACATTAGTGTGCAAGTTGGCGTGCAGCTGAGGCTGTGGCGGTGGCACCAGTCAGAGGCTCCTGCTGCACGTGGGTCTGGGCCGAGCCTGGGGCGGAAGTCTATTCGGTTAGGCGTCTGGCAGCTGGGCCTGGCCGCCCCCACCACCGCAGCTGTGTGTCGCACAATGGCGCGCCTCCACGGCACACGGAATGGGCCAGAACCCATGAGATGGGCGGGAAAAAAGCACCGCTTAGCTGAGAGCCACGTTTCCCCATCAACGGTGGCATTGGCCTGGCCATATCGGAGGCCGGCAGAATTTGCATCGCAATATGGCCGTCGGCACGTTCCAAATCGTAGCAGAAATAACCAAATAACATCTGAGCATAAATGTGCCTTTTGAAAGGCGAGAGGCCGACGGATCAGTGTTTGTATGGCTGTGTGAGGCCGAACCTGATCCCTGGTCAGTACTACATTTGGAACAGTCCCGCAGAGATGCCTATTTTTGCACGACCCCACATTCAAATGCGCTTAGTGGCCCAGCCGTTCACACCGGGGTTCAGTAAGAAGCAGCAGCTGGTATCCTGCTCTTCGCTGCCTGTGTTAGGAGCCAACGCCACTATCGGACCAGAACAACGAAGCTTTAATTCTGCCCTGGTTCTCCTGTATTACACTGTTGTGCAGGCATGATGTCCATCATCTGGATTGCCAAGCAACAAGCTAGCAGCAGTTGCCAGCTCGTTTAGCGTTTAATGGGTAAATGAAAGCAATGTAAAGCACAGGCAATGTGGCATGCGTGTCAGCAGTTATCCAAACTGTGGTTTTTAGAGGGAATTGGAGTGGATGACTGGTCTGATTTCCAGAAATGATAATTAGTTAAAGTGCTAGGCTATTGGTCACTGACTTGACAGGAATCTATGCTTTACAAATAATTTTATTAGGTAAGTTCAAGACACAGTATTCATCTGACAGTACTTCCTGAACGTCTCTAGATGGCAGTAGTTGTACAGCTCAGAATTCACCCTGAAATGAACCGGGGCGAGAATCCCTCAGAACATCAAATGCACTTAGCGTCTCCGTGATGGTGTACACTCAACTGCCCCCAGGAAAACTGCAACCTACAAAAATAAAGGAATGAATGAATGCATAAAAAATCGCTGTAAACAACAAACAAATGAACCGCACGTAACAACTGCAGCACTGGATTTTGTCTGTGACTCGCACCCGATTTACAGAGCTGTCCCCTCAGCACGCTCTCTTGCTGTAAACCCAAGGACCAGCAGTTTTTTCATTTAACTACACACCATTTCGGCTATTTTAAGGCAATCGCTGTGTCACGTGACTAACCCTTTAACCGCTTGGGCACTGGGAAAGCCTCCATTGTTCAGTTACACTGATGTGGAGCGTACGGTCAGAACCTGTTGTATGAATCAGGTCAGACCTCGAGTGTCTGTCCATGCTGAAAAGGAACCCCGCCCAGCTATTTTTATTATTATCATGCATTTATTGAGCATCGCCATTGTAAGAAAATAAAAGTAGCATATTCAAAACCACAGATCACTCCGACTATGTAAACTGAAATACTAGAATTAAATGAGGAAATATTACATGACTAGGTCAATAATAAACTCACTATTACAGCAGTGCAAAACAACAAAACATAGTACAAATACGCGAGCCTGATTTACTATAAACCAAGGCAAGGAAATTCGTCTGATTTAGAATTTGTACTTGTTGGTGTTCAAGTCAGGCTTTAATCTTAAATGGTAATGTGTCGAAACCATTGAAGCTCCAGGCAGCGGCTTCTAGTATGATTACTCTCTAAATGAAAGTGCTGATTGTCCAAATTTAGTGTTACGTCTTGCAATGCCAAGCTAAGGAAGCCGGGGTAAATTCTCTGGAACGGCGGAGGCAGATAATTGCGGCGCAGGTGATTTACAGCGACGGCTTATCAAGCTTTGGTCGGACTTTTGCATGTACGGCGGCAGTGGTGCTTTGCTTTGTCAGGATTCAATGTTTTTTTTTTTTTAATTTATAATTCAAGTGACTTTATTTCACTATTTTGTAGCAATCTATTCCAGGACATTTAATTATAAACAAATCTAAATTCTGATGTGCCGTTTATATAGCAGTGGCAGAACAGTTTTTGATTAAAACTGCACCGGCATCCATTATAATAAACATAAAAATAAATATGAGCACATTCTCGAAAGCAGAAACTTGCTGCCATATCAAATGCTAACCGGTGTTTAGTAAATATGGAAAGTAGAGTAGGAAAGACTAGCACTGTAAGGAGAACATGTGAAATCTACCGTGATGATAAGGAAAATGCAACGCTGGCACACTAATCCCCCATGCTAAAGTGTCTCATCCTCCTCTTTTTTCCTCCAAATTCAATTAATTACCGATGATCCACTGTGAGATACATTTCCACTCCTACGCCAGCCGAATTCTTCATATCGTACTGTTAAATCTGCCTTATTATTATGCTTCACCGTTTGGTCACTTAAATAATAACGCGTGCAGTAAAGGCAGACTTATCCATAAGAGTAGATATAGCAGATCGTCCTCATTAATTGTCGGCTGTTTTATAACGTGTTCGCTAATGTTATGATTTAGTGACAGTGAAACACCAGATATTGAGAGCCAATAGCTCCGCAGCTGTGATGCAATTACATAGACGAATAGAGCTCAAATCTTTGAACAGCACGCAGAGGTTCTTTGATTGCTCGTCCCCAAATTTAAGGTATCTAGTTAACAGCCTTGTTCGATTTCTGCAGTCTAAATATTGCACCCAGATCTGGAGTGAGTGAAGGGAAGATTGAGATAAAATATTAACGAACAGACATCACAACGTTTAAAATATACATTTCTCAAGAGGCATTTTGCTGCATGGGGTCATATCATTGCTCCTTGTTTCACTCAACCTGTTGCCGTAGGCGGACATTTTTATTGATTAAAATGAAACCGGCGCTTAAACGGAATACTTTAATCTCTTCTCAAGTAAAACACGTCCGCAATGTTTTACTGTATTAGCTATCATTTTGATATTTGAGTCACTCTTCCATTTATTTTATATATATAT
>JAAGVU020000002.1:28651081-28663817 GCA_011763525.2 Mormyrus iriodes | reverse complement strand
TATATATAATTTAATTATACTTTCTTATATTTAAAATTTTTAGTTGCACATACGGCACTGTGCAAAAGTCTTAGGCAGTCAATGGAAATCGTTTAAATGATCTTTAGTCACCAGTAAAACCAGGAAATTGTCTGTCAAAGTGTGTGAAGTCACCCCAAGATTTGAAGTAACCATCCCGTATAACCCAGGGTTGCCAAATTTGGTCATCTGGCTGGAGTTAGATTTTCAGATCGAGATTTTCAACCAGCCAGTTGAGTACTCTGTGACTGTGACTCTTTATCCTGAACTGGTTGGTTGGAACAAAACCTTGGTCTGGATTTGTACTTTCTGGACCTCAACTTTCCTTCACTGTCTGTAATGGATTACTTTCGTAAGTATCTTTTGTATTATATTACTGTTAATTTGCATAATTGTAATGTTAAATTGTGTGTTTGTGTTTGCTAATATAGACTTAATACCCAGTTAAAAAGCTTAAAACATTTACTTTGCCAAAGACTTTTGCATAATACCGTATATACGTTGTAACATTTCGATACGAAACAACAATTGAGGAATGGGTAAGGCTTTGCGCATGCGTAAACTCTGAAACGTAAAACGTGTCGGGAGGTCGAGTAGCATGAAATATAATTGAACTAAGGTTTAATTGCGACTTCTGCATGATCCTTTTGATACATAACATTTTATAGAGTATTCTACCACAGAATGCAAAAGTAGAAGCCATTTCACATTCTAAAAATTGTGTGAACAGTGAAAGGTGCCAAAAAGTCCGTCAAGGGGCATCATCAAATGGTAGTTTGACTGCAATGATTTGCACCCAAGTTGCTCAAAGAAAAAAACCACACATATTTAATTAGTTTTTTTGCAGGAAGATATTGCTCTAGACGCACTAGTTTCCACCTTGTTCTCTATTAGGTAATTAATCTTCATTAACTACCTACCTCCGCCATATTAGCTTTAAAAGGTTACCATGGTATTTACTTATACGTTGATATTTGCACACTTGCATACTCGCAGTGTTTGCTTACTTGATTAGATAAGTAGCGCTAGCTTGACTAGCTAATATAGCTGAGTTTGTGTTGAGCATCGTCGTCTGGCTTATTATTAAATGTCTTTTTACAGTAAACATTTTATCAATATTAAAGATCACCGGTATCGCGGCGTTCACCTGGTGAGAATCTTCCTCCAGATGCCTTCACCAGCTACCGGGCTAATGGTGCTAGTCTGGCTACGGCAGCGTTTCTCTCTTTTCCTTAAAACTTTTTTATGTTGAACTCTAAAATTTACAATCATTAAAAATTGTTATTTGTATTTTGAAGTGTTAAACAATTCCATCAATCCATTCATCCATCTATTTTGTGTAACTGCTTATCCTGTTCAGGGTTGCAGGGGGTCTATCTCAGAGGCTATGGCACAAGGCAGATTTTAAATAATACCTAAAGGAAAATGCTTTTGTATTTGACTACATCTTCGTATTAAGTTAATCCTATGGACCAATAGTAGAGCCAGAAATAATAGTGGGGGCAGGCGGAAAATCAGGTGGGCCATGACAATTCACTTGGCGACAAAATCACACTACAGACTCAATTACATCAGCTTTTGAATGACCCGTGGCCATACTAAGACCAAATGAACGAAGAGAAAAAAATCTATTAGCCTCTCAACAGCAAATTTCTTATGGTTTACCTAACCACACACACGTACGTGTCAGACGCAATCATTTTATTGTGCTATATCGCTCGCTGAATGGGTGGGCCCAGGGCCAGCTGGCCCACCTGTGCCGCTGCAGTAGTTATGGACTGATGCAATATATATGAAGTTCATTGTTTTGACACGACATACCAGCCTCTCAAATGGGCAGGCGGGGGGGGGGAGGGCGGTATATTTGTATCTTTAACTGAATTTTGATTATTTTTTCACAAATTACTGAATTTCTGAGCTGCTTTTGAAAACTGACACAAAATGAGGATTTATCCTGCAGGTAGCAAACTAATTACATACTGAGAATAATTCCCTGGAAGAAGCATTCATAAGGGTTTGTTGTATTCGTATGGGATTGCTGCTGTGCAGGTGTAAAGCATAATAACCTCTAATTATTTGGTCCTTGTTTTGTTTTTTTGAAAGGTTTCGCTGCAGCGCTGGCACCTCTGTGGCAGGTACCTGTAAACAGGCACCTGATTAGAGATCTGCCTGGCTTTTGCCTTAGCTACCTGCTTGTCCAAATCAAGAGTCCAGATATATATTTCATGTTTACTATAAATATGTTTAAATGGTTCCAGCACAATAGACGCAGGTCTTGCAAGTATGGGGCCGTGTTCTGAAAATCTGACTCCTGCAACCTATTATTAATAATCTGTGGGACTCTGGGCGTTTCTGTTAGGTCAGACCTGCACTTTATAAGCCAGCCCAAACATCATTTCATCATTGTAGTAGAATCAGTTGTGTATTTTTTCTTTCATTAATTTGATTAATTTTCCTTATGCGGTTTTGTTTCCTTCCTTGACTACCCAACATCAGTGATTAAACACAATGTCAAAATGAGCTCAAACCATCACTGCACTCTCTCCTTTTAGCTAGGAATTTGAATTTAAATAGCCAAAATGTTTATAATGTATTACAAGTGGCATGGTAAGAGATCGGTAAGCTGGAGAGAACTTCACCAGGAGAACTTGCCATCATCAATTATCACCTACCTCATTCCCTGCTGTGTTTGGTTCCTTTTGTTTTGACCCTTCTTACATTCACCACCTAACCTGCTGTGAACAGTTGTTTGGTGTTAGATATCTCCTGCTATGAGGCGTCTTTGAGAGTTGGGGCCTCTAAAACAGCAGGGTCATCTCAAAGCATCGTACTTTGGAAACGTCAAGGTTACTGTATTATTCCGATATTTTATTTGTTCGAAAAATAATAACCATTTGACAGTATTTTTATTTTTAAAGATCACAATTGACATGAGGCTGACGTGCAGGGCTGGCACAGAGCGCTCTTCATCTTAAGGCTGCCGTAACCGCCTACCTTGTCTTGGCATCCTGATTTTTGTTCCTCGTTATTTAAGACCTGCTGATACCAAGGCCTGATCCAGTATTTTTCATTTTTGTATATATACACTGTAAAATGACTACCAGTACAGACCAAGGACATTAATATTAATAAAACTAATCCAGCTTATTTAAGATGTGTTTAAATGGAACAGTTCTGCATAGCCTTCCTTTAAGGGTTTATTTGAACAAAATACCAAAGTAAACAAATTAGCTTTTAATAAAAAGCTTTCAGTGAAAGTAATGACCTCAGAGAAAATGCCCCACAAATATCTATTAAATAATACTTCCACTTAGAAATGATGTAGGCTGTAACTTTAATGTTCTCAGAATCAGAAGTTCATATCAAAAGCTTAGTAAGTGAGTGGATTCTTACATTTTCTAACACTGAAATGAGCTGGTCATCTAATTCAATGAATTCAATTATCGTCTCTTTTGCCACGCTGCTGTCTCGAGGAAGTTTCTCCCTCCCTTTGAAAGTATCCCCCATGTTTTCTGTGTCAGTGTCTCTGCCTGACTGATCTGTGTGAACTCGCTATACTCCACTGAACGCTCTCCTTTCAGCTCGTGTTGAAAGCCGCTCCGCTGCCACTGCCTTGCGACACACCGGCATTGCAAATATTGCAGGTGGCTGTTGGGCTGCTTTCATTTTCCACTGTAGAATATTTTGACTCTGCAGAAGTTTGGTGTAATTTAAGTGTTAGTGCTAACTTTTTCCAGTGTTTCTTCTCTGCTTAGTTTAAAACTCACCGTCAGAAGTTGTGATGTCCGTTTATGTCACATCTATACAGCACCACAGACGGAGAGAAATTGGGAAAACTAACCAAAACCAAAACGCATTGGTATTTCATTGGATATCGTGTACTCGATACTGATATAATATTATGTATTTGATCAGTTCTGATTGTGGTCTTACAAATCAAATCAGGACACCTACTAATGTCCAAACTCATTATCAGGTTGTCAGGAATAATGAGAAGGCACCACGTAGCCCATGTTGACAGACCAGTGTCAGTGGTTAAATTTAGCTGAAATGTTTTTTTTTGCCCCTCAGAACACCATAGAAGTGAGGTTTGGTCAAAGAGCCGGGTTAGCCAGCAGACCTGAAGCGGTTAGTGTTAAGGGATCAGCAGTGATACGACTAATTTATTAGAGTGCTGGAGTCTGTTAAGCATGTGAGCTCACCTGTCAAAGATTCTGACATGGCAGAGTACATGCCAGCATCTGCACAGTGTAAAACGTGTTCAGTCCAGATGTTGGCAAATTTCCATGTACTCTTTTTTTTTCGTGCCACTATGAATTTGTACCCAAGTGTTCAGTTTTCTAGCACACTGCCAATAGGCAAGCTCACCTAACAAGCACAGATGTAGCCCCCCCCCCCCAATTTAAATTCTTTTCTGACTGTCCGAAACCAGCGGTAATCTTCCGAGGTGTGGGGCTTGCAATAATGTGCTTGGCAAAGCTTTAGTGCAGGTAATATATCTGAATCGACTTTTGCTTTTTAAATCTGTCACTGAGAATAGTCTTGTTTAAAGTCTGCTCAGTGATATTCATTCTGAAATCTAATAACCTATAGCTAGTCTGTCAAGACCAAAAGAACTGTGCTCATTTTAAATCTACTAACCTAAAAAGATTGATATTCCCTTAAAAGACTGGCATCTGTAGGCGGTTTGAACAATGAGTAAAGAGGGGGAGAGTCTATTCCAACATCAAAAGGAAGATATGTTCCAAGACATTGTTTGGAAATCGTTCTTTATTTTGTACGTGCTACTCTTTTCGATTTTCCATTCAGTCTTCATTATAAAATGTGTGTGACAGTTGTGAACTATGGAATGTGTGCGTACACATGGGATGCCTGTTCACAATAACGTACAGGTCTTCTTTAGGTCAGTTACACTCCTGAGGATTAAGGTGTTGGTCATATCCTGGACCTTGCTCATGCCAGAGATGTTCCCCATGCAACCCTTTCCATCTTATGATTGCCATGTCACCGTCAATGCATTGGAGCAGAAACACAGTACATGTACACTATTGCACTAGTCTAATATAAATGTAACTAGAAATGCTACACATTTAAATATTTTGATATTCCGGATGGAAAATGAAATGAATTGAGTGCCATATATATATATATATATAAACAGTGTGTATTTTTCCATGTGGCCAAGGGTAAATCTGAGGCAGTTCAGCAAACAGAACCTGCACAGGATGAAGTGGGGAATGTGAATCCTGCATGCTTAAGTAGCTTGTTACACTGACACTCGCCTTCAGCATGAAGGGCCTGTGGTCCAGGGTGACTGGCAACACGGAATTGGAACATTCTGATATATACAAATACTGGGAAATGAGGCACTGGTGATAGAAACCGATGTCAGTAATAGTTTTTTTTTTGGTGATTGTTACTTTGGCCCAGTTCCCAGTTAAGTTCTGAGATTGCGACATACCAGATGTAACTTTTTTGCTGAATGTTGTATTTAGAAAAATACCAATATTTCAGTCAGCATTCCCATTGTACAATGACTATAGTAGCTGATCTGTTTATGCCAGTGATGAATATAAGTTAAATTTTAAGACGCGATATGCAGTTTATAGGGTAGTTTATTAGTTTCGCATCTATTCAGCAAACAAACTAGTCTTCAAAATCCAGACAGTCGTAAGAGATGAGTTTCTCTAAATCTCACGTTACCCATGCAAGATATATTTGTAACGTATCATTGACATAAATGCAGAGTAAATGATCAGTTATCACAGTTCTCTCATTTAAACAGCATGCAGCCCAATGGAGAGCTGAAAGACAATCCTGACTTTTTATTCGTGAAATAGACGGGGGTGCATTCCTTTTAAGGGCGCTTCAAATCTCATAGGAACAGAAAATGCCAACACAATGCAAACAATGCAATTATGATTGGCAGTGTAATAAATATCAGGTCTGCCGTCAGAACCTCCATGCACCCTCATTTTATCATTTCAAAACCGAGCACATTATTTTTCCTCTGTGCAACGAAATATGAATTTTACTACCTTTTAATCTGTCAGGCTTTCAGTGACACTACTGTACACCCAGAAGTTCATGAAAAGCTGGAACACTTTTAAACAGCGGTTGCCACAGTTTGGGTCCCAGATGGTGATTATATAACGCTATGGGCAAGTAATAGTTTTTCCACAGACAAAGCCACAAATAAACAGCTGCTTTTTATTTAATGGTAATGCATCCTTGCTGATCTTGTAAACCTTTTTTGAACCATCATCACCCTTAAACATAAATGGAAGAGATTAAGTGCATTGCAATAAGTAATCATAAATTATTTTGGCATATCAAGTGTTTTAAGTATAAGTGACATATCAGTCATGGCGTTTATGTTTTAAGCAGTAAAATTCTATATTACAAAAAAGCTTTATTTTTAAATATTTCTTTTAGCAAAAATGCTTTGTAAAAAGTTTGGAAATCTCATAATCTTCAGTATTATCCAGAAGGCACAGAGGAAACACAACAGAGCACCATAACACAGGAATGAAAAGCACCATGATGCCTGCTGTAGTGGTGAGAAGGCGTATACAGAAGGCTTCAGATCCTTCCCAGCATGCGCGCGATCCACCAGTTACAGGGCATGACAACTTGGCAGATTACACGACCACCCTGGTAGTAATATGGATATGGCCAGTAACCGCCGAGGGGCTCGTGGTAGCGCCGGCAAAAGCGGTAGCCACGGCGACAGTGCTGGCAACAGTAGCCGTTTTCATCTAGCTGGTTCTCGAGCTCAATGCCGACATCGCGCTGTAGATGTGGAGAGGGACAACAAAGAATACTGTTAATGTACTTACCCTGAGATACATGGAAGTGAACAAAGCAACAACCTGCTGTATAATACAAAGAGAAGTTGGCAAAAATGTGTCACTATTGACATACAGATCAGAAATGTGGATTTACAATAACAGGGGTCTTGAAATGTAGTGCTGAACTGCTTACTATGCGCCTAACTGACATTCCTCTTAACTCCTGTGCGGATTGACTCCACCCTGTAATGCCAATGCTATGTGTGTACGGCAGGGCACTTCACTGTATATCAGGCAACTTGCAGGATTGTAACCATAACCCTAACTCTAGACCCAAAACCTATAACCTAAAAGCTAACCTGAATGCTAGATCTAGTGGCTCTTTTCCACCGCTACCAAGGACCAAGCTGTACTGCGAATTGGTGGTTTTCCATTGTAAAGAATGCAAGCCGTACCTGAGCTGACATGGCCCTGCTTACTAGCGTGGCTAAACCGAGCTGGTTGCATCACCACTATCTGATTGGTCGAAATGCACAGAGATACTGATGTTCTGCACTTGGATTATCTGAAAGAAAAAGAGCGTAATCTATATATTATTCAATATTATAAGTATCGCACATCTACGATGTACTGATGCATTCCCGAAAATATGGAACTTGAAAATTTCCAACCTACTACGTTAAGCTGTACTATAGAGCAGCTAAATGAAATGGATTCATCATGCAAATTTAAGCAAGCGAAGGCTAATTCCGCTAGTATTTTATGCTAACATAACATGGCGATTCTCACAGATATGCTAGAAATTAGGAAATGAGTACACAGTAAATCGTGATGTACTCCGAGTGAATAAGCGTCTCTTCGGTTTTACGTCACTGTCGCTCTCCAAATCTGGCAGCACCTTTACCGAGCCGACCCTTCTGCAGTGGAAAACCGAAGCGAGCTGGAACCGCGCAGTAATTAGTCTTTCTCCACGATCAGGCTCGGTTCCTGTATGCCAGTGGAAAAGCCAATAACTCTTATGCTAACCCTATTTGTAACTTTAATGCTAATCCCAACTAGCCCCAAAATTAATGATAATGATAGCCCTAACCCTAATACCAATGCTAACCCTAGCTCTAACCCTAATCCGAGACCTAACCATAGTGTTAGACCTGACCCTAATCCTAACCTCACCTCTAACACTAGTCCTAATCACAATGAAATTCCTATCCCTAACCCAAGCCATAACTGTAATGCTAGCACCAACATTAACCCTAAACAAAATTGAATTTGCCCTTATTTGAATTGGGAAACTATCTATAAATATGGTGTAACTGTCAGAACAGTGTGGACTGTTTTGTCTAATTTTAAGTGTATACTAATCTCCTCTGGGCTGTCTGGGCCTCTAAACCCATCTATGTTTGAAAAGGAGGGGAAAAAAAGCCACATAGCGAAATGCAACAAGCATGCCTCATCTCCGCAACACACAGACGGAATCCACTATCAGTGAGCAAAGCGATAATCAACTAACATGAGAATTTCAGAGAGATCTCTGCGGGGGGGAAGGGAGGGAGTGCCTCTCTGAGCTCTTCACTGCATGTGTTATCTGACGAGACCTTTCAGGGTAAAACAGCATCTGTCTCGTTTGCAACTGCTCTCATACTGAACTTTGTAAACATACAAAAGGATTTACTTGTTCTACAAGAGGACTTCCTTTTCAAGGGCATTCACATCACGTCCTAGACATCAATCGTGCTGCCAAATGATGAATAGCCTGAAATTACTTACTCTTTATGTAGGAGAATCCATATATAAAAGTATATAAAGCGGAAATTGCATGGAATTTGATTTATTACTCATGCAGGTGCCCGATTATTGATTTATTATGTTAGTCAAGTTTTGTGTCATCAGCCTACAGGCAACAACGCTTTCCTGAAATGAGCTGGGATGTCAACCCCAAGTGACAGTGTTATCGGGAGTACACAAAGTGAAAAATTACAAAATCAAAATCTGTGCTTTGTAAACCAGCAAGTGGTATTCAAGTCAGATAATCGACAATTAGGAAAACACACTGAGACAAGACCGTGTTATTCTTCAGAGACAATTCAATCAAAGCAGGTCCCTTTAAAGCACTACTTGTGTTAATCATTTTGCATTTTAATTTCCATGCATGGGGAGGCTGTGATTGGAACCAAGTGCTGAAGAGAGCTGTCCGACCGCTGACAAAGGAGGAGCACTAATTAATGATGGAAGCTTTTAGTTAGAAAAAACTCCAGAAAATGTAAAATATAGAAAGGGAAAAACTATTTAAATTTACTGAGCACAAAGTATGGTATAGTACAATTCTGGCACAAAACCAATAATGTTGTAGTACAAAATGAACAGGTAAAATGCAGCGATTAGAATAAGGAACAGTTTATTCAAGGTGAGCCGAGTCCCACTCTAGTGTTTTCAAATCCCTGAGCCAATTTAAGCTGTGCTGTCTCTTTTTGTTATTGACTTGTTAAATAAAGCGACTGGCCAAATGTATGCATGTCTGTGAGACGCGTGGAGCAAGTCCGGCAAATCTTCTAACAGCCCCTGGATGTTCTCAGCCTGCTTTCTGCCCCCCCCTCCTCATTTGGACTTCGGGAGCTGGGTACAGGAAGCGCTCTCGTATAATTCGAGTCCTGGCTGACAGAAGCCGAGGGGTCACACAGAGACCTGTTAACCTGTTCTAAAACTCATACTTGGGTTTTATTTCCAAAGTCGAGGGTGTCGAGCACAAAGCTCGGCCACAGAAATATAGGTCAAGGATGACATGCTTCTGGACAATGGTAATCCAGTTTGAAAGGTGTTTGGAAGCTCCTTCCTGCCCCATGTTTCAAAATGGCAGCCGGTGGTGAGAAGGGTGTCAAGTGTGAACTACTCTGAGTTCTATCTCAGGTGCCACTTCAATGATTATTTATGAAAAGTGTGCAGCAGGTGAGGTATCTGTATTGTGTGTGCAGATCTGGGCCATCAGTAAAAGGGCTTGAAGACCAGACTTCTTGGTATTGTTTGTCCTTTTCAGTCTCCTAATGAGTCTTGCTCATCCTATTTTATGGTCATAAAAACATTAATTATTGCTTTCTGTACAAAGGCCTCATAGAACTCACTCGGAAAGTCAATGAATGAAAGTCACTACACCCCTATACTGGATACACAGTTATGGAAGATGGTAATTTTATCCCCAGAGTTAACAGAATAAAGATTTTAAACAATTTAAGATTTTTTTAATGCGTTCATGACCAGCTGAAATAAAATTGAAATGACAAACCCACAAAATAACATGAGTATTAAAACTCTAATTTAAAACTGTACTTTCTGAACCATACAGTCTGTTATTCTGCAGTCATTCATGAGGAGTAAGAGATGCATAAACAAGTACCACCTTTCACATTCTAATGAGAAAATGTTTTGTTGTTGCCAGGAAGCCATGTACAGTGATGCTCACTGGCTATATTAAAAAAAGCAAACAACTTTCTACACAGTGCTCAGTCAGGTTACCTGATCTTTTAAAAGGATGCTTTTGCACTACTCTCTAGTTGAATGGAATAGAAATGCAATGCAGAGTCTTTTACAGATATTAAATTACAAGAAGTTAACATACATTAGATACTTTTTGTAACATTTTAAAGGGATACGGAAGAATAGAATGAAGGCGATTTACGTGAATCGAGCTCTCTGGGTACTTGCTACCTGTGTTTTTATCCTTTGAAATAAACATCAAATAATCTATATTTGGAAACTGTTGATAAGGCAGTAAGGTTATGGAACCGGGCTTGTCAGACTTCAGCAAGATACTTTATACACAGTTTCATCAGTGAGATATTCAGCTCTGCAGACAACGTGTACTATGCTATGTAAGTGACTTTAAATGAAAGCATCTGCTTTGCAACTGATGGAAAAAACGCATCTCCCTGTGACCTTCCAAGGTGTGTTTCAAACTCCCTAGATTTATCTCATTCTCATGGGTTGACCAGATGTGGTTAATACGGTTCCCATTTATACTCGGCATCCTGAGAAAACAGGGGTTTTATTCTTGTCTGGTGTCAAGCTGCTGACACCAGCCGATACAGCTTGAGGATGGAGTTTCATTGAGGAGGAAAATGTTACGGGTTCAAGAGGCCTTTAAATGTAAATGGCGTGATGCAAAACACAAAAATTGCTGATCTACCTTCACCTCTGTACCATTTCACTGCCATGGTTTTGCAAAATTAAGTTATATCAAGACCACATTTAGTACTTAAGGTGGACCTTCAAACATTATGTGTTTCTGTATGTCTGTGAGAATCCAGCAGAAATTAAACTGGTTCCTCCCATCAGGTCACTCCATGAGCTTGTGTTTGTCTTCTAATTAGATGCAATACTGCAGCTTAATTTGAACAGCTAGTTCATGTTTTTTTTTTATAAGGAAAGTATTTGGCCTACTGATGCCTTTAAAATTTCGCCTTATAATTAAGGCATGATTAAAAAATTCTTTCATTAATGAGTGTCTTGCCTCAAAAGGGTTCCCCAGTTAAAAAAGACAGCTTCTTGTGACCTAAAAAAGCCAGAAAAGATGCAACAGACTGGCTCAAATGGGGCTGTTGGGAAAAAGAGATGCCTGCTTTGAAGGCTAAATATTCCTCTTCATTAACTGAAAGACATTAAGGACGTCTAACTGAACTGGCCTTAAATAGATATATGGGGCAATTTTAAAGCTTTTGGTCCATAAAGTCGATCTTACCTCATGATAGCAGGCAGCCATTAATGAATAATTTCTAGAAAGCACCTCACTGTGTGCCACCCCCTAGGTCGGTTCTTACATAGTCATTGACAGGTTGGTAATCCATGACATCTCTCGCCTGACGCCGGCCTCTGGCCTCCTCCCCTGGAGACTCCTCCACACCTTCCAGATCATGGATCTCGGTCTCTGTAGGATTACACGTAACCGGTGTGTGTGGGGAAAAACACTCTCCATTACTAAAATGACGTCTCATCCAGTGCCAGTTCTTAGTAGCTGCAGTCTGCCATACACTGGAAAATATTCCAGTTTGGATTTCATTAATTCAATGCATCTTTCTGTACAATAAAAATAAATTAAAATGCACACACACACACACACATATATATATGTGCCTGTTTTAAAATTTACTTTAATTGTACAGAAAGATGCATTGAAGATGTGTTATTTTTATATTTCTGTACACACACACACACACACACACACACACACACATATGTGAGTGTTTATGTGTGTGTGTGCACAAAAATAAGGGGTGGAATGAATGCTATATGAAAAGTCTATGGTTTTGGCAAGAAATATGAATGTATGTAATGTATGATTTAATATCCCCAACTGGAAATTTAGGGATAGTTTTTATAATTACCATATTTGGTAAGGGGTGTTTTCACCTTCCTCCCTGAGGAATGCATCCAGTCAGTGTTTGCATTATTCATTTTGCCTTTACAACATTTTGCACCTTACAACAGGAACTATGGAAGTCGTTAAGTAGGTTTAGTTTTATGTCAGATTTCTATAAGTCTATGTTTATCATTTTTCATTTTTATGAAAAGGATTAGGTGTACTGCATGGCGTCTTCTGCAGGTCTATTCAAATCTTGGGATGAAACAATGCAGGTGTGCTTACCTTTCTTTAGAGAGGGATGCATCCAATGTATAGGCAGGTGATTACAGATCTCCCAAATCTTGGAGTTAAGGAGGAAGGCATGATCAGAAATGGGCTCTGCAGCAGGGATCCACTCGTGTGTGTCCTCCACCTGAGGGTCCAGTGTCTCATCCACCTTGCCGGACAGAGAGCAGCCCTCAGCTACTGCAGATTCAGTCACTGATTCACATACATTACCGTTAAAAAGTTTGGGGTCATTTTGCAAGTTTCCCATGGAATAGCCTTCATTTCTCAGAACAGCAATAGACTGATGAGT
>JAAGVU020000002.1:28631831-28650981 GCA_011763525.2 Mormyrus iriodes | reverse complement strand
CTGATGGTTGCTGATAATGGGCCTCTGTATGCCAATGTAGATATTACATTAAAAACCAGCCGTTTCCAGCTACAATAATCCTTTACAACATTGAGCATGTCTACACTGTATTTCAGATTAACTTGATGTTATTTTAAAATGACAAAGAAATGCTTTTCTTTTGGAAACAAGGAAATTTCTAAGTGATCCCAAACTTTTCAATGGTAGTGTAGAACACTTTGTTTCGGTGATAGGAGCCTTGAGTCAAGCACCTTAGGAAATTGAAAAAATATTATTTTAAAACAACTTAAATGCAAATGTAGAAGAGGGCTGATGTGTTATTTAAACTTGGCCTGACGGATACAATAAACCATAATACGACAGCCCTCCTCCCACTTGTGCTGCTGGAACAGCCTGAAGAAAGCACTATTAATACACTTAATTGGTTGATACTGTAGTTCATGAGCTGTAAAGTAAACTATTATTGCTTAATGATAGGGAATGCGTGTCACATCGATCTAATAGAGATGTATGAAAGGCCTTTGGTAATGTATTCCCCAGCAGTGCAGATATTTGTTTTTTCGTTTATATGTTAATACGTAAGCAAACAAATTTGCTTCAGAGTCCCTTGTTAATTAGTGGAGAACAGAGAAACCGTTTCACTTGACAAATGTTTTTGGAAGCTGATTTTCTTCCAGTATAAAGGTCTAATTGTGGATTTTTAATGTCTTAGGGCTACTGTGTGAATTTTACATAATGTATAGTCATTTTTTCATTCTCTTTTTCGATTTATAGAGTTCTTAGACACTGGGCATTTCTCAAATGGCATCCCCAGTGATTGCGATACTGAACCATCACCACCTTCAGAAATCTGCTCTCTTCATGGCTGTTCAGGACAGGTGTGCCTGAAAGCCACCTGCACACAGAACCCTGCTCCGGGTTTCCAGTGAAGATCCTCTCCTGCTGTTACCTTGGCTTCTTTTAACTACCAAACCTCAGTGAGCCTCTCTCACACGTAAACAGGGGCTACAACACGCATCGTGCCACCATGCAGTTGATGTGATGGCTGAGACATGACGGAGCTACATCGGGGGAATGCCTCTTGGGAGCTCCAGAGGTCATCACCTGAGTGTTCAATGAAGAATGAGCAGGAATGGTAGCTTCATGCGTAAGGGGATTCCCATGCAACCAAATGTAATAATTATCACTTCAGAGTTAATACTAGGCGTATAACAATCTGATTTGCACCTGTGCATTCTGGTTTAGATAAACAAAGCAATGACTATACTGAAAATAAATAAACAAACTAATAAACAAAAAATATTTATTTGTAGTATCATCTCTGTTTTTCATAAAGAATACCTGCAGGGAGCAACTAACAGAATGTTATATAGCTTCATCCTTATCTCCTTATCAATGGCCTGTGTTATTTATTTTTAAATGAGTGTAAAAAAAAACCTTGTGGATCAATGGGTAACACCGCCCATCACATCGCCAGGGTTGGGGGTTTGAATGTGTCTGCAGCTGGCACGTTCTCTCTTTGGTGCGTCGGTTTCCTACCGTGTTCCAAAGATGTGTCACTTGGCCATTTGGCATCACAGAATTACCCATTGTGTGCATGTGTGCCTTCAGGTGGACAGGTATCCCAGCCAGGGTATACTTCAGCCTGTACCCTATACTGACTTGTATAAGCTCTAGGTTCCTTATGAGGATAAGTGGAGGAAGGGTGAAAAACACCCATATTTCCTCCTATAACTGCAATGCCAAGCTCTACTGTCTTATTTTCATGGAGGTCTGTGGCAGTTATTCCAGGCCAAATCATATACTGATTTCTGTCAGGCTAAGAGATCCAAGAGTAACTTTAGCCTTAGGTGAACTGCTTGAGTCCCAGAAGATCAATACTTATTTATTTGTAGAAGAGGTGCATGAAGGATATCTGAAGGATAGCCCGAACTCTTTACAGGGGTCTTTGAAAGTTTTGCTGGAAAACACAGAATAACCTGTGCTGTCCTATCTGAACTAAAAACCAAGATCTATCTCCTACCGTTAATTACCATTACCACTGGAAACAACTGCTGGATTATTGAAAAAACTGATGACTATCGAAATCAGGGGTCACCAACATGGTGTCTGCGGGCACCAGGATGCCCCCCAAGGTCCACATGAGTCGCCCGCGGGCCTGTTCTAAAAATAGCACAAATCCCCAGTGAGCAGCGTCTAAAATTTAATTTTATCCTGTTCATATGATAAAATCATAAACATGATCAGTGTCGTCACATAAATGAGTATCATTAATCATTAATAATAATATATAACTAAAGTAAACTGAGCAGATGTGTTATATAAGAAACTGGTAGCCCTTCGAATGGCTCTGAACGTGAAGTAGCTCTGTTTCAAAAAAGTTGGTGACCCCTGATCTAAATCAATCTGCTTCCAGTAATCTGTCATCCAGAATACGTTAATCCAGAGCATATATGTGGAGAACATGAGACAGGGTCTAACAAAAGGTGACAGGGTATCTATAGCCATACAGAGGATTTGGAAGTAAACATTTTGCACCTGGATTTCATTTTCAGGCTGATGCTTCTATTCAGAATGAACATGTACTGGAATGTCAAAGGAGACCTTCTTGAGCATCTGACAAAATGATGCTTTATTCGCAGATCCATTACGATCTACTACTTAAAATGCCAGCTACTACTTAAATCTTATACGCATATGTGATGATAAACTTATGGTAACTTGCACGATCTGCAAAGAAATGGAGATGGTCACTTCTCCTGTCAGACAAGCTACATCTTTTACAGAAAAGAACATCACATGCACACTGCCCTTGGAAATCATCTGAGAATTCAAGACAAAGACAATGGCTGAATGCCAACTGCCATGTCAAAAGAAATGGAAACTTCCAGAATAAGCTAGACCCCTTGAAGCCGGATGCCAAACTAAGGTGTACATCACCTGAAAGGACTGCATAGGAAAACCCTGCACATTAGCATAAAATACAACATGGACCCATTTGTTAAAACCATATGACATTGTTTCGCGGTGGCAAATTAAAATACTTGCTTCTTCAAGGTTTGCTATCAAGCTATTTTTTTCAATATTTTACTTTAAAAATGATTCTAATTCTTTTACCTCATCGTTATATCATAATATGATATATTACAATGCACAAGATGCAAATTCATTATCAAACATATAGTGTTTTTTCATTACTATCATATCGTAATATATCTAAGCAGATTTCACTGTATCTTAGTTTGCCGTTAAATAAATAAGCAGAAACAGGTGCTTGTTCTTAATTCTGAATAATACGTCTCACATACATTTCTCAGGGATCAAATTGACCCTGATTATCAGTTGTAGGTCTGGGTGGAATTTTGCCCTATGCACGAGTGACGTATCATACGGGTTCTGCACATGAACGAACACCTTTCCTGACCCAAAAAGCAAGCTGGCTCATAAACAATTATGGTCTGTGATGCAGCGTGGTGTCTTTTAAAAGCCAGTAATCTATGTCATGATACACTACCTGGAGCCATCTGCTCACCATCTCCACCGCCGGATAGATAAGGGCATATTTTAGTTGTGGCTTTGGTCACACCTGCTTCTGACTCTTATTTTTTCTGTTTGGCAGATGTAACTTGGGTGACACTTTGCTACCTTTGTGGGGTCAAGTGGGGCTGAGGAGCAGCTATATATATATTTCCCTTGCCACACCCCATCCTAGCCCCTCGCACTTTGAATGCTCCCTTTGCACAACTCTCCTGTCAAAGGTCTGCTGCAATACTGTGGCATCATCTTGCCTGATTTTAATATGAATTCCATCATCGCTGGTTTCAAAATGTACCCAGCGCAGCAAAAAAATATTTAAAAATCAAAATTTAAAAATCCAGGTGGATTCTGGGAGTAGTTTTTGAAAAAAATATTTAAATATTAGCTCCTAAGATGTGGTGGCTTCCAGTTTGGTAGATTCTGATGAGGAAATGTGTGGTGGTGAAACACGACTGGCATTGTTTCGCGACACAGAATGTGGGTTATGTATGCCAGGCGCTCTTTGCGATCGGGAATTAAGCGATGACTGCAAGCGAGCCCTTCAGTGGGTTTTCGTGCATAAATCTCTCTACGGTCCACAACAATGTGACCTCCTTTCCTTCCTGGCATACCTTTGGCTCTCTTTCAGCTCTGCTCTGCTCTGCCTTGCTTAACAGCTGGGAATTAAGGCTAAACAGAAATATCTAATTAGGTTTCATAGTGAACTAAAAAAAAAAAGACAAGAATGGCCAGGACATATGGCCCCGGCAAGGCAATTAGTATCTGTAAACACGAATTAGACATAAAAAAATGAGGAAGTAGAGGAAACAGAACCTGTTTTTTGCTGTTGTGGCTTCTGTTCCTGAAGTCACCCAGGGTACTGAGTACAGAGGTAGCATAACAATGGGCCAGCGGCTTTAATAATCGAACAGGGTAGCAATGCCGCGGGTTCTGTGAAAGAAATGGATTTTTCTCTGCGCAGTTTACAATTCCCATATCATATTGTGACACTGGAGAAATTGATCAGTTTTGTTAAATACAAGATCACGCCCACCTGCCCATCAGTACCAGCCATGAAACACAAATGGCCATTAGAGTGAGATGAGTCAGATGAATTGGACAAACCAGGAGCCATATGAAATTTACAGAGTAAACATATCTAAATCCCATTTTAATGGCTTTACCTGTTCACAGGACTGCTCTCTCCTTTTCCTTAAGGCTATTTGGGCTGAGCCTTTAGGAGGATATGATTAAAAATTAATATTAGTTCGAGATTGACAGCACACATCATTAGATGTATACCTTGTGGGCTTTGGGCGTATCTTTACCAGCCTTTTTCTCATGCGGCACTCCAGAGACCCAACTTCAAACTGCTGTGGAAAATGAGACAAGGGTAGGATGTGTGTACACTACCCCAGGTGAGTTTCTGGGGAGGGGGCAGTCAGTCCTCTGGTATTCATCTCACAGAGAGGCAGGAAGAGAGTGCGCCGCTATCCGAGACGGCAGGGGTACATACCGAGTTATAGGTATGGTCGGCGTCCAGCTCTGCGATTTCGGGCAGGTCTCTGGGCTGTGGCCTGACGTAGCATCTCTGATGTTTGGCGAATCGGATTCCTGTCAGTCCCTTTGGAAAATAATAAAGCGAACACAGAGGATTTGTGCATTTACACTTTAATGTGGTGATTTCAAGGAGATGCACAGACACAGTAATCAATATGTTCTGACTACTGTGAAGCATTTTAAAACAAGAGCAGGAGTAGAGACGAGATGCTGGCGTACACAAAGGCGGCCTTTTCCACTGGGGGTCAAGACTAGCCATTAGCTCCGTTTTTGAAAAGAATGAGCGCTAGATTATATACAATGCTCGAATGTGGCCATTTGAAAGTTTTTTTGTAATCTGAGAGCTGGCGAAGACTGTAAATGGAGCGTTATGAATAATGATGTCAGCCGGACTGCCTGCAATTCTGCTCCTGACTTCTGCGCACTCTGATTAACAATGGACGGCTCTTCTGCTGCAGAATGTGCTTCCTGCCTTGGCAGAGGCGGAGAGAGCAAAAACAAAACACGTCTTAACAGACAGGAATGTTTTGCCTCCTTGAGAAGCTTCTTCTTACAATATGGGTCTCCATGGGATTAGAGTGAGAGCAGAGAGGAGGCGCATTAACCCTTGGTAAACAGGCGATCTCGAGCCTATGGTCTGTATGATCATAAGGTTTACACCGGAAGGTAATCATAAGTCACCACAGATCTGCGTAGGTAGTGGCATCTCACATCAACATGACTCTTAAAAGACAGTCCATTCTAATAACGTATATCACCGTACAGTCAGAAATGATTATTTACTGCCAGGACGAGAATTCAGAAAAGGGAGCTTGTAATAATACCCATAATGGAACCTCTTATTTTCTCGCCATTACATTTTTGTCAGTTTTTATTCGACCAGCAGCATCAGGCATTATTGTTGTTTAGGGGCGGCCCTTTCTGTTGTCATGGTGCTGTTTCCACGGGATTCCAGCGGGATGCCCCACACACTTCTGGGCGTGGATCAAGCATCATGAGCACCCTGCTCTGTTAAGATGTCCCCATGTGTGGCGTCACCTTATGGCCAGCTGGACATGAACGTACTGGAACAGGTGGACATCCTGCTGTGGCCGGCCACCAGCAGGACTTTGCTCCAGGATTCCGAGATTCAAACCAGTGGCTCTTGGTCCTTTTACCAACAAACTAACCGCTGCCCAGTCCATTTAATATAACACTCTGAATACGAGCCGCTGATGCCATGCATGTCTTTTCTAAGGTGATGTTCGGGAATTCCTGTCTTCATCCACCCCCTTCCCCCGCACCGTTTCACAGAATGTTCACAGTATTAGCCTGAAACAATAGAAAAGGGATTTCGCCGCTGGTCCTGATGGCATTATCTTCCCATTTCCATTCCTCATACGAGCCCTTGGGCTCGCCGGAGATTGTTTCTAAGGTGGCTTTAGAGTGTGTAATGACTTGCAACATCCTTTCTTTATAAAAATCAATTCCGAACTCTGCCTTCAGCTAACACTTAGTATAACTTATAATAAGGTTTGTGTTTTCTTTCGCCCCGTTCCTATTTAATCACTGTGTGGTTTGAGGTATCCCTCGCCCCTCTGCTCTCTCAGTGTCCCGTGGCGGAGCCTGGAATCAAACAAATCTCCTGACTGGATTTGCTTCACTGACTGAAGTGGGTAATTTAGGTCCTGGATGGAGGAGAACGTAGCAACAGGCTAAGTGAGAAAGTGAGTGCACTGTTTGTGTGTGCGTGTGTGTGAGTCTGTGTGTGTGTTGCTGATAATCATTTCTGGTGTGGCTCAGGCTACCGGCAAAGCAGAGTTATATGTGAGTTATCGTTTGCCATCTGCTCTTATCGTGTAATAAAAAATGAGGATTTATTTTCTCCCTCGAAAAATAACAGGTTACCTAGCATTTAAGCTGAAACAGATGTACAGTGTGAGATCCGGAGAGGATAGAACAGTAATTAGGTGCTAAATTAATTAGCTTTGCTTTTTGAAACATGGTGAAGTAAGAATATGATTCAGTCTCTGAGAACGTGGTGTGCACGAGTCGTGAGTCACAGCTCACATTCTTGAAGTCGTGGACCTCCAGTACTTCATCGCTGCCATTGCCGACCTTGAAGATTTCTGTCAGACGGGTTGGGTCAATCTCCATCACACTGTCCATCTCCATGCCATCCAGCAGGACCCTGTATTGGTGTTTGTACACCTGAAAGGACAGTCAGATCCACTGCAAGTCACACAAGCTGCTTTCTGTGTGGGACCAACAACAGCAGGATGCAGAAGCACTGTCGATTCTGTTATTGTCGATTCTGACCATATATCAGGAGGAACGGCAGTCAAGTGAGAAAACAAACATGGACCAGGAACATAAATGGCACAGGCATGCTAACGTGATAATGTTTATAGGTTAAGTGTAAAATCGACAAACTGGAGATGAACTAGGCGCTGTCTGTTTGAACGTGGAGCCCTTCCCAGGTAGTGCCTAGTATTTTTGTTCTTCCGATCGAAAGGTAGCCGTGTTTATCAAGGACTCACCAGAGCGCTGTGCCTCAGTGCACATGGGGAATGTTTAAAATCCACTGCCTACAAAAATGATTCATGCCTAGCAGCCTGAAGCACACGGCACATTTTTATGCGGGTAAATTGTTATAATGAGGAATTTATTGCTGAGGTTGTTGCTGTCTGTCTTGGGAGCACATTACTGCATGAAGAAGGGGCCTGGCTGGGTCATGTGACCACGCCCAAACCAGAGCTGTGAAGGCAGAGTAGGCTCCTGCGGTTTGTGGCCTCCTTGTTATTGTCAGTCTGTGAGAGGAGCATGAGTGTAATGGAATGGGAAGCAAAGAAGGTGAGGGTGACAGACCGCCAGCTGCCAAAGAGCTCTGTCAGGTAAACGGGCACAAAACGGAAATCGAATTCGCTCTGAAAGGTGTACTGATCGATCCAAATACTGGTTATAATTGGAGAAGAAACGAGTTTGGAAAATAAAAAGATTTAATCATTCGTCAATATTTGGTCATCATCCAAAATCACTAGCACCAGCTTACTGTTTTTGTGCTTCATATTTTTAACACATACTTACATACTTTTTTGTGTTTGGATCAAGTCACTTAATGGCACAACAACAAAGCCAGATTTTGGGAATCGACCCAACAACCACCTGGCTAGAACTGGAGTGGCTTAACTGTATCGCGCTGCTCCATTTGCAGTCGTTACACCACTCAAGTGTGCTCTGCCCATACTACACTTTGAAGGCCCTGTCAGGCATGCCTGCATTAACGTATTAAGAGAACCAGAGACGATTAGAGCAGCAGCGGGCTGTTGATTTATAATAATGTGGAATATCATATTATCAGCAGGCTCCTGCTTAGCGGGCCAGGTCCACGAGCCTCCCGCTGAGGCCGCCGTCAAACCGCTATCCAGCCGAAAGGAGACATGGGAGCATTCAAGACGGTGCTCATGCAATTAGGCGTTAAAGACAGAGAGTGCAGATCCCCAAGGATGCCACAAGCCGACTCTACAATCTCCAGAGCAGCAGTGGAGGCGGGGGTGGCGGGGAGGAGGGGGGTAATGTCAGGGTTAAGGGTAATGTTTTTGAGAGAAGCAAGCTTTTTTACCCCCATTTTTTTAACAGAGGCTTTTTATCACAAAACAGACCTGGTAAGGCTGACACATTGGTCCACAGAGAATAAGGGAGGTTTTTAAAAATAAAATAAGATTTAAAAAGTTTTGTCTTTTTGTTTGGCCTTGAGGGGTTATTTGTATATGATGTTGGCTAGTGCTACCTTCATGCTCCCCCCCCAAAGAATGACCCCTCAATCCCTCTCGCCGGCAATGGCAGCCTGCCAGTGGAACCAGAGGTTTCGGCGTCTCACAGAAGCAGTGATAATGGAAGTTGTTTAGCTTCCCTGTCACTTTGCTAGCGGCACGCTGGTCTAGGCAAGAAACACCCACTCTCCCATCACTGTAGGGACAGGCAGCATCAGCCGCGCCATAATGATGCGTATGATAAAGTCTGCACTCATCCATAAGGGCTTCTCCACTGAAGGCTAACGACAGCTGAAGCCGTTCTTTGGGAGATATCGCACAGTTTGAGCCCGTTCTCTGATCTTTAACCTATACATGAACTTGGCTTCTAGATGCTGCCCTATGTAGGATGTTTATATCTTCTCTCCAACCTCATTCTCATGCAGTGCTCCATTAATTGCCTATATGTTGAAATATATGTCTACTCATATAAAAGGCAAGATTGAGATTTTCCAGGGCCCGTCCTGTCACCTCTCGTTCTCAGCCATGCATAAGAATGAGCCGGAAATTATTGTTCCTGTTACATTTTGAAAGCTGCTGTGACAACTGCACATTATTTCAAATTATGAATAACGGGGATCTTCGCCGGGAAGGGAAACAAACAGAGCAAGGCTCGCCTACGAAGCTGGCCCGGCTTCCAGGCTAGCGGGGACAGGCCGTCGCCACACACGGCGCCGAGATAAGCAAAATGAATCGGAAAGAAGCTGCGGCCGTCGCGCACGCGTCCCTTCACAAGACTAATATCAATGAGAATTACTAGCGTGCCAGACCCATTTACAATGGGCACGAGCCAGACCGCGAGGCAATTTTTTCTGACGCTTCTTAGACGTTGTGCTGGTGAATCAAGGAATTCAGATAAACAACAAAATATAACAATGTGATCTAGGACTGTGTTTGGCTATTTCATATGCAAATTTATGCACAATCAACTTTAAATACTTCAGCTGTAAAAACCAGGGGCTAAATTCGATCATCAGTTTGACCACTCTCATAATGTTCTCACCAGGCTTCGTAAATCATCTTTTTCTGCATTGCAGGACTTTACACCATGATAGTATGGAAGGGTCTTGGCTTGAGGTTCTAGACAAGATTGGCTTTGACTGCCCTTCTGAGCCCAGGGACCACAGTGCCACCATGAGGAAGCAGACAGTCTTTGGCTGCACTCAGGCATGGCACAAACACACCTCTCTATAAAGCTCCTACTGAAATTAGGCCTTAGAGAATTTCCTTGCTACGGTTATTCGGTACGTGTTAACTAGTTGTACGACAGCCAAAAACAGGAGGTGGGAAGGGGGTGCGGCCTCACCCAGCTTCCCATCACACTTGATGGAAAAAACTGTCTCTGATGCCAGTCTCCCACTGGAGTGTGTAAACGAATTCCTGAGGACGCCATCCAGGGTAGTGCTGGGGGGCAGGCCGCTCACCTTGAGAGGCGGTGAATGTCTTGGCCTGTGTGTATGCTAGTCACACTTCGTGTGAGATATGTGTAAGCCCTCTTCCCCAACACCTCTATGCCCCCCTCCCCCCAAAGACCTCTGCCTCCCATCACCACGGTGATGGAGTAAGTGAAAAGGAATGAAATGCAACAAGGTGAAGGAAGTCCCCGGGCTGGTGGTGACACGGGTCAAGGGGATCTGCAGGAACATGGAGGACTAGGGGAGGAAGCCTAGATTGGCTTTGACTACCCTACCGGGGGGGGTGACCGCTGAAGCACAGCCTGACAGCTGTCAATCATGCTTGGGTAGACTGATAAAAAGCTGGCTGGGAAAATGGGCGGGGGGGAGTGCGTGCGAGGTAAACCTCTGATTGATGGAAGCGAGCAGCCTCGGGTAGAGGCTTGGCGGTTACATAAATGAGCAGAAGCTGCTGGCCGTGGGCACACGCTCACTCCCGTCACTCACCGCGGCGTCACCGATGACGTCACCTCTGACCCACTGAGAGCGCCATTTTGGTCTCAGCGGTGGGAGGCGCAGGGACGGTTAAAGTCACCCAGAGGCACAGACAGCCCACATCCTTCGACCGCACCCTGACACAGATCTTGCCAGATTTATGCCACCAGTCTAGTGGGCATTGTGATGGCATGGCAAGGAATGGCGGGGGGAGGGGGGTGCAGGTGTAAAAAAAACCGAGGGACCTCCTGGGACAGCTCTGGGGGCATCTCATGGAGAAGCATGTTGAGTTATCGATGGCTGGAACATAGCTGAAGCAGCTGCATAAAATTAGGACAGATTATAGAAAAATCAGTCCAAGATCCTCCTGCCCTGGGCTTTGGAGCTGGGCAGAGGAGCAAAAAAACCAACACATATAGCATTCCGCCCCCCCAGTCCATCCTCCCTTCTTTAAGCGTGCCGTTCCAGCTTTGAACTTGACGGCTTTGTGGATTCTGCAGCCAGTTGTTCTACTCTGGGTCAACGCCAGCAGGCAAAGGAAAAATGTTTCCTTCCCTCATGTCTGGCAGGGGTAACTCTGGACCCTCTGTGCAGAACCGCTGCCGATGAGCACCAACTTATTGTTTTGCCTCCTGCTCACTGTGTTTTTACTGTGATTTCACAATGCGCAGGAACATGGCGGGAGGGGCTCTATGAAAGATCATATAAAGGTATATTAAAGGTATTTTCCCAGGGGGTTAAGCAGTTAGTTGGCCTTGGACCCCCAAGGATTTTCATTCCTTTCCTAGGACCATTTTGGGAACCCTGTCCCTGTCATCTTTTGACTTCCACACTAACTCATGTGACAATTTCTCTATTATAACCTGTGGGGCGGAGGGCCCAGTGCCGGAGCCTGGCTAAAGAAACAGGAATACATCAGAACAGAGTGTAACCCAGCTGACGAGCACCATATTCCAGGGTACAGGTCTCCAAAGTCCTCAGCTCTATGACCACCCAGCTCCTCTGGACTGAAATCCCCAAAGGGCCACGATGTATTGTTAACCCTTTGTCACGAATCTGCCTCCCTCTGCCTCCGACTATCTAGGTTTATCCATCCATCCATCCATTATCCTCTGTTTATCCAGGGTCGGGTCATGGGATGCTCAGAGCTCCCTCTCCCCAATCACCTACTCCAGCTCCTCTAGGGGAATACCAAGGCTTTCCCTGGCCAGTCAGGAGATATAATCTCTCCAGCATGCCCTTCGTCTGCCCCCGGGTCTCCTCCCAGTTGGACATGCCCGAAACACTACATAGATGCCCGAACCGTCTCAACTGGCTCCTTTCAATGCGGAGGAGCAGCGGCTCTACTTTGAGCTCCTCCCGAATGTTCAAGCTGCTCACCCTCTCTCTAAGGCTGAGCCCAGACACCCTGCGTAGGAAACTGACTCGCATCGGACCGATCGTCAGCTATCAAAATTGGCTCTTGGTTAATAATTCTGTCATAAGCAGTCATTCTTCATAGCACTCAAGTAGTTCTTCGAAGTTTTGGCACATTACACGCTTTAGGGGCTCCAAAGGAAGTCCTGCTACAGCAACTACTATGATTACTGCCACAACAGCAATTACAAGTAGGGCAACCAGTTATCACTACATCACCACAGCCCAGTTAAACCTACGATTACTGGCCCTGCAGTTGCTAACTCTACTGTCACAGCGACTCTACACCTACTAGCGCTGCTCGCCAAATACGTCAGGAGGCTTTACAGAGGTACGGTGGCGTTCCTTCCCCTGAGGACAGGCAGGGAAAGTGATCTGGAGTACGTCTCCCTCATGAAGACTTCGCCTTATGTTAAGACAGACGGGCTTGCGGTGAAGAAAAAGACGAAAAGTAATGAAAAGAAAATGAGGGGAGACGCTTCTCTGTGAAAGATGAGACATCAGACGCAGTTAAAAGTATAGCTGTGGCCACGCCGTTGAGAGCAGCGTAACCATAAGGGACGTGGCGTCACTGTTTGTACATCAGACAGAGACAGAGCAGCAGATGGGTGTCTGTGTTTGGAATGTCAAAGTCCACCCAAAGAACTTCTGTTGCCTGCCATGCTGGAAGCCTTATTCCTGCAACACCCCCCCCCCCCAGTCCAAACCATACTTTGCCAGCAATGCTCGGTGTGCTGCTGCCGCTGCTGGGGGTGAGGGTAGGGGGGAGTATCCCTACTCTCCCTTTTGCTAGCAAGCGTGATTGGTGCTTATTCAAAAACATGGAGAACAATTTGGGAATCAGGTCTATCTAACAGAAGCAGCCCCACCATCTACGGAAGTACTACTGCCATTGCTATGGTTACTCCCCCCAAAGCTAAGACCGCCGCAACAACCTGTGCTTAATCTGTGCCAGATCCTGCCGGAATGCATTTGGGGACCTCTCTCTGTTTGTGACTGTATACGTTCCGGCACCTACTTCTGTGGATCTGGCAGCCATCTGGTTAAAAAAACAAAAGCAATAACATAAGAAAAACAATGATAAATTAAGCATGTATTTTAATTTATGGACCAATATTCACTCAATTTCACATTCTTTATTAGTTTAGATTTATTCGTAAAAATTCATAGCATGTTCTCAACACTGTGTCTAGTACATATTCTGGGACCGGCGGCCACCTCGTTACCCCCCCCTCTCTCATATGTCTTTCATGTTCCAGCACCTTCTGATTTACAAATTAAGCATTATTGGCTACAACCACCACTGGCAGAAGGCAAACATCATGGCTACTGGCACTGCTAAAAGGGAGGGAGATTTCCTGTGAAGTGAATGTCGCCTACCTGATCCCTGACTTACGCCTGGGCCATGTCTGATCCCTGTCTTAAGGCTGGGGTCTCACGATTAGACGGCCCTTGCCAAGGACACTGGAGTCCGTATAGCATCCTTGGCATCCGGACCTTCTGTGTTAAAGAGGGGAGATACATACAGCTCTCTGATTTCAGGAGCAAGGACCGCTGGGGCTTGACAGCAAAAACTTCGGAACGGCTGTTGAGCGCCCCGGATAAACGGAGCAGAGGAAAGCTTATCGGTACGTCATACTGAGCGGTCACTTTCAGACGTATCTGGATCGTCTGCCGTCCCAGGACGGGCGGATGCATCGGCGGCCAGTCGAATCATCCCCGCCGAGGATGACAATCAGAACACAGACCTAAAGCAAAGAGCGGCGGCCAGCCTCACTGAAACACGTCATTGGAAAGGGGTAACGATGTAGTCAGTGAGGAGCCTGGCTAAGGAACCAGGTATATAAAGACCCTTGGATTCAAATCGCAGTGTGGGATCCTAGCAACCGCAGACAATCTGAATAAATAGGTGATTATTTATCCAGAGCAAGTTGATTTGTGAAAGCAGGAGCAAGCCAGAGAAATAACATAAATTACTACACAATGCTATAATGAGCTTTCCTTTTTTTTGCTGAACATGTGATTTTGCAGTGGCTGCAATTATCAGCTGAGGTGCTGAACAAACCTATCCTGTGTGAGGATGCAGCTTATTTCAGTTACACTTTCAAGGAGGCCAAAAAAATAGGGGAATATAACCTGCATGGATCTCGCTCTCATATATTCGTTTGTTTCCGAAACCGCCTCCACAGACCCAGGACATGGAGCGCTGGTTTGCACAGGGTCTGTAACTCTTCTAGGAAAAGTGTGGCTCCCCCTGACCCAAAAGAAAAATCACCTAGTCTGTCCTTGTCCAGTATGGTCACAGCATATTTGTCCCTGCAAAGTAGGCCACTGTGAGCAATCTGCCACTTTAAACCAGAGGAAACATTAGGGAGCACATCTCCTAGTAAGCCGTTATTTCTGACGTGCTCTTTGAATTACTGCTTTAAAAATACATGCTCTTTTTGTGGTGATTTTAATTGCTCGTGCATATATATGTATGTGTCTTTGAATGAATAAGGGCAGCCGCTATTTTAAGGTCTTTTATATGCATCACTTTCCTGCTTCTCCAAGAATTTTTCTTAGAAGTGTTGGCAACGCTTGCAGAATGGGTTCCACTGCACGGAACCCAGTACCGTGAAGCTGGGGATAAAAGCGAGCTTGAGACGCAAGGCTATCCATGTGCCAGAAAAAGGATAACGCTAGAGATTCCATAATGTATTTCTGTATCACAGCTTGGACTGTGGACCAACACAAACATGAAGCTTGTCTGGCAGGATACAGAGCTCTGTGGAGCAGAGGTTGATGTGTCCTGCGCGGTCCTTGGTAGCTATAGACGGTGCTTCAAAAACAGTAACCTCACAAATTAATGCCTGCGAAACACCGCAAGAGCTCGCTTTTCCCTGATTTTGGAAAATCACTCCAAATCGCTCTGAAGACTGCCTTAATAACCCACTTTTCTCTCAGAACCCCTAGGTGGGACTCCATCACCAGCTACATCTGACCACCCTTGCTGTGGTAGGCTCACATCTGAGACCGGGTTTGATTTGCGAGGGCCGTTGCAGCCCCCCTCCTCTGCTCTGCGGTGTACATGACTAATCACAGTGGCCGTTTTCAACAGCTCGAGCGCCGGCTGACCATAAATCACCTTCGCACAAGCCTCCGCGCCGTTAATAGGCGGGGGGAGTGGGTGACGGAGCCAGGGAGCGGCTTGATCTCTTGACGGTCAACGGGCTGTTCTGAGCCCAACTCGGGCACCACGATGTATTGTTGTTTGAAGTATTGATCGTGTTTTATGTCTTGAACAAAAGAAAATCCAGCGAGGCAGTTAGAAATGTCAGAGGACCGCTTTCAACTCGCTGATCTTCTGCACGGTGCTCAGTATCGCTCCGCTGCCCTTCCCTATTGTTTTGGCAGAGGGGACATCCTAAAAAAAGGCATTATTTTCAGGTGAGGACTCTTATACAGGCAGACAATGGCACACCGCAGCTTTAACACACCCCCCCTTGGGTAGTTCTGTAGGTGAGAAGCGGTCCTACGTCCCCGGAGCAGCCAAGACATCACGATTAGCCGTCTCACGGTCCTTCCTCTGAGAGGCTCCATCTCACAGGCTATTATGAGCCCGCAACCACCACGACCTCCCGTGGCTGCCGTCTTGCGTTCCATAACTGCTTGTCTCCCCAGGGTCCCAAACGACGTGGAACAATGCGGTCCCCACTTGGACCATCTGGTGCCCCTGCCGCAAGTCCGGCAAGCCCCTTTCACAGCGATCGATGCTAGACTCCTGTCGCAGCGGACCGAAAATACTCATTCAGTAAAAAGGAAGCAGAGCTGGAGAAATGAGTCTCTGTGGTTGCAGGCATCACGACAGGGGCCCCTGGGCCTGTCGAGCTCAAGGACGCCGTTGGCATCTACGTGAAAAACACACTGAAAGTGTCAGTTCATCTGAATTCATTCTTGGTAGCTGAATGCAAGTAATCTTGTATAATAAATGTCCGGTTGATGTAGCATTAAATATTCATCTAGAACCTCCCCACAGACAATGGCACACTCCGATGCATCTTCATGAACATGGCTTTGCAAGACCAAATATTGAGGCAAATGTCCATTCAAGGCACTGAATTATAAGCCAGCAGGTCGCCGGGGGGGAGGGCTCAAATGTCCGTCACTCTCGTCCAGCTGTGCCCCCTCCCGCCATCCCCACAAACCCCGGACTGATAATTTATCTCACTGCTTGCACTCCCGCGGCTTGGCGACATTTAGGGACCATGTGTGAAGACTGCAAGCCAGTGTTTTGCATTGCTGAGACGCACCCGGCTAATTTGGGCAGCTGAAAACAGCATAAACTGCTAATGAGGACTGAGATGTTTTTAAAGCCAGCAGGGAAAAGGGGGGAGGGGGATGCGCGAATATGTGGCTCGAAAGGGCAACTCCGTCAGCAAAGTTGTGATTTTTGTTCTTAATGTGGAACAACAACTTTAAGTGGATACTGTTTTGCTACACTTGGCACGTAAATCCGATAAACACAAAATCGTACCTGACCCAACATCACACCTCTTATTGTTAAACAACTGCACAGAAAAAGCAGGAAAAAATACTCCTCCAATGCAAAACTGAGAGCTAACAGATTAGTTTCAAACAGACTAGCTTTTTGACTGACTGCCTCTCCCTGATTCTTTGAGATAGGTCTTTGGGATAAACCCAGCTTGTGGGTTCTGAACCCTTAGCAGTAGCCATGATTACCCACAATGCCTCCTGGGGGTACATCACCTTTGAGCCTTTGGGATTGTCAGGTCACCAACGCATTGCACTAAAGGACAAGGGGACGGGACTAAGGTGTAGCCATTTGCGGAGTGGCGGATGCCGGCACGCAAAATTGCGACCTGCAGCTTCATGCATGAGCACGTCTTTCTGAGGAGAAACGTATTGATAAGCCGCGGAAGCCGAGAGCTGTCAGGGCTCCCTCCTCTTTCATCAGACCTGGTAGCACATTCATCAGTGTCAGAGGCTTTGCAAAGCTCAACATCCGCTTGTACAGGGACACTCCATCCACTACAGTGGAGAGCTGTTCCATAATTTTTAACCACTTTCTTTTCCCTAAAGCAACTTATATACATCCGGATATTTTACTAGGGTAATCCAAGGTAGTCCAGCAGGGGCCCTCTTGGGAATGAACTGGCAGACTTAATGTTGAAAGTGTGTCCTTAACTATGTTATCTGTTTCCCAAAATGAAATGTAATAAAGACTTTCTCTGGCCTGAGCTGTGGCTTACATTTTAAAGGTTTTTTTAGACCAAACCTTCAGGGCCTAAGGGCTGCTTGCATTTTTCTCCGGCTCCAGGACTGGAAAATTATTCCTCGGAATACAGAATGTGCAGCACACGGAGCCGCCTCATTGCAAAATCCAGTTTACCCAGGCATCAGAGAGCGTGGAGCGCCTCTTTTTAGTTGCCAGAGTTGCGCCAGAAACCGCGGCCCCATCCGGTCCTGGGGTTAATGGACTTTGCGATAGTAATGCGGACTTGTAGACATAATCAAAATTTAGAGCTGACTTGCTTGGAGCCACCCTGTCTATGGCACCGTGCATTTACTGTGTGGGCGGCACGTAATTCTTATTATGTATATTTATTTATTTAGCAGGCATTTTTATCCAAAGCAACACACATTTTTGGGATGCCAGAGTCAGCCAGTCCCTGGCTCTATTGAGAGTCCCTATGATGACATCACAATACCTGTCTTACAATGAATGTGTTTAGCCCTGTGACAGATTGGGGGGGGGGGGGGGTGGTCACCTGTGTGGAAGTTCAGAACCTGATTACAGCTTCCCTTCTGAATGCTTTGCATCCTCATAAGAGATCAGTCAAAACATCTATATAATCTTCCTCACTTGCTCCTCCCCCATCCTTTAGCTGCGTGTCTCTGGCTTCCTGCTGTTCGAATATGGCACCCAAACTCCTCTGCATTTGTGCCTCATTCATCCTCTCCTTTTTACTGTCACTCTGCTGCCCGCAGATGAGTCCCAGGCCTAACATCAGCGCTTATTCACTCTTTTATTACACCTCTTTAATATGCCTCTCCTCTTCCCTGTTCTCTAAAATTTAGTCTTAATTTAATTTTCATTTCAATGTTTCCAGCTCGCAAAACCAAATTCAGTGAACAGCGGGGAGTAAAGTAACCACAACCACGAGACCAACAATTGGCTGGCAGGGTGATGGCGCCACTTGACCACCACATTGTCATAATGGGACGTGTCATACGCTCCCCGTCGAGGAGAGATGCTTTTCCTGCTTTTCTTATCTTAAATTGGTTTGACTCTGCTTTGTAAAGTGAATTAGTGTGAAAAGAGTCAAATATAGTCAGGGGTTTAAACAGCTTCAGGTAGCTGCTGGATTTGTGTATATTGCCCACATGATACATGTGAGCCCTTGGAACCAGTATCGACTGACCAGGTGTCCGCTCGTTGACTGAAAAACCAATCAGAAGTCAACGGTAGGAAACCTGTCCACTCAACACCTGCACCTCCATACTGTTTCTGCATGTCCATCTCCTCCCTGCCACTAGCCTCACTATTTTTTTGTTAATGCTGACATTTAGAACTGTATAATGCTAATTGCTTTCCTGTCGACTTACAACATTCCTTACAAATTTTTATGGTTTCAGGCCTGCTCCAAATGTTGGATCCTATTTTCAGTGCTTGAAGTGGGCCAGCTGAAGGAGGCGATATAAAAATAAACCCAATTGAACTGATTTGAATGGAGAATAACAGCAGGACTGCCATTCCTGCTGGGTTGGGGTTGAACAGACACCTGTGCTGTTTTCGTTCGGAAGCGGGAGAGGAGGACAGGACCCTCGAAACACCCAACCTGGCCTTCAGAGGCCTTCTGGCCGTGGAAGCCACCGCTGCCTGCCTGCCTGCCGCCCCCCCCCCCCCCCCCCCCCCCCCCCCCCCCCCCCCCCCCAGCCCCACCCCAAAGACACAGAACAAGAACAAAGAGTACT
>JAAGVU020000002.1:28588900-28623482 GCA_011763525.2 Mormyrus iriodes | reverse complement strand
TTTAGCTCAGACTACCTTAAATTTGTCAAGTTAACCAGCTAAGCAAGAAATCCTGCTTCGTGGAATACCCCCCTGGTGCACTTATTAAACCAAAGTCTAGGAAATACTATAAACATAAGCAGGTCTGCTTGCCATTTTACAAGGATACCTCTCTAGCATCAAGGTGCCAGAAACACATAGCCTGGGAGAAATCAGAGCTTAACATCACAACCCTACTATGTTCTTTTTTATGAGATCAAGGAGTGAAGCTCTTCACCGTGGTTCGATGAACACCAGCATTACCGAAACGGTGTCTCTATGTTCACTGGATGCGCTGGACACCGGCACCCCTTTGAAAATCACGAACACAATGGTGCGGCAGATGTGATCACACAAGGCCTACTGCGCATTTCCATTCTGCTGCCGATGCGCTTTAGATGTTAATGTGTTATTTACATGCAAATGGATGGGAGCTTCGTGGCCGCCAGCGGCGCCGGCCCGCACTGGCACATCTCCGTCTGAATATCCCAGTAAAGGTATTCAAATCCTATTTTCTTTTTTAAAACCGCCCAGTTCTTCTTATTATTTTGCAAAAAAAAACACAGCTGCAAAACAGCACGGCGGATGGTTTGGAATGGAAAAGAGCGAGAATTATAGCAATCAGACATTCCCTCATTTAATCAAAAAATGTGGGAGACACAGTACACCAAGTACGTCCAGATCTCCCACCCCACAAAGAATGGGTCTCATTCTTTTTCATCCCTTCAGTACCCACTTGCAGAGCCCTGGACCCCAGGGCCCTGCCGGAGAGCCGGGTGTCAATAGCTGGCCAGTCTGATACTGCTGGATGTTGGAAGTCACTCCTAAATAAACGGGCGAGGGAAAACTAGCACAAACTGGATTCTAAGCCAGATTTAGTTCAGCTTGAAGCAGTGGTGGGTTGTTGACAGAATATGGCATCTTCAAGGACTTTTAAACAAAAAACTTAACCATCTGGGTTTTTATCTCGGTACCTTGTAGACTGACTGCTAAATGCAGGGCTCTTGAATCGACTGGGAAATGGAACATCAAAGGATGGAGCTCGATTGGACTCCATTCTCCACAGATGACAAACACGCACGTGCATGCGTGCACTTACACGCGCTTCGAGGGTATTTCCTGTGAAGTGCTTCTTGCCAAAAGCCGTCCGCTCCTCAAGAAAACCACGGATTGGATACACACTTATTTCCTTTAACTTCTTAGCAGATAATCCTTTAGATGGTATTCAGTGTAAACAGGTGGAGCCTGAAAGGAAACTGTGAACCAACAAGGGACATTTCACTCATACTGTTTTTTACTTATTTTTAATTCTTTCATTTTAGAGGCTTGAGAGTCGTTCTCAAAACATGTGAAGTGTAGGAATCTTGTGTGTAAAAGTTTTAAACAAGGAAGTGAGCATTCCTTAAGGCATTGGTAATGCTGAGTCATTCTCCACACTCCTGGTTTACATCTCACCATGGTAAAAAAGCAAGGCTAACCCACCGGAAGACTCAAACGGAAATATCTCCACAGAGCTCCCTGGAAGATTCCGCAAGCAGGAGAAGACAATGACTGCAGTACCCAAAGCGATGGCAGTGCCGCTGCTCAGATTAGTTACAAAGACTCGACACTGCTGCCACCCCAAAGGCTGAGTCTTCAGCAAACCCCACCTGGTGCCAAACATGTTGATGTCACTGTCAAAATATAGCAGGCATCTGGCTAACGCATTGATTTCTCCAGAAGGAGCCCAAACACTTAGTCCAGCACAGGGAAGTTTAGGACAATGAGTAAGCCTCCAAGTGGAGTTTATTCCAGCTCACGACACTGGCTCTTTTCTGTGCTCCAGTACTGCCACATGCCAATCTGGATTTCCGTAACTCTGGAGTGTGTTTCTTTCCAGCGTGAGATTAAAGCTCGAAATGGAAGCCAATCAAGCAGATGCTTCAGAAATGAACCCTTCCCAAATTCCTTCCCGAATAAAAGAATGTGACTATAATCTGATGGGCCAGCAGATGCCGGGCCCTGCTGCCAGCACAGGTGGGAAAGACAGGATTGTTGAATTTTTTTCACTTATCATCTTATTTCACAGATTAATAAAGACAGAGAAATAACAACAGAGAACCCCCCCCCCCAGAAACCAATTGAAAGATAAGTCCATCCTGTGTAGTTATGCTAAAATGTAGAGGACTACATGAAAGAGGGAGGTGAAACAGATATATCAACAGGGGCCGTGGGAAGAGCATAGGTGCGATGGAATTATGCCTAGCTCTTCGTTTGGACCCATTTGACTCTCTCACTAGCTCTCTGGTCGCCTGGCGTAACGGTGCACAACCACACCGAGACAGAAGACAGCCTGGCGGGCTTCTCTGGGGGACATGCAGAAAGGACCCACAATTACCGGCAGCTCGGAGAAAAGCCGAGCCCACTGAGTACTTGCCTAATGCTTGCTCAGTCAATATGCCATAGCCATTAAGTAGTCATTCTGTAGTCATTTAACTGCCACTTAGTTTGCATTCAGTAATCATTTAATGGTTATCCGGCTACATTTTTGCAGTAGTCATTGATTGTTGTTTAGTTAGTTTCCAGTAGTTTATAGGGGGCCGATTTCAGATGGGATCATTCCCCAAAACTCCGCCACAGATTGTCGGTTTGATTATTTAAGACATCCGTCACGAAAGCTTTTGGTGTCATTGTCAAGAGTGATACCAGCTTGGAGAGAGCAACCGCAGAGAGTGGGTTCCAAACCCCAGGTCATCTCGTGTTACAGTATATCCACTGACCACTCTGTCCACGAGCCCGGGGACTGGAACCTGTACAAGGCCTTAACCATAGCGCCATCTGTTGACCTGACCTCATACTGCGGCACCTTTCACTTCGTTTACAGGAGACGGAGGTGCACTCTCACCTGAGCTTCCCCTCGGCCAGCAGAGCGTGGGGAGGGTTGTCGCACAGCAGCCGACCGCTCTCCACATCCAGAAGGTAGACGAACACGCTCTCCTGTGACAGAGACATGTTTTAGGTCGCCGCGGTCAGAGTGAGGGAAAGGGGCAGTCTGGCGGAGACAATAAGCAGCATCACACACACAACACAACTGCGAACACTGAGGAGCATGCACACAAAAAACACACAATGCCATCTGCATGAATAACACTTCAATTATGTGCAAAGCCACAAAAAGAGAAAATCACCCTCACAGTAATTACACAATTACACCAAAAAAATCAATTACAATTGACAAAGCCACACAATTACCAGCTCCAACTGCAGCGACCCTCCGCGTACTAATCTGAAGCTGAAATGATGCTGCTTATCGAATTTACTCAGGATGGGCTTGTGCGATGTGCAGGAGATCTCAGTTTTCTTTCCAAATATCCTGACCTTCAGAGATACTTCTAACTCCATCAGGGGACCTTAACCCACGTGTTACAGTTTCCCTGGACACCACCTTTTGACTTCACGCCTCCACCCACACTTCCAGCTCACAGATTTCAAATACAAAGTGTCTGTTTAGCTGGAATGCACAGGTTGCCGTGGGACGGGGATGAACTCTGCCCCGGATACGAAGGTGCAGTGTCCACTGTGTGTACCATGTGGGCATGGTCTATAATTCGACCCAGGGCTGGTGGATGCGATTGCCCTGCTCCCAAGGCCTTCACCACATGAACTGACCCCATGAGAGGTGACGCCGGCCCACTAAATCTACCCGCTCGGGCCTCTCCTTACATAACCCATGTGGAAAGCCATGACCCCCCCTCGCCCTCTGCTGACAAAAGGACGCTTGTGACGTGAATAATGAGCAGAGTTTTGTTCCAGCTGGAGCACAAGCAGTCCTCTCTACTTCCCCAAGCCTCCACATTTGTCAGAAAATATGATATTTTACCTTTTTTCCACTCCTAACTTGGTTAAGGCAGAGATACAGCGAGCAGGATAATGAGGCCAGGTAAGATGCGTGAGTTCTCCATAAAATCCTGGGCTGCCCGGCGATCAGTTTACCAGTGTGTGACTGAATGAAGCCCCCAGAGCCTGCGTGCATGTGTGTGTGTGTGTGTGTGTGTGTGTGTGTGTGCGTGTGTGTGTGCGCGTGTGTGTGTGTGTGTGCGCGTGTGCGTGTGTGTGTGTGTGTGTGCACATGTGTGTGTGTGTGTGTGTGTGTGTGTGTGTGTGTGTGTGTGCGCACCTTTGGTGCGTAAAAGAGCCAAAGTTGCAAACCGCACTTGAAAAATGCCAGAAAGACAGAAACTCCACAGAGAAGTATTATTAGTCATTTTTTAAATTTGCACGTGTTCGATTCTTTTTCCAGAACACTGTGAAGCACATGGACCTCAAGGTGATGGTCTTTCAGAGGAGAAATGCATCTGACCAAAAAACAAAAATTTGAGAGAATAAAGCTTGGCCCACCTATTTTACCTTATAACTAAATAGGGAAATAGGCTACAAAGGCAGTTAGAGATGGAAGTAGGTCTCTTTGACCACTGTCTTGTTGACCTCGGGGATCTCGGTTATTAAAATGTGAATGTGTAATTAAAAACAATTACCTTGGGAAATGAATTAAAAGGAAGGTGTAAAGGTGAGCAGGGACATCCTTTCTGTACGATCTAACCTCAATACTCTGGTCTCCGTCTTGCTGTTAGACTTATTTAAATCTATGGGTTTGTCCTCCATCTTTTACTCTGATCTCCATGCTTTTTCTTCAAACACTGCCCACCAGATGAACATCCTCTAGTTACCTCCCTCTTCCACCCTATGAGCTCAAAGTTGCCCCCTGCCAGGCATCACCAGTTAGCTCATTTGGTGAGAGTGTGGTAATAAAACCAAGGTCATGGGTTCGATCTCTGAATGAGCCACTCTTCTGTTTCTGGGGTGGTGTGTGGCTTTTTGGGATAGGCCTCTGTTTCTGTGAGCAGAAGTTCGTTGGTTTGAATTCTATACTCAGCAAAGCAGTCTCTATGCTGCGATCCTTAACCTGGAAAAACTCCAAGGTGCTGGACAGTGGACAGACAGCTGAGCTTGAAATAACATTTTTTTTCGAGCTAGTTTTCAGGTTTTTGTACTGACCCTTCGCCTGAATCATTCGCCTCAGGCGAAGGGGCGGGCTTCATTTCCAGCCCCACCTATATATGTGTACATGTGTCAAAAAGGAGAGCATGATGGCATGCATTCTTGTACAAATGGCAAATGAAATTTAATTTTGCCCACCACCCACCTCACCCCAGACACCTTCCTCACCTTCCCGGGTCCTGGGCTCCAGAAGTACTTCAAGCTGAAGATGCAGAGAGTCAGGGACAGGAGGACCAAGCCCAGGGCCACCAGCCAAAGATGGGAGCGGCACGCCTGACACCTTCTCTGCTTATCTTCCACCTGGAATGACCAGGAGCAGTCAGGGTAGTTAGATGATGTCCAGGACGGCCTTACCATGGCACCACCTTCAGCTATTCCTCAGAAAGCTATTCCCATCATCTAATGTCCCTAACATCCAGAATCCATAATGCACTTAAATCACGTTTTACTTACTGCCAAATTTAACGACATGTGGTATCTGAACATACCCACAAAACATTCAGTTTGAATCCAATTATAGTTATAGGCAGTACTTTCTGACAAACACGTTTTTCAAGCAGTTGCAAATTAAAATACAATTTGCTGCACATGTGCCTAGTTATTTGTTTCAGAGTTGTGTGTGCGTGTTTTTTTTTTATTACCTGGCACAGCAGTACTGCAGATTCACTGCTGCACGAGGTAAGTGAGTGTGGCATCAATGAATCATAACTAAAAGGCTCACCTGCATGTCATTAGCTTAGGAGATGAGCTTGAAAGTCTCCAAACTGACAGTGACGCATGGATGCAGGAATTTTGGTTGCAGAAAGAAAGTTTAAAAAAATAAAACTCAAACTCAGTGGTAAGTGGGAATTCTGGATGCTTAATAAAGATCATGTTGTTATTTTTTTCCTCCCGGCTGGAGCTAACTGCCAAATATTTGAGTTTACAGAGGGATAAAGGAGGTCTTTTCCCCCAATAAAAGCTGTGACTGACAGACGAGGGACTGGCGGGGTTGGGGGGGGGGGGTCTCTGAGGATGACGGCTAGAGGAGGTATAAAATGCAGAAAGGGGACGAGCTGAAATCGCATTAGTGCTGAGGGGTGAGCGAGTGGGGGCCAGGCACCCCCTCCCCTGTGTTACCCCAGCAGCTGCTGAAAATGTAGGCTTTAAGCACAAGGCCACATTTAGACTGAAAAAGGACCACAAAATGACTGCAGACTGCCCTCAAAATGACCGCAAACTGTGGCCAAAATGACCTCAGACGGCTTTCAAAATAACCACAGACTGCCCAGGAAAGGACCGCACATGACTCTTGAAAGGACCACAGACTACTGACCTCATGTGCTACAAAGCATTTTGCCTGCAGTCACAGGCTGAACAGCAGAAAAAAGGGTACTTTCCCACCCTGCACCTTGAATCAGTTTCAGCTAATTATGTGACGACTTTAAGGAAGTAATTTGTCACCTCTGGGGAGGGATTAAAGATTTAACAATGAAGCTACTTTTGATTTCAACAGAGAAAGAAGCGTGCAGAGTTAAAATGACTGTTAAAGCTGGACAGACCCAAAAATACATACCATCAAAGGAACATCAAAGGTAGATGTGAGTGTCCTTTCACTTTTATAAAGTGGCCACATGAGGGCGGGGCTGACCAGCAGGCCAAAGCAGGACCTCTGAGGTGTCAAACTAATGCCTGAGCAAATCTCCAGAGAAGCCAGTATGCCCCGGTCAACTCCAGAGCCACACGAGGGAAAATCCGCATGGTATCAGCGCTGCATGATGTGGACAAGGGAGAGGTCACCCCCACACACAGCGGGGAAGGAAAAAGAGAAGCGCTCGTTATCATGGTGGAGGGAGTAAAAAGAGAAGGGGATGGTGGGGGGGGGGTTGGAGAAAAAGGGCTGTTGTGGAAACTTTCCTGGGGAATAAAATTCTGTAAGAAGCTCAGGAAAGCAAAAAAAGCAACGTTAGATAAAGGCTGAGAACAGAGGAGTCGCTCTCTCAGGTGGTGTGAGATCAGGCGTGTCAGAGAACGCACTCACATCCACTGCCACCCACCCCGCCCACGCGGTCAGAGCTGTCAAAATGCCAGGAGAGGGACTACACTGTGCCAGGGTACATGGAGGCCAGAGACACAAAGGACATTTGATGTTTACCTGCCTCTCAGGTAGGAGTCTGAATAGAGAGGCAGGTGGACACCAGGGACACTGGCCTTTTTGGCTGGGAAGGGCACTGTGAAAGGCTGTTGTCATGGTAACCCCAGTCGCCGGCCAGTTTCGTGGAGGAAAACATGCCTCTGAGATTTGTGAGAGGAGCTTGAGCTAAAACAGTAGCGCCCCCTATCTCCCACCCACTAGCCCCAAAATCTGCCAGAAGCTGCAACAGTTGCTAACAAGGTGAAGGAAAAAAATGTGACGCAAGGACCCAAATCTCTTATGTTTATGGGGCTCTGTTAATAACAGATGGTAATGACAGGTACAGTGCATGGACAATGCAAAGACAGTACATGGACAGCTCTTGGACAATGCATGCACAGCGCATGGACAGTGTATGGACAATGCATGGATAACACATGGACAGCGCATGGACAATGTATAAACAATGCATGGACAGCATATGGATAGCACATGGACAATGTATGGACAATGCATGGACAACGCATGGACAGCATATGAGAAGTGCATGGACAATGCATGGACAGCATATGAGAAGTGCATGGACAATGCATGGACAGCATATGGATAGCACATGGACAATGTGTAGACAATGCATGGATGGCGCATGGACAGCATATGAGCAGCGCATGGACAATGGATGGACAGCATATAGATAGTACATGGACAATGTGTAGACAATGCATGGACAGCGCATGAACAACACACAACTCACAACAGCAACACAGAGAGCCGCAACTCTGCCACTGAAGAGGGAAAAACAACAACACGAGACTTATCATATTTCCCATGGATATCATTATTAAAGAGTGGCTAAATCCTTGCCAGCAGAGGGTGGAGGGGGGCAGGGATCAAAGCAATTCTGTGCACAAGGCACTTTTCCCCTCATGCCGAGTGGAAAATATTTGGCCGAGCTCAGTTATTTATTCCGTGACAGTATGGCACCCCTGCCCACTGCCTGCTGTGTGAGTTTTTTGGTCAAGCGAGCAAATTATTGGGTACTACAGACTCACAAGGTAATCAAAAAAAAACAAAGTTTCCAGTCCCTGAGCTGAAATCAGTTTATCTGGTATTTCTCGTACCGTTTTTAAGCAGAGTGCTCTGTTAATATCATTAACATACCCACTCAAATTCTTTCCATATTTCAACTCAAGAGGGAAACATTTAACATTACTCCACACATTAAAACTGAAACAAAAATACAGGTGTTTTAGCTGAACTGAAAGTCTTCAGAAGGCTGAACTTGGATAATTTTGTTCATTACTGAAAGTTTACAAGAACTAAAATAAATCGGACCCTTTAAAAGGAGACTTTTAAAGACTGTTCAATCAGAGCATTCAAAGATCTCGTTTGATCAAGTAATAATCATGCTCTTTCAATATTCACACACTTACTGTATTTCCATTTCCCACAGCCTTGAAAAATACCAGGCACTTAAAAGAGTCTGAATACGAAACATCTTAAATTGTCTCAGGTAACCTTCAGTGCAAAGGTCGAGGGAGTTACAGATGGATGTGTCTCTCTTAGTTATCTGTGATTATTTGTTTTCTCAGAAAGTACATTGAGTTTGGACTCACATCTTTGTATAGGGCTTGCTGGCTGCCTGTCCGGAGTTGACTTTGCATCTCGTCTCAGGAGAAGCCTTCGTTCGTCTGCCTTCACTCCTTTTCTCTTCGACAGAGACGCAGCCTCGTATCCTCAGAAAAGGGCCAGTCCCCACTGTACTCCTCCTCTGGTGACTGAGAAGGAGGGAGGTTTCAAATGGCCTGCCAGTGTGAGGAAATGCCTGTTATATTCACGGCAAATAAGCCAGATTTTGCTATGAGCAGAGTCTCCTTTCTCTGGGAGACCAAAGTACTGTTGTAAACACAGCCATAAAGCAGGAAACACAAATACGTACTGGATACAGAAGGGCTTGCGATAAGCTCTTCATCCACTAGGTTAGTCACATTGCTCTGTTGGGGTTTGAAAAGCAAAGAAAGAAGACAAAGAAAGATGAATAAGGAGAAGAAAATAAAAAGAGTGCAGGAATTCACACAGGACTGCAGAGAGTCTGGAATGTTCCTCTCAGATTCTTGGAATGTCATTTGACACTTTGCCACACCCCAGTCGAGCATCTCTAGCTTTCATCTATAATGGCAAGAACAGTTAATGACCGTTTTGGTCACATGTGCAGGTCCTTGACCCCAGTGCTAATGGTGGATCTATGTCCAGAGCCCAGGTACCTCTGGCAACATGCAGAGGGAAAGGTATCAGGGCCCACACCTCATTCTAATACCTGCACCTCTTCTCATCTCCTACCTGCATGTCTTACCTGCCAACACCTCCTGATGGTGCCTCACTTCCTCCTCGCATGCCCTGCACCCCCCCCCCCAGTTTGTCTCTCGGCTCCTTGCAGCCTGATTTCTGCAGCTCTGATGCTCCCACAATTTAACACGGTGCTTGGCATGGGGATGAGTAACATCTGGAGGGATCTGGCAACCCTCTATGGCCCATGTGATGGGGAACCCAGGGAGGTCGAGTGACGAAGCCGTCTAGCTAGGGAATCTGCCTGCCACGGTGTCCTTGAGCTGAAAGTCTGGAAGACGCCCGTTATTAATGTGCCGTGACACTCCGCCATCATTTATAAGAGGCACGTTAATTATTCCTACTTGAGTTTCTGTCGCCTTGGCGCGGATGAAACACTTGTGGTCCTAGCATGATGTGGCATGAAGCCCTCAGCATCCAAACAAATCCATCTTCTGAGGGAAGGAACATCCCTAGTGCCGGATCTCTTGATTAGAATGAAACACAGATGTACAGACACACAGAATGAGCGCAAACGCCGCAGCCAGTGAAATGTCTGCTTAACCCTTGTGTTATTTTGGGGGTTGAAGTCACCCCAGTCCATTTCTTAAATGAGGAGTAAATTCTGTAGAATATGGGAAGGAGTGACTGTATAATAACATACACAGCGGCATCAGTAGCACCATTTACCAAACCAAACTGCACTAAATATTAAATACATGCATTCTTTATATAGGTACTGAAGCAATGTGTTTTGCTAACTAGCTACCACCTTCTGACTCTTTTGCTAGTTATTTAGATTTAAAACATTTGAGGAGGGTATGGGTGGAGGGGTGACCATTTGAATAGGGTCCCAGGAACAACAAACCTGCCCCTGTACCTAATGAACGTTTAACGAATACCATTCCTCTTTAAAACAGGAGAGGATCATGGGAATAGTGACATCACGTATATGTAACTTTCCCTCGATCTCGTAAGCACTCGCAAGCATTATCATGTGGGTGCCACTCTGTTCATGTGGCATTTGCTGCCTGGTAATAAGCAGGAAGTGAGGTAATGGCAGCAATAATTAGTCCAAACCATCCCATTTCAGATAACTGGTAATTGCATGGAAACCTCACCCCATTTTAGAGAGCAGTCTTCAGTATTTATGTGGTGTGTCACTTGATAATGGTGCAAGCAGCCATCATGGATGTCCAAGGTATGAAAACAGTGGAGACGTAGGGGGCTGTCCACAGTGTCCGTCACATGCCTAATAAAAGTTAAAGGTGATGTGAAACAGAGGGTTTCGTCCCAGGAGCTAAGGAGCTACTTCCTGAGAGATGAGCACCAGAGAGGGGAACCTACAGGAAGTCACATTCAAGTTTGAGGCACAAGAACAGCTTGCAAATTGTCCAGGGGATTACATCACGCAGCTGGATTTTTGGGTGAGCAATTTAACTTGTCAAATTTAAGGTAGTCTGGGCTAAATGGGAGTGAATGATGATAAAGTCCATTTAAACTGGGATGCCATAAATCCCACAAGTTATCTGGCTAAGCAAGAAATTCAGCTTTGTGATACAGGCCCCAGGTATCACAGAGAACTACAGGGGCACAAAACAGGGCTGATTGCCTTTTGCCTGTTGGACAGTTAAACTGAATTTAAAAGACACTATAAGGACAAAAGTATTGGGACACATCTCTTAATCATTGAATTCAGGTGTTTCATTCAGACCCATTGCCACATGTGCATAAAATCAAGCACCTAGCTATGCAGTCAAGTTTGCAAACATTTGTGAAAGAATGGGTTGATCTGAAGAGCTCAGTGAATTCAAGCATGGTACTGTCATAGGATGCCACCTTTGCAATAAGTCAGTTTGTGAAATTTCTTCTCTAATAGATATTCCACCGTCACCTGTAAGTGGTATTATTGCAAAGTGGAAGCTTTTAAGAACCACAGAAACTCAGTCACGAAGTGCAGACCATGTAAAGTAACAGAGCGGGTCCGCCGAGTGTTGAGGCACATAGTGTGTAAAAATCACCAACACTCTGTTGACTCAGTAACTGCAGAGTTCCAAACTTCCTCTGGCATTAACCCCAGCACAAAACTGTGCTGGGAGCTTCATGTGATGGGCTTCCATGGCCAAGCAGCTGTATGCAAGCCTCACATCACCAAATACAGTGCCAAGTGCTGGATGGAGTGGGATAAAGCACATCAGCACTGGAATGCAGAGCAGTAGAGACATGTTCTGTGGAGTGAAGAATAACGCTTCTGTCTGGCAGTCTGATGGAGAAGTCTGGGTTTGGCGGATGCCAGGAGAACGTTACCTGCCTGACTGCATTGTGCCAACACTAAAGTTGGGTAGAGGAGGGATAATGGCATGGGGTTGTTTTTCAGGGATTGGTCGAGGCCCCTTAGTTCCAGCAAAGGGAACTCTAAATGTTTCAACATAACAAGACATTTTGGTTCTATGCTTCCAACTTTGTGGGAACAGTTTGGGAAGGCCCTTTTCTGTGGCAGCATGACTGTGCCCCAGTGCACAAAGCAAGGTCCATACAGTCATGGTTAGGTGACTGGCCTGCACAGAGCCCTGACCTCAACCCCATCGAACACCTTTGGGCTGAACTGGAACGGAGATTGCGAGCCAGGCCTTCATGTCCGACATCAGTGCCTGACTTCAAAAATGCTCTTTTCTATGAGTGGGCACACTCCAAAGACACACAGACACACTCCAAAATCTTGCGGAAGGCCTTCCCAAAAGAGTGGCAATTGTTATAGCTGCAAAGAGGGGACCGACTCCATATTGATGCCTATGGATTTAGCATGGGATGTCATAAAAGTTCCCGTAGGTATAATGGCCAAGTGTCCCAATACTTTTGCCCATATAGTGTATGCGTAGAGTACTTCTCTGAGGATGCTTACTAATTTCACCATTATCAAAAAGCCACTCTCTGGTTTCTCATTTGGCAGGGGGGGCGCAGATGTGATTATATAGCAGGACAGATGCATGGAAATGCAAAACAGCAAAGACATTTGTCTTTGTAAGAGACCCTCACATAAACAGAACCCCATCAAGCCCACCTAGCTAATGTATGAAGACCTCTTCCCAAATTTCACTAACAACGGGATGGGTAAATAAATCATATTATAAAATTCTATTTATTATCAAAGATAGCCTTCTACTCAATGAGCAGCGTAATATCTGTACAAGCATAATTAAAGGCACTGACAATTAAAGGACAACGACTGCCATGATTAATGTGAATGCAGGTGTTTCGAATCAGCTCGGCTGGGAGCACCAATATACGACAATTTGTTTTTGAAATTTACTGTAACCGTGGAAACAGGGGCAGTTAGAGAAGGTTATAAAATTAAGAATTCAATGCGACGGATTCGACAGGCAAAATGGAAGATTATCTGTATTCCTACACTTCTAATCACGCTGTAGGAAATTAGCTGCTCTGTAATCATTCATATAATTGCTAATATGCATTTCAAAGTAAAATGAAGTTGCCACAGTTCATTCCTGGAGTTCATGAAGAAAACGGATGGAAATGAAATTGATGACACTGTCCAAGAGTGACAGAGAGCTACATTTTAGAAGCAGAATGACTGGGGGTTAGAGGCTCACTAGGTTAGTATGTTCTCCATCTGCTTGCATGACGTTCGTTTAACAAAGATGACACTGGGCACCAGAACATAGTCCTGAAGTCAGGCACCCTGGTATGGAGTTTGCTTGGTGTGGATCTGGATTATAAGCAGCCAATCACAGCCTGGTTATGGGTTAAAGCCCTAAGTGAATTTGCCAGTTACAGTTTCTCATTTACTAGTAAACACATACCGCATGGTCAATCTCCTCAAGCTCGGCTGGTTGACCAGTGTGGGGTCATGCTGCACTCTGAAGAAGTTTCCAGAAGATGACTTCAAAAACCTTTGAGGTTAAACGAGATGGGCGGATGGCAGAAGGCGGGAGTGCGACGACGTGGGGGGATGCACATCACATCCCCCCCTCCCCCTGAGAGAGAGAGACCAATTAAAATGGGAGAGTCTTGAATAGACATCCCTGCATTGTCACTGAACTCACAACTCGTTTCAGGAGAGGTGAAATTGGAGAGCGGCTGTGGCGTGCGGACATCCGGGGTGTCGGTCCTTCTGTCCCCAACATCCCGTGGGGGGGCTACACATAACTGACATGTCTTTTTGTCACGAGGCCCCCCGCCTTCCGTACTGCCTCGCCAAGTCTTAATGCACAGGTTCATCACTCCATCCCACAATGAGCCATTGGCAGGAGACCGGTCATGTGACAGCCCCCCATCTGTGTGCCTCTGTCCTTTATCCTTTACCTGCGTATGCACACACACGCTTGTTGCAGTGAGTGTTTTTCCCCCATCCCATCAGCTTGCGGCCGCCCCGGTCAGATCGGCGTGGTTTGTTATGGCAGGTGAACGTTTGAACAGACATTAGGCCTGTCAGATCTGATAGCCAGAGGGCCCAACTCAGCTGTTCCCCATTTATATAAATCTCAGCAATTACCAGAGCAGTTTGCCTGGGAAAATCAAGCTGGCCATTTCAAGAATAGCGCAGAACGAGCTCTGGATTGGCCGGCAGACGAGTCCAATCCCACGGCAGCAGCTGGTGAGAGGAGAAGGTTCCACACACCCGCAGATAATAATAAACAGCAATTTAGGGCAAAGCGAACACCAGATACCGGCAGATTAGCGCTGAGCTGGCTGGAGATGCCTGGGTAAACCTGGAGGAATTAGAGAATAAACATTTGCTGTTTCCACTTAAGACTTGAGTGCTCGCCCCTCCTAGCGCCGATAAGAATTTGATTAAGTCCCAGACCTTATCGCTTGTTTTTGTGGGATTCAGGCACGGCGATGGGCACCCTTTCGTCAGGAGCAGAGGGTGAGGCACATAAACAGCTTTTCTGAGTCTAGGGAGACAGAATAAGTCGGCGGCGATAGAGATGCAAATGGCCCAGAGCTGCAGAGCTTTGCAGCGGCACTCCTTAAAACGGCAATAAGAAACGCACGTCTTAAGCATATCTGTGCTTCTGTGACGCGAAGGCCTCCCTTACAGCCACACAGTCCGTAAGCGTGGTTTCTGGAGACTCCGCGTGGATGGAGAAGGGGCATGTTTACCCCATGGGGTCAAAACGTCCGGGATCGGACCCTGAGCCACGCGACGCTCACGTAGAGGAGCCCGGCCATCCAGTGCCAGCCCAGTGCCGGCCTGGCTGCGTGTCGGAACGGTCTATTATCCCCTCCAGGATTCCATTACCCGACTGAGCGTTCCGCCTGCTCCCAACAGGGCGCTACTCCGTGGAGGCAGGGATGCAGACTGTGCAGACGCTGCCCCCCCCAGACAGAACCTCCCCTGGGCACGAGTTTCAAGGGGTAAACAGTTATGGTGGATGGATGTGATGTGAGCTCAGGCAGGAGAGAACAGCCCCTGAAGCAGGAACGTGAAGCGAAGCGTCAGAACCATGGAAAAGGACACGGGCACAGAAATGCGGAGCTCTGAAAAGCCAGCAAGGGCCACGCGACACTCAGGATAGACTTTCTGTGAGAAAAATGTGCTGGCAAACACACACACACACACACACACACACACACACACACACACGGCTTTCCTGTACGCGGTGAGGAAGACGGATGCGGGACAGAAGTAGCTAATTATGCCTCATTAATATATATACACATCCATGAGTCATTACCTACCGACTTAATTTAATAATCCAGTAAAAATAATCATTTTAGGCACACACTTGTCTAAAAGGAATCTGTTTCTCTGAAAAGAGATGGAAGGTACAGCATGACTGTTACGGAGAAAATGATTGGCCCTCGTATATCAAGTTTATTGAGTTCCCTAAATATAATGCTTCCACAAACATGACATCACATCCAGCCAAGCAGCTTTTGCGAGCTAAATTTCACTTAGCATCGCTTCGATTGTCATTTGATTTGATTTTAAATAAGGGGCGTGTCCTTAGGCAGTCCAGTTAAAATAAAGCCATGCCCCCCATTTCCATATATGGAGAACACAAACCTGCATACCAAACATTGCATAATGTGCATAGCAGAAAAAAAAAACCCGGAGTATCTACAATCCAGTTGTCCAACTTAGCTGCATTATCTAAATACAAGATGATGGTGATTTAAATAGTTGAACTGGCAGCTAATTAATTTATCATATGGTGTGCCCTGCACATCACAGTTGGACTTGGTTTAAATGAATGATTAAGGCAATTACTTGGCCATGTGCGTGGTGTGATGCCTTTCAGCCGAGACGCGGCTGCTTATGCATGCCTGCGATGTTTACTATGCCTCCTGTTCAGGGCAGCACAGTGCATGCATCGTCGAAACAATAATAAAGGTAATAAAAGACAAAATAGACTGAGCAATCAGTGTGTGTTTTTAACTACTCTTCATTGACATCATGTCAAGCCTGAGCTGTGCGTTGAACAAGTGTGAGATATTTATTTATCAGGGGCTCATAATGATCTCCCACGATGGGTGACTGTGACCATTTCAAACAGCAAGCATCCCAGCCCTTTACGCCAAGTGTTGCCATTCCAAACAAGTTGTGAGGGGGATCTGTCATTGCCAAACATTCATTTTAGTAGTATAAAGACCTGTCACAGCTTGACCCAAATAAGTACAATTGGGGAAGGGAAAGGCTGTCCCGGCACCTGGGCCCCATAACTCCCCCAGCGAGGGAAAGGCTGTTCTCGCCCCTGGGTCCTGCATCTCCCCTGCAGAGGGAAAGGCTCCTCTTGCACTCGCTCCCCGTATCTCTCCCATGGAGAGAAAGGCTCTCCCAGCACCCAGGCCCCATATCTCCCCTGCAGAAGGAAAGGCTCTCCCAGCACCCAGGCCCCATATCTCCCCTGCAGAGGGAAAGGCTCTCCCTGCACCCAGGCCCCGTATCTCCCCTGCAGAGAGAAAGGCTCTCCTTGCACCCAGGCCCCATATCTCCCCTGCAGAGGGAAAGGCTCTCCCTGCACCCAGGCCCCGTATCTCCCCTGCAGAGAGAAAGGCTCTCCTTGCACCCGGGCCCCGTATCTCCCCCGCAGAGGGAAAGGCTCTCCCTGCACCCAGGCCCCGTATCTCCCCTGCTTGGTGGTACAGGTCTATTTACTCTGGGACTTTGTTGTCTGTACTCCTCATCCAGTTCATAATGTGATTAAAAGCTAATACGACTCGGAACCGGAAAGAAAAGCACATCAGAAAAAAATGATCTTGACAGCAATATTGTAAAATCGTTTTTCATGCGCTTCCCCACTCTCTCCCAGAAAAGAGCAAAATAACTGGTGGCACAAAAACTACTCAGCTACCAGTCGCCCTGAATTCTGCTGCAAGCTGCATTTTATGAAAAAATAGCTAAAAACTAAACCACAATATGGGCTCCACGCAGACAGCAGGATATTTCTGCTTAAACCCCCATCCCTGCACGGTAACAATAAAGGTATCAAACTGCTTCCTTTGATCGCCATACTCGACAACAAACAGCCACCAAGACAGTTTCACTGTCTCTCCTTGAACCACGGAGAGTCCCCGATTCCTGACAACCTCAGCAAGAACCTTTTGTCTCAATAAAAGCGGAAAATGGTCTTGTATCTTTGTTGTGAGCACCATGTTTTTTTAACATAAAACGAATCATCCAGAAAAACGCATTTGTCTTTGTCAGCCAACAGGCAACGATAAACTTAATGAAAAGAAAATGAACCTTCAAATGAACAAGTGCAATTAGTAGTTTTCCCAGAGCACACAGTGATTCACATGAGCACTAGGCTTGGTCAACAAATGCCACGCAATACACAGTTGTGCATGATGCGGCCCTGGCGGTGGCCCCAGGTGCTCAGTGCCACACGCTGCCTCAGTCCCCTCACCTGTTTGGTTCCTGTTCCACAGGTACACTGTGTATGGGCGACAACCGGGGTCAAAGACCCCCCTGTCCTCCACGAGGCTCAGGTCTCCAGGGCAGCGGATACCAGACCTGCTGCGAGACACCATCACACAGTATTTAAGGGGCCTCTCTGCAGAGACGGGCGAGATGTGTGGCCCCCGGCGCACTGGGGACACGCCCCGTCACTTGATGGTGTCAGGGTTAGGTCCTGGGCATAGTCACCCGCAGCTGTGTCCTTGGTAATGATAACTCACTGCAATCGCACCAATGAAAAATATTCGGCTGAATTCATGAAACCATGAGATAAACACCATCAGCTGAGCGACGACATCATCATGTAGCAGACATCCCATTCATTTGGGCACCATCAGTGCCCCAGCCACGTTTATAACCCTAATATAGATACGTCACTGTTCATTACTGCAGTCAGGCCGTTATTCATAGGGATAATTTATCCACAGCTCGTTATAGCACAACAATACATGATGGTTAATAAATTCTTCATATTCTAAAGAATGCCAGGGGTTGTAGGGGGGAACGTGACAGAGTAAATATATTTTGTTTTCTTAGCTGATCGAGGAAGCTGACGTACATGAACGTGACCCGTAATTTTGCTCGATTTTCCATGGAATGCTCCCTCCGCATCCTAGCCCATATTCCCCCCTGCCATGTTGATGTGTGTGGGCTCACAACCAATCCAAACAGCTGCTTCGTGTCACATGTCAACGGGGCCTAAGCTGGAAATAAGCCTTTGCAGATTAATCCTAAATAGCCTGTGTCATTGTTGCTCAAAACCCATGCGGCACCATAGATAAACTTCACTCCCTTTGCCCCCCCAACCGAGGCAAAGTGAAATCGGCTGATTAAGTTGGCGCCCCCCCCCAGAAGATGGCGCCCTAGGCCGGTTGAGCGGTGCTGGCCTGTGTATGTGTTCACTTGTGTGATTAATCTTCCATTAATGGCGTCTCCTTCCTCTGTGTAAAATAAGCAAACTGCTCATAAATTGTTAAACCTAATCGCCAGTTACGAACTAACCAAATTCCTAGAGTCACGGTTTCTTTTCAGTTATAATTCATCTGTAGCAATGTTTTAATGTTTATTTAGGCTTCAGGAATGACTTTAGCATTGATGAATTTATATAGTGCTTTTTTGAGGAGTAATTTAGTACAGTAGCAGCTATTTGTCACGATTAGAATCCAGTTGGGTCCTGCCAGGAGCCCGCGGTGGGCCCGTCCTTCAGAACGCAATTTGCCGCTCCCTACGATGCCGCTGAACTTCCCCCAAGAAATCGTGTCATGGAAGTGTGTCAGAGTTCATTTTAAAGTTGAGAAGCTGCCATTTGCCGCCCGCAGACTGGCCCGTTCCTGTGTGTTACGTTTCACGCGGGCACCTTCAATAATGCAGTCCATCTGAGGGGGTATATCAGTATCATCCGCCAGATCACACTCAGGCTGTGTAAACATGGGTTTGCCGCTAAAATATTAAAAGCGTAATGCCCGACTCTTGCTTGATTGCTTTTGTCTTGATTCTCTCGCCAAGTCCGTACTTAACCGTCAGCTGGTGCACTTGCCACCGGATGCAAAGTGGCATTTATGCTCAGCATGCACCTTCAGTGGCAGTGGAGGCTGGGACCACCTTTACCGCAGCAGCAGCTGAGCGGGGCACCTGCCCCCCCTCTTGGAGGAGGCCTTTAGACCCACTGACCTGGACGGCTTTCTCCAGTCAGCACTTAGCTGCACTGGGTAGTCATGTTGTTACCGCAACCAATGAGCTGTCCCGCTTTCACTTACAGACCTTAACCACAGTATACTCTACCAGTTGGCGAAAAGGTTACCAAGAGTGATAAAATGTGCCATGTGTCACCTGAAGTAATGTGTGAACATATTGTTTTTGTGTTACATATATTTATGATATTTTTTGTTACATATTAATGAATTAGGTCATCATCTTTGACATGAATTTATTACTACATTATTCCATCCATCCATTTTCTATAACTGCTTGTCCTATTCAGGGTCACAGGGGGTCCAGAGTCTATCTCAGAGGCTACAGGCACAAGGCAGGGAACATCCCATGATGAGGCGCCACCCCATGGCAGTATGTTGCTATTAAATTTTTATAAAGACTATCAAGGACTGCTTGTATTTTGCCTGATGTTCAGAGAATGTTCATTTGGAGAAATTTGAGGCAGACAGACATACACACACCCCATTATGGAAACCTCCAGAATCCCTGCTGACGTGTGTGGGAGACCCTGCTGACCACTGAGTCGCCAAGACCCTTTAACTCACAGGCTAATTAAGGTGTTCATAACCAGAAAGGCATTTTGGGGATGCTACTGGGCAGGGCTCACACCCTGTAATTAGCAGTTTCAATTTTCTACTTTAACAGTTTTTAACGCATTGGTAATCAGACTGGCTGACTAATAAATGAAATTGTTTTAAAAACATAATGATGCTGTATGGGGTGCAGGTCAAGTGAGTGTGAGTGCATGTAAAGTTCTGTCAGCGAGTAAACATATGTCACACCGCAGTAATTATTACCCTCCTCCACGGTTACAGCCGTGTTATCATAATAAATAAAAGCTCTTCCCAGTCAGCTGGACCAGTGCACATTCATTAATTGGATTATAAATGTGGGATCATTTTTCACTCAGAACAGCAATCCCCCACAGATCACCCATCTGCTTTATCAATGCAGGTAAATAACTGTTTGTCGAATTCAGGCTAATAAGCTTCCCTGGAAAAGTGATAAAGCAGCGGGGGTCGGGCTGCACGGGGGCCGATCTGTGGCCTCGCATGTCTGGAAATCAAGTAAATAAAGTCATACAATGAGCAGCGACCAGGACGCCAAAGGTGACACGGGATGCGTTTCCAGGCAACTGTTGCTGAGCCACGACGGGAGACTGCAGGAGACCCATTGAGATGCGTTCATTAAGACAGCTAGCCATTTCGTCCAGGAGCGAGCTTTGTGTACAGCGTTAGGAAATAAATAGATGGTGCGGCTGAGGAACAGCTTGGTCACTGTCAGCCCCGGGCCCCAGATCCTGTGGGAAGATCATTTCCTCCATATATGATCCTTTATTTTCTGTTTCTCCCTCTGTGATTCATTTGTGGGGTGGTTCTAAAACCTTCAAGGGCAGGCGTGAAAATGTTAAAATGTCACACGATGGCAAAGTAAGAGTGAAACAATGGCTATGCTAATGGTGCGGAGAGCCAGGCCTGGCAATGAAGTTAACCAATGAGCAGGCGTGTCTGAACGAATAATAAGTCACGCGCTTTTACCGGAACCGGGGGCTTTTCCTGGTTTCCTCACCATCGTCACAGCCACCCTATACCATGAAAGTGCTACATTTTTTCTTCATAAACATTTGGTGCTATGTGTAATATTTTAATCACATACTATATAAGCAGGTGTGGAAAATGGTTGAGTGAATGTATTATCTCCATCCATCCATCCATCCATCCATCCATCAATTCAGTACTTTTAAAAAATAATCATCATATTGAGGTCTAAATGCATCGTAACTGTACACAGTTTTGAGGATGTTTCCGGTGAGGGCACCAAGTCAGCATGAACCATGCTGACTTGGTGGCCACTCATCTGCAGCAGGTCCATCTGAGACGCTGGCCACGTGGTCATAAGCGTGGAGAGAGAACACATTTCACATTGTTTTTCCAAAACCCTTCTGGCAGCGAAGCCCTGACTGACAGATGAGGATGGACGTCCGTGTTGTCAGCCTCATCACAAACCCGGTAATCCGTACCTGCTGCCCCCAAACGCTCTCCCAATCCTTCGTGAAACCCAAGAGCCGTTTAGACAAATTACAGAATCGTTCTCAGTCCCCTTCTCTGCCTGGGAACACGCATTCACATCCATATTTATATGCACATGTAGTACCTTAGCAAATAAGCACATCCGCTTTCGTTAAGGTCGAAGGCCCCGTTTACAAATGTCTGAGGCAGAACACAAAATATGTGCTTTTTCCCCGCTCATTTTATGTTAGAAAGGAAAACAACTCTCTTCATTATGAATTAATGAAGATAATCTGAGACATGCTTTAAAAAACAGGACATTAAACGGACGCCCCTTCCATTTAAATAGCCTTCATTCACAGCAGCGGCTCCTTTATTGAAACATGACCCCTAAATTATTTTAATGCAGTCATATTTTTCTGGCCCTTTCATCAGACGAGAATTAACAGGGGAACCTCGGCAGTGTGAACACGGCCCTATTCTGCTCGCTCGTGTAGCTGAAGACGAATGGACGTAATTTATCATCATTTTAATTAAGGAGCATAATTGAATAACTGCTTTTGCCATTTTATTACCCTTGTTTCATTAATACCCAAGGTGACCCCGGAGAAAGTCAGATAGCTCCCCGTGACACCAAAGCAAACTTTTTAAACTTGACACACATACACACACGTGCACACACACACACACACACACACACACACCCCCGCACGTGCGTATACGTGCACACGCTCATGTCTACTCCAGGCCGCCGAATCACACATCTTTTCCTCTGTAACCCTACAAGACGTGTCTTAAAGTGACACACGGGGCCTGTTATTTCTGTAGCTACCTGAGTTTGGCTCAGTACCGAGAGCGGTGTGCAGCCTTGACAGACACAGGCTAAAATTACCCCAACAGCCGGTGGTCTCCCGTTGCCTCTGGCGTGATGTGTTTGGGGACCTCGCTGCCCGCTCTCGTTGTGTGGAGATGGAGGTGTGCTGTCTGGGCCTGTGCAGGTAGAGTCTATTATGTAGTGTTAAATTACCGCGCATCGCTAACAGCAGCTAACAGTTACATGTCCTGCCTGTTTGTTGTTTTAGGGGCTGCACAAATCAGAAGCCCGCTCACAATATACATAGCCTATGTCGTTATTGTGGGACAGCCATACTCAGTCTCCTGTCCGTTATCGCCAAAGAGCCTGGTTCTCTGCTCCCCTGGCCATCAGCTTTGGGGGGGGGGGTCACGTTGAGCTGGGATGTGGGAGCCACTTCACCTTGGGATGGCGGGTGCGTTACGATGCCTTGCCAAACATTGACATCCTGCTGTTCCGTATAATCCCAGAAGGTGAATCCTGGATCCCCATTCATTACCACGGCAGCATTCCTTAACACACCCTGTTGTTCTCACTTTGAGCTTTTCCTTCACAGTTTTCTTAGCTGTTAGCATTACAAGTTTAGCCACCTGGGAGGTTTTGATTTTACTGTACAGTAATATACAGTATTATAGTACAGAATTATAGTGCAGTAATAGACAGTATTATAGTACATAATTATACTACAATATTATAGTGCCGTGTCATACAGTTTCATAGTACAGAATTACAATGTACTATTACAGTGCAGTATTATACAGTATTACAGTACAGTATTTTACTATAGCAATATAGTATACTATTATAGTACTGTATTATAATGCAGTATTATAGTACAGTATTTTGGAGTATTATAGTACAGCATCATACCCCTAAATTGCACCAGAGATACTCCTCATGCTTCTTTCACACAAACCAAGTAGAGTGTTTGTTAGAATTGTATCACTGTGGTTCTTCCATCGTGAAACGCTATAAGGCATTACGGAGCTCCATGACCCACCCACCGCCATGGCTATGCCCACAGACGAGCATGTCTGGTGCTTGTCGCATTAATTAGCACCCAGCAGTCACACAGGCTCAATGGTGATCTTCGACTAATTACATTTAAAAGTTTATCTATAGTGGATTTAACACAGCAAAAATGGTGTGGATTTCGACTTAGACACTGAGCGTGGGAGTAGGATTAAAATACCCTGAAAGTGCCTTTATGCCAGGAGAAATCCAAAGGTGTTATTGTTGCTTGCAGGGTGGCAGGATGACAGAGAGAGAGCCAGCTCACCTGTAAGGCCTGTTTAAAGAAAGCCGTGTTATATCAGGCGATTAAGCTTCATCGCACGTTTGGAGTCGGCATGACTGCATCCCATAATAGTAACAGGGAAACTGGGAGGGAGAAAGCTGGAAAAGCTGTTAGTAAATGTACAGTATTGTTCGTAAGGGGCCTTTTCGCTCGACACCAGAGACGGAAACATGATCTACACAAACCACATGACAGAGATGAGGGGTGGCTGGGAGGAGCTTGGAGGCGACGGATGGAGCGAGATCTCCGCGGGGCTCTCCGCCGTGCCGCCATGGCGAAGAGCACAAAGGGCTGTCAGAGGTCTGGCCACAGAAGCAGCGCGCTCCACGGCGCCGCCCTGCTGTCTGGGCTTGCGCCTGCGACCCCATTGCGTCAGTTATGTCACAGTGCCTCTGCCAGCAGCGCTGCCGAGTTCCTCAGATCAGAATCCCTGGAAGGCGAGGCAGAGACCGACTTGGGCCGGGACCTCCCCCACCTCCTACCTGTGGTTTGAATCTCTGCTCTATACTGGGCTGGCAGCTGCTCTGTGCCGCAATTACATCTCTGGCCTCATTAAGATCCGTAGCATCTGAGAATGGTCGGCCCCGTTACTTCTGAGATTGCAGCCTGAATGTCATACAGGAGACTGGAGGGGCTGTGGCTTGCTGCATGTTGTGCTACATGCAGTCAGGGGTTAAATCAGAATCAGAGAGGACGGGGAGTCCTGTCAGGTACAGGGGGAGGTCCTGAATAAGCCACTCTGTACATTGGTTTATTAGTTATCAAATGTATTTATGATCATGCAGGATCACACACACACACACACACACACACACACACACACACACACACACACACACACACACACACACACACACACACTCTCAAGACCATTCAGATAACATGGTACAGTAAAAGGAAGACCAGCATTTCAAGTTTTATGGCCCAAAGATTTAGAATTCTAGAAATAACAACCTGGGCTTTGATTTAGGGATCTGGCCTGGTGCAGGCTGGTCCCCCCGTTGGTGGTCTAGCTTAAGGGGGGATGGACACTTAGGGACTGATAAGGGTGAAACAAAGAGTGCTGGTGTTTTAAGAATCCAACATGCACCCCCCCCCCTTTCCTCACACACAGTTCCTCCAAGAGAGGAGGACCTGCTTTACGGTTTGCCTGTTGTGTGTGTCTTGTCTAAGTGTTTTCCATTTTTGTCAGTGTAAATATCTAGATGTTATGTCTGTACCTTCCTTTAAATGATCGTAATAATTTTGTTACCCTGGAAAAATCCAGCTAAACATTAATCTTATAGTGGATTGTCACGTAATTGCACGTATCTAAAGTTTAATACTTCAATCGAAATCAGCTTTAAAGTTGCCTGAGTCTGGGGTCATAAATCCACTGGTCTGCTGCAAACACCCCTCGACCAGCCCGCCAGTCAGATGTCCCAGATCAATGGTCCGAGTGTCGAATTCCCAATGATCAATATTCATGGACTTTAGACTTTATAATGTCGCACCTCGGGTTCCTCTGGGGTGAAGCACAAGCGAAAGACCGAAGAAACCTGCGTGAATGCGAAGCTGCACGAAGGGGGGGGGGGTGAGAAGGAGCTGAAGACTACGAAAAGCCGCAAGAAAGAACCTGACGCACCATGCAGAGAACCGCTCCAGACCTCGCCCCCCAGAACTCCATCTCTTGATCATCACCTCCACACAAGCTTCCAGATACTCCATCCGCAACCACATAAACTCGCTTTCATTCATTTGATCATCAAACCTGTCCTGTTCATCTGTTTTATAATTTTGGGTTGCGCTTGCAGGAGGACTTGCTGTGCAGAACCGTATTTCCCTTTAAGCGTACCTATTTGAGTTTAGTTACTGCCTTCTCATATTCCATCCTGCTCATTTATTTTATTCTGTTGTTTTGTGTTTTGTTTTTGTTAAGTATAATGTCTGTCGTGTGTTAGTTGTAGTGTTAGGAATAAATGCATGCCTTTTATACATTTTAAATCTCTGTCTGAGTGATTGATTGGCTCATGATTAAGTCTCTTTACTGGTGTGAACCGCCCTAAGCTTTTAAAAGTCCCAAGCTTGTCATAAAAGTACAGCAAGACTCTCTCTACGGTCACAAGCAGAGTTTTTCTACAGAGTTGCCATGTTCCTGGTGAGAGTTATGTTCACTTTATGAACGTTCTAACCCAGGTTAAGTAGTCATACTATAACTAATGAATTATATTGATATCCAGGAACTAAATCTTCCAGCAACTAATTGGGACTTCCATGATATAGTTTGGTGCAGAAACAAACTACTTGAGCATAATAACCAATTAATATTTATGATTAATTAATAAATAATAAAATAATGTATTTCCCTAAATATTGGTGGAGACAAATTATTTGAGCAAATTTCCCTACAATCTCAATCTTAAACATGCAGTATGTTCATTTGTTATGTTGTTTCACCACTTTAAAGCCTTACAAAATGAACAGTTATATTTATTTTGTATGTACTTTACTGTACTGTAAATACTGTAGATATTGGTACTTTAAATATTGCATGGTTAAATAGTACTTGATTTTTTTTTAAAAATGACAGGTAAATGAAACTTTAAAATGCATCAAAATGCAAAAAGTAATATTCTAGCTTATTCATTCATAATGTTCCCATGAAAATGCATTAAAATATTAAAAGAGGTTATTCAAGGATTGCTTTTTAGACACATCTTATCTCTAGTAGGGGCTAGTGGTGCTTTTCCAGTGGCATACAGGAACTGAGCCGTACCCAAGCCATACTGTGAAGAGAGACTAGTTATTGTGCGGTTCCAGCTCGCTTCGGTTTTCCACTGCAGAAGGGTCGACTCGGTAAAGGTGCTGCCAGATTTGGAGAGCGACAGTGACGTAAAACCAAAGAGACGCTTATTTACTGTTCACACGAGTACATCACGATTTACTATCTGCTAATTTCTGCTAGCATGTCTGTGAGAATCACTGTCTAGGGGAATTAGCATTCGTTTGCGTGCATTTGCATTCCGAATCCATTCTGTTCAGCTGCTCTATAGTACTGTTTAAGCAGGTGACTGGAAATTTTCAAGTTCCAAGGTGTGACACTTGTGACACTGCTAGTAAGCAGGGACATGTCAGCATGGGTACAGCTCAGGTACAGCTTGCGTAATTTACAATGGAAAACCGTCAGTTTCTGGTACTGCTTGGGTATGGCTCGGTTCTTGGTGGCAGTGGAAAAGCACCATAAGTGAAGTTTTGGCAGCAGTACAGTACACGAGATAAGTTGAAATACAAAAACACAGGGCAGAAATCAAAGCATCCTGAAGTTATATCTGATCTGCTTGAGAAATTAACATCTGGTCAGAGCTGCTAATAAAAATTAACATTAAACCTGATGAAAAAACCTGACTTTTAGCACAAAACTTTTATTATACTCTTCACTGTGAATCTTTTATTAAATTTTGGCACATTATGAAAAAAAGGTTTATGTTGAAGAATGTGGAACTGCGCTCCAGCAGGGTGCAATTTGGACATAGGAGGCGGGGCTGGGCTCTGCCATGCTGTTTATATTTTTGCAGTGCATGCAGTTGCCATGCCACATCTATGTGCAAGGGCTCTCCAATCCATGGGGATCCAGCAGACATGTGGTATCATGGTGGCTCTCTGTTGTGAGGAAGTCAGTGGGTGAGGCAGCGGGGGATGTGGATCTCCAGGGTGTGTTCAACTTTAGCAGTGGTCGGCCTTCTGGTGCTTCCGTGCTTTGCTTGTGACATACGCCACCCTCAGTGCAATTACGATCATGCTGGCGGCAAAAATAAAATACGAATAATCGTATCTAAAGAAGTATTTAGGGCAAGCGGCGGTGATTTGTGGAGACGACAGATTGAGCTGGTTATGCATCATTTGCACAGATGTACTGGTGGGTCTGTTGGTCTCTATGCAGAAAATCAATGTCATTTCCTGCTGAGAGAACATTGTCTTGATATTTTAGAAGGAAGCACGCCTCACTGGAACCCACTGGGGCTCCGCCTGGCCCCACGAAAAAACAGCAAACCAAACAGGAGTAACAGCAACAGCTCTGTAGCTTAGGTATTCCCATTCTTACTTTTCAATCGTCAGTTGAGTGATGACTGTGTGAGGTGCAGAATACAGCCTATCCATTCTTTTGGATGATTTCACCAAACCCTGGAGAATCCCCTCCTGGGCTTTCAGGTTGAAGTCTGTTCCTCAACTACCATACCACCTACTGGTACAACAAAGTAAAACCTTCGACTGTCTGTTTCCGTAGCTTTGTTCCGGACTGGGGCAGCAGTTGTTTTGAACACTTTGGCTTCATTAGCACTCATAATTTGAAGACAATATGATAACGACCAAATTGAACGCATCTAATACATCACAGTTAAGGGACAGTGTGCAGCAGGCCTAATCAGAAGCGTCAGAAGGTGCATGGCCATGGTTCCATGCTGCGCGGGGTTGAGTAGGCGACGCCGGCCTGCAGCCGACACGGGGCGTGATCGATCAGAGCCGACAGATGCGGACCAGGTCATGTTAGCTTGAGTAAAGGACCAGGCTGGGAGGGTGTTAGAATGAAGCAGGTGTTTTGCATATAAATTATGGGGGGGGGTGCAAAGTGCCATTCTTGATTGGTTTTCATAGTTAATGACATGGCGTGTTAAGAATGAAAAGCGTAACAAGCTAAATAAAGAGACACCTGGAATCCTTTAATAAACATTCAAATCTGACTGTAGTTTTGCCTGGAACCGAGAAAACGAGCACGTGATGACTAAACGAGTCACGGCAGGCGAGATAACCGGGGAGACGGGTGTGAATAAGACCAGCATCCACGTGAAATTCACCACGGGCGCGAACCCATCTCCATCTTCATTACGATGCAGTCCGTGACCTTGCATGGCACTGTTTCCAACAACAGGAACGGAACTGTACCCTTGCTGGATGAAGAAGAAGTCAGGACAAGCCTGAAGTGCTCTCACGGCCCTCAAAGAAGTGGGACATTCAACTGCAATTTATAAATTACAACTGGAAGGTCCCGGGTTTGAACTTGCTGTTGGACTCTGGAGAAATGTCCCAGTAAAACAATCAGGTTAATGAGGGTAACACTGGAACCACTGTGGGTAAAGGCACCTGTAGAGTGGCTTGATAATGGGGCTGGTAATGAAAACACAAACAGCGGCAGTCATATTATCACTGTACAGAGGTCCACCACATTTGCACCAGCGTGGGCTGGATGCAGGAAATGATTCAAGTTCATTCCTCCAATTGGCTGCAGCAGATGAAAACCTGGTCCCTGATTGGTGGAGGTCCACTGTCCTGATGCCGCCCCCGGTCCCACCCACTTCTGGATCGAACATAGCAGATTCCACAAAGCAAGAGGAACACTACACACTCCCTGACATTTCCTCATATAGATGGTCTCATGTACAATTCTAATCAAGCCATATGTTCTCCTTTTTATGAATTTGCTCGATTCACACAGAATAGTGGGACGTAATTGTTGTGTAATTACTATGTGATATAATTAGACTGTGATTAGTGGGACCTTCTGAGTTTAATTGATTTTTTTTCTGTGGTTTAAATTGTTCGTCTAGGGTTATGAGAGGCAAAATGGCTACAGGAGTGTGTCTGAACTGAAATGAATTAATAAACTTGTTTAATAACAAAAACAAAATCTCTTTTCATGACCGCTGCTTTTATTTTCTATTGTTATGCCACTAATAGCTGCTGCCCGTTGTACTCTGTACTGTTGTGTGATATTGATATTTATTTACAGTCTGAAGAGGAAAATTAACAAAAAGTGAAATAGCTTTTGATAGCAAAGATATGAATTACAACAGGTAAGTATCACAGGCGAGCGGACTGCTGAATGATGAAACGGGGGTAGTAAGTTTTAGGGATCAAACCATTACGTGCCAAGGTCTATGCAGGTCTAGGGTAAGAAATGGGGAAAAACTGAACACGCGACAGGAATGTGTTTGGCGGAGGTGGGGGGCCCTGCCGTGGGGGCTTTACGGGGCCTTGGGGGGTGATACGGTGTCTAGAGGAGGCATCGCTGGCAATTTTGGATGACAGGATTGTGTGACACAGCCCGTGCTCCTGCTCTGTGTCTTTAGAATGCTTTAAGGGCGCCGGGCCCAACCATTAGTGTGACAGGAAGCTGAGAAACAGCTCGAACGCGGCTCTCTGCACTGACTCCCATGCATTTTTTATGTTCACCAGCGGAATACAGAATTCACACTCACGTGTGACATTCAGAGTCCTTTAAGGGCCATTAAAAAGTTTTAAAGATTTTAAAATGTAATATAAAATATATTTTTAAATGTTAATGATAACATCTTTGAAAATAACTGCAATTTGCCATAATTGCTTTTACCAATAATTACCTCACATTATTGATAATTGCTTTCACAACGCGAACACACAGTAAAAGTTAACTGTCACCTCAAAAGTGCATAAAAGGCTAAGGGAGCAGATAATTTATAATAGTGTACAGTAAATACCGTGGCTCTGTGACGCTGCTCGGCTGAATAGGTGGCTGCCGTCCGGAGGTCATTGCCGTCCGGAGGTCATTTGCAGCATCTAAGTCCAGCAAAGACAGCTTTGCCCGCTGAGCACGGCACGTACAGGATACAATCCAACCCCCCCCCCCCCTCCTTTTTGCACACATGCAGCCCATCTCCGCCCTGCTCATCTGCCCTCCTGCATCAAGCCCCCCCCCCCCTTTTTGGGCTAGCATCGACCACATTTTCCTTGTCAGCTGCCGTGCCCTTGCCACTCTGAAATGTACACTTGACTTTCCTAAGTCTCCTGCCACTCCACCCCCTCCTCATCCCCCCTCTCCCCGGCAAGGGCGCCGTGCCCGCGCCCCCACCCCCGCGCCTGTCCCGTTTCGCATGCAGGACACCTCTCCTCCGCTGCCCTTCCAGCTCTTCGGAGATTTCCTGCAGCCTGTCGTCTGGCTCATTGTTCCGAAGGCGAGATTTGTGCGTCTAACGAGGTAGCTGTGATCCATTAATCCCCCCCACCCCCCCGTGATGCTCCGCACTGCACTCCCGACACGATAGCAAATGATATAGCAGGAATGAATATTGACCATTTCTGCTGAAATGGCGCACCACCGGATTTATGCTCAGGATATTTTTCTTTATTAAAATGTCATGGAGGATAAGTATCGATAAATGCCGACATGTCATGTGGGGGGGGGGGGGGGGGAGGGTGAGCAGGATGTGCCTGGTCGTTGGGGGGGGCCTGACTGGGGCCATCCTGCCATGTCAGATGTGTGCACAGCGAGTCCCTTATGACCCAGATCAATGTAAATCTACTGCTGCGCTCTTAATAAAAGAACGCCTCGATTTACGTCTTATAGAGAAAGATTCCCATGGAAGGCAGTTCAATTCCCTTTCAGCGTGGGGCGCTCTGATGCAGGAGGATCTCTACTCCCCTTTCACTGATGACCCGGCAGAGCTGGTCCTTCAGTATCTTTAAGGATGATGGCTGTACGACACGAGCCTTCACCTCCTGTTATGGTGAATCCGGGCCTTACGGATCACAGCATATTTAACTGCCCGTCGGCAGCGATCCTCCGCGAAGTTCATCACGCTCTGGGCGCCAAGTACAGACCTGACGATGATTCCCGATTGTAATGCATGGAACCGGATCAGCCTGCCGTCTAGCTGAAATGGATGGGCCTCACCTTAGAGAGCGTGGGCCAGGCAGGCGCCGTCCTGTCAGAGTGCGGACGGGCGGATGGGGGGGGTCGCCGGGCAGGCGGCCGGGCAGGGGCAGGTCCTGGGCGGGGGCAGGCCCTGGGCGACCCGCTCAGACAGGCGGCAGGTGTGAAATGCGATTCACTTGCACAGATCGGGGGTGTGCGAAAGGCTCCTTTGGCCCCTTTTTTAAAGCCCTGCACCGGCACGGACCGATCTGCCCAAAGCTGGTCTTCGGCTGAGAGGTATGCTGGACTCACATGTTCAGAGAGCCAGCCAGCTTTTTGGCTCTGAGACCCCCCCCCATGCGAGTATAATCCTGGAATTGAATCAAAATTCCGGCCCAATTGCATAAAGAGCAACCGATGCAATGAACAATGGACACCTTTCATTGGAAAATGCAGAAAAATTGGTGACACCAAGCTGTTTGGAAAGTCGCCGCATCTCACCGCCAAGGGACCCAAACGCAGAATGCTGGCAATGACAGCTGGGGGGCGCCATACTGGTTTGTGTCGGTGCCCAGCTGATATCCGGCAGTCCAGCGCTGTGAGGTGTGTTTTTCAGATCTGCACTGCAATGACGCTTGGCACATGGGTGGCACTGTCTTTGGGCATCTCCAACTCGTTAATCTCATAAATGGATCATTTTCCATCCTACACGCACAGCATGTGATTCACCTATAGGGGGTGCCCACCTATGTAGGGACGTTGCTGTCCTCACATAGAAATGCCAATTAAATGATATCTTTCTCTCCTCACATTTAAAGCTGGGCTTGTGTGCAAGATTTAATTTAATTGACCAACAGGGAGAGTGGGTGGGTTTTACTGCAAGGTCTCACAGGGCCCAGACACTGTGGCCAATCCTGCGGGCCGGAGAAGAGGATGCTGCTTCCCCCCCTGCCAAATCTGCAGTCGCGCAAACAAGCCACAAATGAGATGCGCGCAAAAATGCCAGGAAGCAGCTAATAACTGAAAAAATCCAATAAAGTTAGACAACTTTCTAGTCATGGCAAACCCTCGGAGTGAAAAGGAATTAAATCCATAATGCAGCTTTAATCTTAAGATCTTAAAACGGGAACAAGTACATAGAGAAACCATTTTATAGAAGACAAATGGTTTGGCAAAGACTAATAGCTGCGGAGGAAAAAAAAACTTGCCCAATTACCTTAAACTTAAAAAAAGAAGAACTAAAAAATGGAAACGAAAAACAAACAAAAGATTTACGCCTTAACTACTGTAAAACAGCAAAAACACAGCATGGGAACCTAATAATAATAATGATAACAGCAAAGATCAAGACAGACTCAACTCAGCACAAGTCACTTTCAGAGATCATTTCATCAGCTGCCCCTAATTGCTGAAGCGGTAATAGCCAGACTGTGTTGACCCTAGAGGTACTGGTCGTACTGGTCGAAGCCCATATGACCCCCCATGCAAGCTTTACCACTGGTGCCCCCTGACAAAGTGAAATTGGCTTGCTAAGTCGGCCCTAAGTAGATGGTGCCCAAGGCGTTCACCACGTTGGATAATGGAATGACTGCACTGGTTCTTGCTCTAATACGGAGCCAGATCCGGCTCTTCGTGGCACCTGTCCGGGCGTCCTGGGAGGGGAGGGTTCCTCGAACATGCCTCACTGCCAAGGTGACGGACAGCTTTACACAGTGTTCCTTGAGGGAGACGCAGCAGATGAGAGGGGCCCCTGGCTCTGTCAGACTGTCAGCCGCATGTGATCAGGTGACCGCCAGGAGCAGGAAGTCACCCAAGACCCTCTCTCTCCGCAGGAGAGACGGTAATTACACCCTGCCACAACAAAAGTCACCATTTACCTCATGGTGACAACTGTAAACCAGAACGCAATCGCCGTCGTAAACAAACATGGACCGAACGACGCAAGGCTGGTTTATTTTACTTTTTCTGACGGGAAGCGAATGCTTGCTGCTTGTTATTGTTTGATGTGTTTTGACGGGTCTAATGCAAGACCAAGACGGGCTGACGAGTCTCGGGTTCTTTGTAGTATTTCTCCTGTTTTTAAGTCCGAAACAAATTCCCCATGGTGCCGGAGAATTCCACAGCCTGCGCTCTTGTTCCATATTACAAACCAATTATGTTTTAAATGAAACTGAGCATAACAACTTGATAGCGGTGCTCCCGTGTTGATTAACTGACTTTGGCCCAGCTTGAAAAATACCAGCATACCCGGGCCATGGCAATCGGCACAGTAAAACTCGCATGCGCTAAGCCGGCTAATCCTTAGGCTCAGGGCTACAACCCGGCTGCCATGTCGTATTGACAGGACAGTAGCAGCAGGAAAATATACAGCAAGCTAACATCAAACCCAAGGACAGGTTTGTTGTTTCTCAGGCCCTAAAAACCCTATAACTAAATAAAAAACACTAGTGAGTTGAATCCAAAGATGGTAGCTAGCTAGATGCTTAGCATAGCATGCTGCTTCAGCACCTCCTGAATAAGGAACGTGTTTAATACATAGCATAGGGTCGCCATGCAAATGCATGCTTTGAGTGGTGGTAAACACTGCTGCTAGGCAAATCACAACGGGACCTCATCAGGCCTATGAGGCTTGCATATCCGACCGAGTGACTGGAAGTTTGATACAGGGAACGCGCAAGCGGTCCGTGATTCGGTTAGCCACTGTCGGTGCCAGGACCACAGCCAACAATGGAGGAGTTGGTACCGAGGTAACACTAAGCCACGCTAGTGTCATCAGCAGGAGGGGCAGCTGAGGCCAGGGCTGCACTGATTTGCATACAAACAACAGTTGCTAATTTTTTTGTCCATTTGGACACAGGTAATGGGCGCCCACCTGGTGGCAGACCCGTGCAGCCGTGGCAGTCGAAGTTGCAGCCACCTGGTGCAGCCATAGGGACCAGGAGCGAATGAAGCCATACTAAAGACATTTACAGCGCATGTTGCTGCATTTTCAATCCTGTCTTACCGAGGATGACGTGTCCTTCATCGTCAGGACCGTATTCAGTGTTCATGATGTTATTTTCTTATAATTATGTTAATTGCTGGGGCACGGTGGCTTAGTCGCAATGCTCAAAGCACCCAGGTCCGAGTTTCCTCATTTGCTGGTTTCATGGCTTCGGAATGCAATATAAAAATAATTTATTTTTATATAGTGCCTTTCACAACGGAGTTGCCCCAAAGTGCTTTGCATGGTATTAGATGATGGCTTTACATGATATTAAGAGAGAGTAATACAAAATAGGGAAAAGGAAAGACAAAGACATTAGCTAAAGAAAGCCAGATGACAATAGAGGAGAGGAACCAAAAACTCCCAAATAATGAGAGAAAAAATTTCTGGGGGTCCAAGGTCAACTGGCTGTTGAACCCCCCTGGGTACGCTTACATTATTGAAAAGAAACTAGCTGCATGTTTGGCTATGGAAATTCATCATTGAATTGTAATTGATTTAATTGTAATGTAGATACAGGCAGAGTTTTAAATGGCAGCTCCAACCACCATAAGAAAGGCACACACCCCAAAGGCCCCTGCCACCTCTGTGCCCCTCCCTATTAAGCCTATTAAAGTAAGCACGACCCCACTTCCACACACACACACACACACACACACACA
>JAAGVU020000002.1:28570095-28588800 GCA_011763525.2 Mormyrus iriodes | reverse complement strand
TCTGTGCCCCTCCCTATTAAGCCTATTAAAGTAAGCACGACCCCACTTCCACACACACACACACACACACACACACACACACATATACACATTCACATGCAGCAAAACGCTCAAAGTACAAGTCTTCTACCTACAGAATTTTCACCTTGACCATCACTTTCACTGTTAAACAGCCTGTGATTTTCTCCCTGGAGAATTAGGATAAAAGATATAATGTGTCCTCACGGACAAGCCCCTGGATGTGAGGGTACTGTTTTCGTGGATATTCACGCGCTTGTGTTACAGTTTGTGGAGCACGGATGCCCTCTTAGCACCAAATGGCGACCCAGAGCCTGGGCTTTGTGCTGGGCCATTAAAAACTAATAATATGCGCTCCCCCTGCCCCCCCAATGACAGGGAATCCTGACATCACCTGCTCCATTTAGAATCCCACCCTCTGTCCATCCAGCGGTTGCCATAGTGTAGAAGACGACAGCATGGTCTTTTCAAAGTGGAGACCTGGCCAGGCGAGTGCCACAGCAGATCGAGCTTTCTACCATGACCTTGGGGCAGATTCCTTCCCACGACCCGACCTTAGAGACACTTAAACACAGAATAACGCCGTGGGGCCGACGGTACTCATTGTTCTGCATACCGCTGTATATTTCGGTCACCCCCCATGACAACAGAGGCACCCTGAGCCACTGTTCTCTCGACGTGGTGGATAAAACGTTCTGGACTCACGGCAGAAGATTCCTCTCACATTTCCCTCTGAAAGAAGCTTCTTGATTTATTAACCCAGACAATGATATCGACACCGTCTACATGCAGAGCAGTGGCAGACTTCTGAAATGTACACTGCAATGTGTGTTATCAGAGTATTTTTATCTTGGATCACATCTTAGGTGAAGATCAGATCACGTTTTAGGTCCAAATAATGCAGGAATCCAGACACTAACAGACATTCTCTCACTGCTGTATTGACCTGAGAAGCCATTTGGATTCAGAACCCAGCCTAACCCCGAGAACAGGTCAAATCAAAGCAGGACCTATGGCTGGTGCTCTCCAGCTCAATACAATGGACTCATTACCGGTTTCTGTGATGTCAGCAGATTCAAAATGGATGCCAGCGCCGTGACATTTAACAAGAGGTTCAACACGGATCTTTTTATTAGGGGAGCAGCGCAGACTGTGGACACAGCGGAAGTACAGGGGTTTTCAGCAACCATGCAGATGTGATTGTGAAACACCATATTTTCTACGACAATAAGGCCAGAAAGAGCTTATGACAGGCTGTTGCACTTACTGTCCAGTCTGACTGGTGACCCTGAGTGTGGAATGGCTAACGCCAGGGATTTGGCAGCAGTCCATTGGTGGGTACACGTGAAGAAGCCCGGGCCATTACTGGGAGGGCACGGGTGTGGTGGTGTGGTACCACATTGGTCCAAAGCACTGGGTTCCATTCCGACTTCAGGTTTCGGGGCTCAAACGCAAACACGCCTTCATAAATCACAGCTGTGAGTTGCATACCACGGGGGTGACGATGGCACCTGCAGGTCCCCAGTCATGCGTGACAGGCCCCTGTTTTTCAGTTTGACCCCCCCCACCCCGCGCTCAACCAGAGAGCCGCAGCCGAATCTTACGTTCCCTGAGCCCACGGATCAAAGACTGATTAGAGGTGCTGTACTGCAGTGTTTCGCAGTCCTACTCTCAGTCAGATAAACTTGACGAGTGACTAGAAAATACATCTTATCATACATTCGTTAGTGTGAGAAGCACTGGCCAAGTGGAAGAATCATGTCATGTTAAAAGGGGCAGCAGAACAGAAATAGATGGCATATGCTTTTCTGACTGATGCGTGATCAAAATACAGGGATCGCAACTTTGCACAGGAAATACCCAGGTCTAACTTTGCCAGTTATTGTTCATTAACCTGGTTGTTTGTTTACTCTGATGGGATTTAACCCTCAGTCTAACTTGTGAATGTCCATTCATGGGAAAAGAAAATTGCAAAAGATTTTACCGTTCTGTTTCTTACAAGGGGAAAAAAAACATACTACTACTGAGCAACTAGGATAAGTAGTATTTTGACCCAGTTTTTTTCTTGAAAAAATTTTGTGAGAATTTTCATCTTCCCAGAAGACTTATTTGGACCAAAAAATGAATCTCTGCGAGGTCCTAGAGCTGCTTCTCCAATCCATGCTTATCAGGAAAAATCGCGAAATGAAACTCCAAATTTCATCCTACTTTCTCTCCTGACCTCCAAAGAAAATATAAGCAAATCCAAGGTGTTATTTAATTCTCAGTTGACTCACTTGTCTAAATTTTTTAGTCTCCTTTAGGGGACATCATCCAGACAATAAAAACCAAGTTAAAAAAAGATCCAGTGTTTCATGAGAAATAAATCTTAGCAGGGTAACATTTTCCTGTAGGCAGTCATTGAAAATACAGACATGTGCTTCAGCAATAGGTGCTGTGATCTGGCACTAAGGGTAGTCCATGTTTTTTGTCGTGTTCCCCTGTGGCTACGAGGCACTCTTTCCCACCTGATACCGTATCTTCCGCGTTTCCTGTTGGCGAGATCCACGCCTCTCCCCTGCGACTTCAAGGGTGTCCTTCAGCTTGAAGAAGTTGATGATTTGATGTAGATCAGTGGCCCAGTCTGAAGATCAAGCCTCCCAGAATCTGTGTCTGATCTTGGGGAAGATCGGGTCATAATGAAAATTCTGTACAGGCGAGAATAACACTTTCTCCAGGGGGTTAATGGACAGGTTAAATCTGCAGGGTACGAAAAGAGCTGTTGGTGGAACAGTGACCATGGCAACAGCACATTCGGCACGGCCGTGACGGGATCGATGATGGCCAATCCCCTAGATGGGTACAGAGCTGAAGAAGTAGATTATGTCAGTGTTTGATGATTGGTGCCTGTGATTCCTTCTGGAATCGCCTTGTGAGCCATTTAACCCTTAAGCTAAGCCAAAAATCTGCTTATGAGTTACTGTTGCTGGTCTTTTAGACATGGCATAATTGTAGACAGCCCAGGGGTTGAAACGTGGGACACTCCATCTCCATTTCAGATGAACGCCATAGACATTAGTGCTCTGTACCTGTTTGTGTAACCTCCAAACTCACAAAAGAGCATCGAACAGTCATTCTGCATCTGTACGCCTGAATCTGCAGGCAGTTGCCACAGTGTTAATGAAGTCTTTGCTGTAGCACAAGCGAATTGATTTTTTAAATCATTATTATCGGAACAACAAAAGTATCCACTCACTTGGCTGTGTGTAAAAGGCGATCTCCCACAAAGGTCTTCTGCATTCCTGTCATCACAACACTTCCTGAAGTCCATTATTGACATCGACGGTGGGTTGGAGGGATACTACATTGTATTAGGATTGATTGTGGATGAGATCTGTCCTGCGGCTCATGGTAACTCAAGCTAGATGGGCACCAGGATGTTCCTCCTTGGAGGGGAGGGCCTGCACACCACTCAGGCACGGACCGGCCAGCGAACAATGCGGGCCAATAAACCAAGCCTGCCTGACACGGCACTCACAACATCCCTAGTGGGTCGTGAGCACCAATTTGCCCTGGAGCCGGGGTCCGATGGAGCGTACATCCAGCCAGGCTGCTAGTAAAATCTCATTTTGCCGGGAAAGTGGAAGATGGCTAATCCAGCCTAATGAAAGCAGCAGCTATGTGGAGGACCTCATCCAAGGCAGAGAAAACAAAACCCAAAGACAGAGGGACTTAGACAGAGTGTACATGTGCTCTTCGGAGGCACCCGGCTTGTTTATCATGTAAATGCGCCTGGGAAATATCCAGCCTCAGCCCTTCCTGCTTTTCCTCATTAAGGCCTGGGAGATGCACCAATCTGCTACACAATGTCAGTCCTCTTCATTATTTTACAGTCAAAAGCGTTAAATGGCCAGAAATGACATCATCCCCTCACATACCAAAGTGTGAGTGGTCACGCTCGTCTGTGTGCATGCATGCGTGCTTGTCTTGAATAAAATTATGGGATGCAAAACGGTGATATTAACAAGGTCCATGAGTATTGCTATCACTTTTTTCAGGAGTATTCTCCATGCATCAAGCAAATGTTATATGCTATAGTGCATTTTCTATGGCAAAGTTGGCAGAAAGTGCTTTATGGATCTTTTCCACTGAGGGAAAATTTGAGAATGGCTGTTAAAATCAATACAGCAAAAAACATTAAAAAAAAAACAAATCCTGCCTCTTGGTATACACTTAACAACATGCATATAGTTATCAGGACACAAGGACATCAACACTACAATTAATAGTAATGGACACTTATAACTATAATATATTATAGCTAGCAACGTGAAATCATCGCATCATGACTGAGAGTCACATTACTCAGAACGATATCAGCATTGTGTTTTAAAAATGTGCCTTCATGGCACATAATAACTGATATACACACACATCTCTCCACAGCTGTTCCGAGGCCCTTCTGCTGATGATACACTGGTTTTAAACAAACAGCCTGCGTAATTACATGAGGAAGGGGTGAAAAGGAGGAGGCCCTTAAGCCGCACCCCCGGCCCCCAAGTTTAAGGAGACCCCATTGTATTCACCACATTGTGCTGTTTTTTTGTCACTGTTTTCAGTATTCACTGCAGCTAGGTTGCCATGTTGGCTGCTCCCACATTTACAGTCTTGTTAATTCGGCTCGATTCCTGCCCTCATACCGCCCCCCCCACCCATCCCTCCAGCATACGATCAAAAGCAGCGATTACAGAATCTACGCTCCTGTACCCGGCCCGTTTACAGGAGGGGAGTCGATACACGGAACCTGCAGTTTTTCAAAAAGCAGCCAATTGATTTTCTTTTCTTTCTTTTTTTTTTAAAAAAAAATAAAACTTTTCTTGGATCAATGTAATTTTACAGTGGTTGAGAAAAAAAAAACACAAGTGGGATTTACAAAGCATGTTTTTAAAAGCGGAGGAAATATAGCCATTCGGAGTGTGGTGCTCCGGTTAAAAGGCCTCTCCGAGTCATGCATTAGCCACGCTGCCGTGCAGCTGCGGGGAGAGATCGTTTTCTCGGCACCTACTGGGGGGGTGAGATTTTCAGCCTCCCTGAATAATGACAAAAATAAACTGTCGAGTCCCATGAAGGGGCCGGTTTAACGGGATGGGTGGCGCTGCACGGGAACCAGAGGTCAGAAACACCCAAAACATTCATGTTAAGAAGATGCCAATACGTCCCGAATAAATTTGTGGCTCTTTCTGGAAAGGCCACGGGTGCCTGGGAAAACACCGAAGCGTTCCCATGATGGAAATCGACAGCTGTCCGCCGCACGGCAAGGATTATTTGATGCAGCTCCACTTTTTAAAATGATAATAACTGAATATTTAACGCTGAATCCTGAGCAGAATCTGCAAAAAAGACAACAGAAGCCAGGACTTGGCGGGAGGGAGTGCCAGGCGCTCTCTCTGCAGCGGGACGGTGTGGAAACGCAGGCGGGATGATGGCGGGACCAACCACACCCTGCCCTACCCACCAGGATCTTTAATCTCATATGAGGTGATAGAGGTATCCCTGCCATTTATGTGACTGGCTCCCAAACAGTCCGACCTCAGCCAATGCCGGGCTTAAAAATACACACGTGTGCACATACACAGACACACACACATTGTTAAATCCAAGCTGGAGTGTAGCATGGGGGTGGGAAGGCCCCCCCACAACCCTGCTACCCGCCCCTCCCCCCACCGCTCCGTGACATTTGCAGATTGTCTGTGGATTGTGCCCAGGCGTAACTCCTCAGAAGCTGTTACACGCTACACTTGAGTCCCTGGCATTACAGCAGTAAGTGCCGCTTATTGCACCTTACAAGGGGTCGCCGTGGAGGTCAGCAGTTTTTTCTGAAGCACTGAGGACAGGAGAGGAGGCTGAGGAGGCCAGCTGCATATCGCCAGCGAGACACACTGGCCTCGGCCCTCCATCGGGCGATGGCTGCCCAAAATTTCCCAGCCTATTTTCCTGCTGCATCATTCCATCAGCAGACTACGTTTGATGCACTCATTCTAACATGACAGGTCAGATGGTGCTGTTTTTATTCTCACCCATGAAAACACATCAAAAAAGCTTGTTTTGAATTGTCTGGGAGCATGTACAGTATATGTGGTGTAAGGGTTAGGTTTGTATTGTGATGTTCGGAGTCCCTGCTCTTTGTGGAGGCGGTGTGTGGCTCCACAGATTTGGATGCTGTGCCTGTGATTGGAATAAAAGCGATTGCTCCACCCACAAATTTGCCAAAAGAATTAAAATAGTCACTGTGTCAATGTACATTAACTTTATTTTGCACCACTGATCATTTCACTTTAGTTGCTTTTGACAACATATATGCTAACTGTCCCTTTGGAGGCAGGATAAATACAGCCTGTAGATGCCCATTGATGCCGTGGTTCTCTGGAAGTCTGTGGACGATTCTTGTATGCTTTGTCTGAACAGAGAATAGACAAAATATTACTGACATCTTTTGATGACGTTTTCAGAGCCCGCCAGGACATTATGCTTTACTGAGAGTCTATGAGAGCTTCAAACATAGTTTTTGCTTAGGCAACATTGACTGGATAGATAGACTTCCAGTCAGATATTTTAGAACCGCCTGGAAGCCAGGCTTCTCTGCACGAGACAGGATTAACTACCAATAAGAGTTACGCTCTCCTGACAAGTTTCACATGCCGTTGGCGGTGTTGATTCGCAGTATTCATTCATTTTGTTGCATGCAAGTGCACAGAAGCATTTGGTTTATCGTTTCATACGTTAATTTTCACCACTGGCATTTGCGAATACAGACATTCCTCACTTGGCCACCTAAGTTCCGTTCCTACGACGCGGGAATCGGTCAGTAAGTGAGGAGCCGCCCCTTACCGATATTTTAGTCATACTGTACTGGTAGTGGGTTGGTGTCAACCATCTTTAGATATTGTTTTAATGTCACCTTTGCCGCATTCATAACATTTTTAGTATTTATAAATGTTTATACGGCATTGTACTGTACACTGTAGTAAACAGTGTGCTATTGCAACGACGCGCTCTCTCCGGATGTGACAGGTGAAAATCTATGAGTGAAACTGCAATAAACAAAACACAGCACAGCAAAGTCACAACAAGCTGTCCGATAAGTGCTAACGTTAATTATCAACGGAATTACAAATAAATGATAAACTAACATATAAGCATGCATCGCAAATTAGCATCCCCGCAACCCAGTGAATCACTGTTAGCGTCTCTTTGCATATTACCGAACTAGAACAGCGCATAAAAAATAAATAAGTCACTTCAACATATTAACTAAGACGTATATGGGACAGGTAAAAAAAAAAAAAAAAAACTTACAGCCAATGCTTTCGAAGACGTAAGTAATGTGTAAGACAGGAAAACTTTAACCTCGCGCACGTGCGAGCTTCATGCGCTGCTGGAGGCTCCCTGTCCCACAATACAAAGCGTATGTATCAAACTAAAGGCAACTCATTGGAGTAAAAGTCGATCACAACATCAGTGTAAACTGATATAGCATATCAAAATAAAGGTCAATTACTGCAAACAATATACAACCTCCCTTTGCCGACTCAAATAAATCAGAGAGCAGAACAAACACAACATAACAGAAGGGCCGCGCTGCTGTTTTCACGAGCGGAGTTCTCGGAGAGCCGGCCGTAAGTCCGGGCGGTCGGTAAACAGGTAGGTCGTTAAGTGCGGAGTGTCTATAAATAAAGTCGTTGTTACTGAGTTTTGAGTTTGGTCGTTGTTTAATTTTCAAGTTCGGTGACTTTTAGTAGACTGCTTTGGTAGTTAGCTTGCTAACTACGCTGTGTGTGTGTCTGTTTTTTTCTCCCTCTCCTTGTAAAGCAGCCTTTGGTTTGTGAGAGATACTATATAAATGTAATTTATTGATATTATTTATTTCAAGCTGAGTTAGAGGCTTTGAAGCAACATAGCAGACACTGCGGCTAATGTTGTTGACTTCATTCTAAATAAGTCCTTTGATGAAGGAGAGCAGAATTTACATATAAGTGGCTGACCTACTAAAAAAAAAAAATGATTTTTTTTGGTCATACTGCCAACTGTCCACAATGTGCTTCCTCCATTTTAAAAATCACCGTCCGCCCCTCGACTGGAAGGCTGCCAGTTGAAACCCCGGTGTTGCCAATGTAATACCACCATAGGGCCCCTGAGCGAGGCCCTTAACCCCCAATTTCCCCAGAGACTGGCTGACTCTGCACTGTCACTTGTACGCCGCTTTGGATAAAACCGTCTGCTAAGTAACTATGTAAATCCTGACAGTCACCCTCAAACCCAGCTCCACATTTAGCCCCCCCTGGGCTGGCAGGGTCTGTCCTGCACTGTGGCCTGAGCTGGGAGGGGCTGTTATTTCTGCCACCAGCACAGTATTATAAAGGTGGCGGCACTTGGCAAGAGGCAGCTGGGCACGCCGCTGGTCCCCTCGCCCTCTGCCCCCCCTCCCCTGTGAAGGCCGAGGGAGGGGGAGGACACGCCGGCGACGGTCACTGCTCGCGAGGACAGATGGTGGGCCGACTGGTCCACCTCAGGCGATGGCTGCAGATGTGACGCTGCCACCTGTTGGGGGCGCCGTGTGACTCCCGCTGGGCGTCACGCTGCATCTCTCGGCTCCATTTATTAAACTCATTTAAATACCGGGAGCCACTACTAAGGAAATATCAAACACAAAATATGGCAACAAGCACCTTATTAAATATTCATTGGTGGAGTGGTTAGGCAGGCATCCCCTGCTGACTGCACGATCGCGATCGTGATGCACTTCGCTTATCTCACTACATTTTACGCCCAGTCACTATATTTGAATTGCTTCTTCCGTGGTTTAGTATCACTGCGAGTTGCTAAGATGGGCCAACGAATCAGGCTTCTGCTCAGAGACAGCTGGACGTTGCCTGCCCCCTCCTCCAGAATCAAACCCCCTCGCTCTGTACCGCCCCCCCTGCCAGTGAAACCAGCTCACAGCATCTGTTAGGGTCTCCCAAGCCAAAAGCCCTTGTCCTGACGCAAATTGAAAAACTCCACATCGGCCGGGCCCGATTCAGCACCACAGCCCAAGCCCGTTTGTGAACCTGGAATAGCAGCACTGCTAATAAATGTCGCAGGCCGGCGTGAATGAGCATCTGCGTCAGTGTGCTGGCCGAAGTGACGCTCCGAATGTGTTGCATTAGCACCGTGCCACTCGCAAACATCGATGTGGCTGAAAGCATCTGCTGAGTAGCTCAAATGTTAGCATAAAAATGCGAAGTGGCTGTTGGGAGGCTTGCTAGCGTCTCTGTCCTACGACACTATCTGATGCGGCGGCCATCTTATTGTCATTTAAGCATTTACATATGCTAGCCTGTAATAGTGTATTATATGTTACACTGCAGCATGCATCATTCATGAGAAGCAACGCCTCTCGCTCCAAACACGACTGTTTCTGGCTTGCAGTTTTATTGTTGCATGCCTGTTCCCGTTTGGTGGCCTGGTGGGGTCCAATCATCCCCCTTTCTTCAGCAAGCTTGCGACGCCCCCAGGGTAGGTAAAGTAAGACCACTCTAGGACCATTACCTACAGTTCCCCATCACCCAGGATACACAGTGCCCCACACCCACGTCGCTCTTTGGCTAAAGGTGAAGCGAGGGGGGAAACGGCGGCCCCGTGGAGTGGTGCCACCTGACAGCATGTAGCGTGTTAGCGGCTCTCAGACTGCACTCAGCTCCATTAAAGGTCGTGTTTATGTTGATGTTATTTCAGGTCTCCAGCTTTTTGCCATGTTACCCTTAGCCTTCACTAATGGTTCACTTACACGTGGTGTTAGTATGTCTGTCACCACTCCAGGCAATTCTAAGTGTGACCACCAGATGGCTGCAGTCGGCGCACCTGGATTTCTCTAGAAAATTCACTAGCTTTCTAGAAAGTCTCAAACAATCAAAACTGATAAGCCACAGCCTGTTCTGTATCTCGCCTCTCAGGGCTTCTTGCGTTCTCTGTGTAAGCTTCCCTTGCTCAACAGTCTGTGCTCAAACCAAATTGGTTTGATACAAGTCAGTTATACTCTTGTGTTTTGTAACCTTTCGTTTCATTGGTTACTCTTTGTTTCCCCAGTGTTTTGCTAGAATATTTTGATTATCCTTTACTTTGTAACCTGTCTGTAGATGTGCTCAGGCTAAAGGTCTACTGTAGCTAACATAAGTACTTCTGCTAGGACTCATGGGTTACTGTCACGATGTCTATTTGCATATAGTTTAATGTCAGCATGGCTAATGCGTATTCATATTGCCATATTTATATGTGTAAAGCTAGAATATAGGTATATACAAATATAGCTGTATATAAACTCAGTGGCTACTAGACCAGCTCATTAAAGCAAAAAGCCCACTCCTCAAAGCAGACAATTGTGTGGCTGAAACTGCATACATACAGCACATGGACAGGGTCATGGGGCTGAGGTCCTGTTTGGCTAAACATTAGCACAGCTATGCAACGTGTTCTAAGTGATGTTAAAGATGGTGCAATTGGTGGTGGCAAGCCTGGAGGTTCCAGCATCACAGAAACAGCCGTCCTCCTGGGATTTTCACATACTACAGTGTCTAGAGTTTACAGAGAACAGTGTGATAAACAAAAAAGATCCAGGCAGCTGCAGTCCTGTGGGAAAGAACACCTTGCTAATGAGAGAGGTCAGAGGAGAGTGGCCAAACTCGTTAAAGCTAACAGGAGGGCCGCAAGTGCAAAACCAACAGCTTAGTACAACATTGGTGTGTGGAAAGGCATCTACTGTTCCTATTGTTCAAGTGATTCTAGAGACAAAAGAAGGGCATACTCAGTACTATGCAGATGAACCTTAGGAAGTGGCCACGGTATGCTGGTTTGTGTAATATTAGCATCCATATCTTAGCAGGTTGATGTCCTGTACACCTTCTTAGTAATTAAGTTTTACTTCCTATACCTGGACTAATTCCCTGGCCATCATAATTACCCTCTTATTTGAATTGTTACCTATTTTTGCTCTATATTTTCCCAGCATTCCCTCTTGCTGGGGCCCCCCTCCTTCACAGCAGGCTCTCCGCCTAGCGGGCTGTCGTCCGCGGCCAGGTGATGGCAAGCCTCTGATAGTCGGTGTGACCAACATCTGCAATAGAGCTGCTTAGGGACTGTGAACACGGGGCCTGTTCCAAACTGATAAATCCTGTCCACCGCTGCTGTTTACAAGCAGCTTAAGCCCTGACATATGTTTCCGGAGCGAGCGACTGGCGAGGAGAGCAGTAATCCTACGGGCAGACGGGCTCCTCGGATACGGAGAGTGTCTCATTCCCCCTCTGACTATGATCCCGCTAACCGGTTTGCGGCAGTATATGCGTAGCTTCGGGCGCGGTTTACGCACACTGCAGCCTCGCGTGAGGAATTTTATCTGAGAGGGCAAACAGAGCAGAGTTAAAAAGGCCCCATCTCAGCTGCTGCTCCACTAATCGTCTCCTAATCCAGGTCGATTTGCGGTCCGGCCACGGATATCCGCCGCACGCCTCCGGTAGTTGGGTGGCCCCGCTGCGACCGCGATCTCCTCCAAAAGGCACGGATGTGCGGAAACTCCTGCTGTTTGGCTGAGCTCATGTTGGAAGTCGGGGCTGGAGAGCTTACCTCTCATAAAGGCGGGGGACCTGACCTAGTTCCTCTGGCTCGGTTGGGTCCAAACGAGGGCTACGGAGACACTATGCCGGGACCGTCAGTCGACACTAGGAGACAGAGAAGCCCTGGGGAACAAGTGAATCACAAACATGTCATCTGGCTTACGTCACCTGGGATTGTTTTGGTGGGGTGGGGGGGCCGTAGTTGGGGGTTAAAGAGATATGTGGCGGGTTCTGGGAAGATCTGCGGAAACAAGTCGATAAATGAAATATTTAATAGCTCGGGTCAAGCTTGCAGAAGCCCCTGTCAAGATTTCCGTGGCTTTCCATTGCCCCTCTCGTCTACCATGACCTCGGCATCGCGGCAGCGACTAATCTAGAGCTTAATTTACGCTCACTAGTTGGGCTACGTGGTGACAAATGCAAACATGGCTCTAAATGTTCAGTCTCTGCATGTTTGATTTTCCCAGAAGAGAACCCTAAAAGGATAGGACACAGGAACAGCAGCAATAAGAAAGCAGCATTGCCCCTCCTGCCACCACAGACGATAACGTAAGACATCAGAGGCTGTGTTCCCGGCATCAAGCTTGATGGCGGCACATGGGCCATGGCACTCTCGTGTGTCTTCAAGAGGATGACAGTTGGAACTACAGACATAGTGATGAAGGACAAACGATTAAGGAAAGTAGACAGGGAAACCGGAACGCAATCAGCTTCCTCAGCTGAGAAGAACACCCAGGAATTGTTCCGTTAAAAGGAAATCCATGCTGTTTGTGAGGAGGGAAAACAGAGCAGTACGCAGTGCTGCACCCATCAGCGGGCACTCCAGCACCACCTGCCAAGCCGTGTGGTTTCATGCAACTTCCTGTTTAAATCCCCCCCGTACTCATTTTGACCACGGCACATCGTACATCCTGAAGTGAGTCGTGGTGCCATTCAGGCCTTTACAGGCGAATCACGTTTAAACATTAATTCCGCCTAATAAGATGCGTTTATTCATGGGCAGTGGTAGGAACAGGAAATTCTTTGGCCCATTCAGAGAGGCTTAATTAATGTCCAATTAGGAAGTCAACTGACTTTCCAGTTCATAAGGACATTTCAGTGACCTTATGTTAGGAGAGCAAACATGGTTAAAATAGGAAGAACATTTTGGTTGTTTATAAGTCCAATTATGAGGTTGGGGTCATTGAGGTCATAACGAATCAGGTGACACTGCTTCTGGAAGTTAGTTTTCCACAAGCGAATTGGACTTGGCGTGGGGAACCTGTGCCAGTAGCATGGAGCCAAAAAGCAGGTAGAGATTCCGTGGGGATGGACGCAGTGCCTGTCAGTTGGTGCAGCTTCAAGCAGGTCTTGATTTTCCCGGGTTCCCCATGTCCCTGGGTCAACAAGGGAGGGGCTTGCGTTTTACTTCTTTAACCTATCTCAGTCCTCATTGTGTGACATCACCACATAAATTAAATCCAGTGTTTTCTGTTAAGAGGCAAGGTGCACAGATTTTTTTAGTACTCGTTTTATTGATATGCCTTTTGTTAAGGGATACAAAAAACAGGAGCATGCCTCCTGCAGATGCACTACAGAGCAATGTAAGGGTGCATCTTTATTTTATGATGACACTAATAATAACGATAAGCTGGGGGTGTGGGTATTATGGCAAGGCCAGCTTCAAACTGGCAGCCTTCTGATAGCAGGCTCCTAGACCCAGCCATTGAGCTTGAAAATGAGAAAAAATGGATCTATGTGGTGATGTCATACATTGAAGACTGTGATTGGTTAAAAAAGTGAAACAAGCCCCTCTCTTGTTGACCCAGGGACACACTGAACTTGGGAAAATCAGGTTGTCTGCAGCTTCAGCATTGGTGGGGGTGGGGGGTGTCCTTTCATTTGTAAAGCAGAGATTCAAGTAGCCAATGGATATAGCAGAGTGGGTGGTTGTATGCCTTCCCATTAGTTACTCGGTCTTGTTTGACAGTACAGCACCCCCCCCTTGACCGAACTGAGTGGATACCCGTTCCACTTTAAAATAATCTCTCAGCAGCCTATACAAGTTATGGCCGCACCTACCGTTTACGTGCACATTTCACGTGATGAGAGCCGGCAGACCTCAGCTGGTGCGTAAGATCAGGCGCCCCAGTGTGAACTGCCTGATGAATTTGTCGGGCATCTATCAAAGTGCTCATTGCAAAGCCAGAGCCGGGAGTCAGCGAGCGAGACCGGGGCAGCTCATCTGATACAGCCTCGGGTCTGCGGGGGAACAGCTGCATTTTCACAGCTAATTAGACATTTTTCCTCGTCTGGCAGCAATGACACTGTTAACACCTGAGGGAGACATTTACTTCCATCGTTACTGACTCCACCCCCAACCCCCCAGCACGCTTAACAGAATGATTCTTCTAAAAAGGAAAATAAGCAGGAAATGCTAATTCCTCTTAAGGACAAAAAGAGGAGACACCTGTACTTTGAAGTGGAAAGCAGAGTGGGGCCTGTGTGAGGAGCCGTGCAGAAGCTGTTTGTGCCTTTTTGGCAAATTGTTCAAATAGCTAAGCAGATGCTCGAGCGTCGAAATGGGCGTCCGCCCGGACAGAGCCGCGGCTAATTACCGGAGCGCTGGGAAAGTCTGCGTGTAAATAAATAAACAAATGAACAAGAAGTTTGGGGAGCGGGACGGCAAGCTGCCCCCCACCTCCGGACCTGCTGCTTTTACTGCATGTATTATTCACAGTCGTGCAGATTATGAGTGGAGCAGGCTCCATGCTTGAAATATAGTGTATATATAGAATCGTCATAAATATATTGATAAGTACAAGCTTGAAATCGGATTTTTTTAGCGGCTAAATTATTATTTTGGCTTCTCAGAGCAAATCAGAACAGATTATTCTATTTTAATGAAGTCTAAAAGACAGGCAAGGCAAGGGAAAGATAATGGTATTAATCTCCAAAGGTAGACAGTTCAGCTGTGTCTCATTATTTCAGTTTGGCTCTGCTGAACTTCACTGAGAGTTGTAATTTACTTGTTTACATAAATGTATGAGAGCATGAGAGAGAGCACATTACATTTGGATGAATCAACCGTTATAATTAGTTTTCCTTTCAAGCCGACAACAGCGGTGCGCTCCGAGGCGCTCCCGATAAACACTGTTTATGGATTGCAGCTCCGCGGTGCCGGCGCTGGCGACTTCGGCGACGGCAGTGACAGGCACCCGTAGCCGCAGAGACGCATTGCGGAGAGCGCCTCAAAGAGGAGCCGGCACAAAGGCGGCCGGCGGCTGGCAGGAAAGCCGCTTTCAAGCCGGCGGGGAAGCAGACGTGTCATCCCTCCGTCACCGGCACCGGCAGCACCCGGCAAACTTTCACTAATCCGGCCGACTAAAAATACACTGACACCAAGACTGATTTTATGTAGAAAATGCGGAGGAAGGAGCAGACACAGACATACATACATACACGTACGTTCTTAAATACAGTTGCAGGTGCAAAGAAATTAATCACGGCTTAATTAGTCAATGATTATCGTGTCGCGCCCTAAGGTGACTTTCTTGGTATGGTACAATGCAGTACAGTACAGTAAAGCATCAGATTATGGCTGGATTATGACATTTCATTCTACCACAAGTCCCCCCCAGCAAACTTAACCTACGTCTTGCCCCAGTCTGTAGATTTCAGTAAAATAATCATGACGAAACCCAAGAGTTAAAACCCAGAGTAGCATCCCGCGAAATACCAACCTGATCCTATTGATTTTCGGTTTCTCCAGGCTGAGGCAGCCTGTAATAAGACAGGAAGAGATGTGAACATTTCACAATAAATTCTATCCTTGGGAGATACAAAAGACAAATGGAAACTGCTGCATAGGAATTCTCTACACCGGCTCACTTATTGCCACCCGGTATAATTCATTCAGCAGCATTAGGCTGACTTCATTCATTTTTAAGGGTTTTTCCCCATCTTTTTGTGAGCCAGACTCACGGATTTGCTGTAAGCTATCTTTTTTGATTTATTTCTAATAGATTTTTATTCTTCTTGCTTTTGACTTCTTTGGCAGAAAAATAATATAAGTAATTATAAATTGGCCACTGACGAAATATGTCAGTGTCGAGCAGCGCCTTGTGACTTTTTAATCCTTTTTTGTGATGGCTTTTGGGTTTGAAGCGTGGGGTTGATTACGGAGAAGGAGAGGAAGTGAGTGAGTGTGTGGGGGGGGGTGGGAAATCAGGGCTGGGGGGAGTGAGGGTTTGATGGCTAATTTCTCAAGCAGAGCCAAGAACATTTGGAAGAATAAGACTCGAAGGAGCGCGTTTGTTTTAAACGTCCGGGCTGCCAGCTCGTTCCCACGGGGACCGGGCGATGGGCGCACAGATACACCTGTAGTTTTCATATCGCTGCCACTGAGGATGAAATTCTTCACCGGGAGCATTTAATTAAATTCAGCCATTCCCTATTTGAACTGAAGGACTTATATCGCCATAATTCTGACAGTGCATCTGTCTCTATACGAGGGCGTTTATAACCGCCTATCTCTGTCGTTTCCGTTCCCACCCCACTCCCGTTTACATTCCGCCCAGTCGCCCCGCTGACGGTTTCATCCATACCGGCGCCTCTTAACTGCTTTATACAGCTGGATGTTTTTTTTTTTTTTACCGAATCGCTTCAAGCGACAAGGGTATAAGAGCAGGACGCCCGCCCTAGAACGTAACCCTGCAGCGTCCAGGTTACGTGTCCCCACGTAAGCGAGCGTGCCAACACGACCGACATGCACCAAAACAAAGGGGTCAAGTACGTCTATGTACTCATACGCTCAAACATTTGGCTTTCACTTTCAAGTATGTGCTGTTCCAAATTAAAATTCATTACTCTTTGGCGCGTTCAAGACGCTGCCGGCCAGCCCAGCGCGACGCTGCCACCAATCTGAGGCTGAGATGACTATCGCCGTGGCCACAGAACCGTCCTCTATGCCGGGCCTGCCTTTGCAACTATTCAATCATCTCTGTAACCGTCCGTGGCCAATCAGAGCCCTCCGATTGGCCGCCGCGCCTCCGCTGTGGCCATATGGCGGGAAGTGATATACCTGCCTATTATCGCTCCCTGAGTGATGTTGCTAGAGGAAATTATTGCCTCATTTATTCAGGTATTATTTTTCTGAGGAGAACTGGGCTGAGGGGAGGTGATGCTCGACCAGGGAGTCGAGGAGTGGCTCACCTTTGAGATGGCCAGCATGCTGACGGGGGCGGATGCTGCCAGACTAGGGTTAAATAAATAAATAAATAAATAAATAAATACATCATAAGAGAATACATCGAGGCTGGAATGCCGTGTCTGACATCTTTGCTAAAGACACAGCGCCGTCAGATCGTGGAGTTGATATGTGTAGAAAACGAGGACGGAGTTAAAGGCTCCCAAGGCTGTTCCATCCCACGCTGCAGAACCGAGCATCAAAACGCATGGATAGAGATGTTCTGGGGCCGATTGTGACGGAGGGCCTGTGCCATGGAGCAGAGGCGCGGAAGCTTCCAGAGCTTTGTGTGGGTTTATTGAGGTCTTTCATCCTCCCCCGAGGGCTTGCATGTAGCTTTCCACGGCATGTCGCAGCTCTTAATGCGACTCAGGATGCATTTCATAACGGCTTAATTGATAATTATCTCTCCATGACCCTGAGCAGGGGAAGCGGTTAGAGGATGGATGGATGGATGGTAATTATTTGCCAATTACAAAACAATGAAGGTAGCGCCTTTAGCGGCTGCCCCCATCCTGCCATTAAGAATGACTTATTTTCTCTTCCTGGTTACCACGCTCATCTTTGCTGGCTGGAAAATTATATAAAAAAACAGGACTTAACAAAGTAATTTTGGAGAAGCCACACCCACCCGTTCTTTGGGTGGAGAGAAGGAGAAAAGCCCTGCCCATGTGAAGCTGCTTTGAAGCTCACCTACAACCTGATCTGAATCCTACTTTGGAAAGTTATTACATGTCGGCAGCGGGGGGGAAGCAGTGTCTGGATAGACCTGATAGGTCAGAATTACAGGTTGTGGTGTGAGCTTTATTCATGTGTTACAGCTGTTGCATGCAGATCGTTTTCCTGTGTCACCTGTGCGCTTGGTGATGGCCAACTCGAACCCGTGACCCTTGCAGCTGGAACCATGGAGTAATTGGTGACTACTAACGCCACTGATGCCACTCCCATGTGATTGAAACCTACTGACTCACTAAATATGTTTTTTTCTTGCTTTATCAGACATTTATCCAGACACACTTGCAAGACTTTTGTGCTGAAAATGAGATCATGTGTGAAGACTGGAGGAGACTCACGAAGGCATGAAGGTCAGATGTGGAGCCACATGGTTTCACGCTGGTTTCAATGGGAACTAGGGGTGGGCTTGGGTCTGGGAGACTGCACTAAAAGAAATGGCGTACAACAGAACGGAAGGTAAATGAAAGCAGCCATCGGTGATCAGTTCTGCATGTTAGCGCTGACGGCAGGTGAGCGTGAATTTGTCAGGCAGGTTCATCTGAATGACGTGGAGCCCTCAGAACCTGGTGGTTCCTCTTGCCGGAAACGGGGCACTGGTGGTGACGGGGTATGGTGACGATAGGGTGGGATTTTGGAGGGGAGCAGCTGTGGGGCAAGGTTAGGAGGTCTGGGAAGCACCTCTCTTCTGGCACCCCCTACTGCCTATAGAGTACGCACATTGGGGTGAACTGGGAGCCTAGTCCAAAGCAGGAGATGGAATCTGATTTCAGCAGGCAGAGTGGAAGTCAACATCCTGGGTGGATCATCTATCATTCTGGGCCAATGACCAAGTGGCTCCTCAGCTCCTTATATGCCAAGGCAAGCCTCCACAGCCCCACGCGTTGCTCAGCTTCCTGGGATAAAGGAGCTACGGAGCGGCATCGAAAGCGCTTATATGTTTTTTGCGTTCATAGTGGGGTAGCGCAGGGTTCAATTTTAGGACCACTATTGTTCCTAATTTACATTAATGATATTGACACCAATGTATACAGTAAACTGGTTAAATTTGCAGACGACACCAAGGTGGGTGGTGTAGCTGATACTGATCTAGCAGCAGAGAGG
>JAAGVU020000002.1:28549871-28560611 GCA_011763525.2 Mormyrus iriodes | reverse complement strand
GTATCGTCTCTGTTGTGATGGATGCGATTCAGAATGAAATTCATATCCCTTGCATCTCTCTCTTCTTTTTGGTGATATATTTATCTCCGTTCTCCTCTGCGCCCCCCCCCCCTGCCCCGCAGCACCCCTTGCCTCCCTGGAGAAGACTGTAAAACGGGAATTAAAAGCACAGCTTATACTGCAACGGCACACCATTAATTGAGAGGCCTCATTTTTCTGTTTCCTCGGAGGCGGCGCACACCCCCCAGCGGCGTTCCCATCCCCGCTTTTCAGTGGCGACGTCCGAAGCCTGTCACTCACACCATGGAAAACCTCTTAATAAAAACTCGAGAGGGCTGGCCGGAAAAATTGATATTGATTTCTGGCGTTTATTAGAAAACCACTTTAGCACTTTCCCTGCAAAGAACAGCAGATTAATATGAATTATGCATACGGGGAGCACAGACCCGATAGGCGATCACCGAGCAGGGCAGTGACATCGAGCGTGAGGGAGCGGCAGCAGTGGCGACAACCTGCAGCCCCGCACTTTAATTAAGTGTCAATCTCAAGCCGCTCGTCGCCCAGGATGTTTCATTACGTGTCGCATGTCATATCCTGCGACTGATTTAACGAGCCCGCTCAGGTGAGGCCCCACACCTGACTGCAGGCAGTGAGGGGCGCGGAAAATTCAGGTGCCCAGCGGAGTTCTCCGGAAGGTGCTGACAGTACAGCGGCTGGGCGGTCGGCCCCCCAGTCAGGCTGTTCGGGCCCCATCCGGTTTAGCAGACGGATATTCAGCACCGATGAATGAGCAGCACTCCCCATCCTTGGGGGGGGGGGCACATATAAACATCTGGTGCAACCTCAAAAGCCTTGGCACTCTCTATATGTACTAACGCATCAACAGCCTGGGCTCCAGCCGTCCTTATGAAGTCGGCAATATCAGGCTAATTCTTCACCGAGCGTGTAAGGAAGAGCGGGTCCGGCAGGTGGCCCAGTGGTCAGGGACATAAACTTTCACCAGAAATCTACCTGCTTGAGCCTTAGGAGGCCCTGGGACCTGGGAAATTCCTCAAAGAGGGACCTCTTCTCTGAACTCCTAGGGCATCAAAATAGCAATTCTGGGTGTTTTTTTTAGATACTGCTCAACCATGTCTATAAGGTGGGGGGGAGGGCATTATATAAAGAGATGTTCTGGGGGGAGGGTGTGAAACTGGATAATCTCTTGGAAAAATAACTTCAAATCAACAGCATATAAATTGGGCAGATAGAAAGACAGATACAGTAGATAAACAGAAACACAGGCAAAGACAGACATCGATAGATAGATAGATAGATAGATAGATAGATAGATAGATAGATAGATAGATAGATAGATAGGCAGGCAGGCAGGCAGTGTTCCCCATGCACAGAGAACATTTCGGGAAGCTTTCATAATCAGCTTGGCTTCTGAAGAGGACACGCTCCCCTTGAACATTCGTCCATTTGAAGGTGCTGTACTCGCACTGCTAGCACTTCCCTGGTTAATTGTTTTTCTTTTTGTTGGTTTTGAGGATTAAGAAGCACTAGATGAGCGTAGGCTGCCTTTTAATCCAGCACCGCTGCCGCTCCGCCCCCCCCCGAAACACTGAGGGACCTCAGCAGCTTCTTCTTCTTTACCTTGACATCAGAGGGCTGGACCTGAGGAGGAACAGGAGAGCGGGGACAAAGCGACACAGACAGGCGAGCAGATGGCCGTCACCGGCGGCAGCCGCTGCCTCACATGTGTGGGATGGGGCTAGATCTGACCCCCGCCTCCATCAGAATCGGACCCATTTAAATCGGTCCCTTTTCAAATAATGTCAGGTTTTCTTCCCTAAATAAGTCAGGATTTTTCTCCCCTAAGTAAGTTTAATACATTGTTTGAAATATATTATATAGTAATCTGCTGTCTTATATTCATATTTATATAAGATAGCGTCTGTTTCTGTCATTCTCTGGTGCAGCATAGACTGCAGTAAACCTTGGCACTCTAACCTTTATCTATGTATGGTAAAATACAAGCTTACTTACGTAACCTGCTGCAGTGGGACGGGGAGGGGGGGGCGGTTATGACAGCAACCTAATCAAAGGTCCTGGAATGTTCTGCTCAAGTCTGGATCTCACTGCTCACTGCTACCTGTTGTCCTGTGTCTGGTACCACAATGCCCTGCGGCCAGGCTCCAGTTGGGGGGTGCTTGCCTCCTCCCGGGTATAGGGCTCCCCTCGCTGGCGCTGGCTGTACTTAACAGTAGTACTGTTACCCTCTACGGCATAATGTAGCGCAGCTCGGCACCTGCGGTTGGTTACCCCGTGTTTGTGTCGATGCGCTCTTCCGGGTGTTTGACGCACTTAGTGTTTGTGGTGACCTGTAAGCTGCTTTGGAGAAAAGTGTCTGCTAAATAAATAAGTGTTAGCATTCCCTCCCCCTCAGTGTGGAGGGAACTCATGTGGATTCTGTTTATCTTACAGAATTCATTAAAAACTTCCATTAAAAAAATAATAGCACTTCAACAAAACACCCTTATTAAGATGAGTGCATCATCAATGTTTGGAACGAGAAATAAAAATATCTGCTATCAGTCTTCATTCTTCTGGCCTGATTTTTCAGGGAACAGGATGACAGTTCATCTCGACGTCACACTGCATGTGAAAAATAAGAAGATTAGGTCTTTCTTGCAATTTTGTTTAACAAGTCAACACAATTGACTGGATAATTAATCTGTAAAAATGTATTATTCAGAACAGTCACTTTGGTTTTCAAATCTCTTACTTTTATGGATCCACGAAACAACAGCACAGACATTAGCATTGTTAAATTCAAGCCTTTGCTGAATTCTTAATTAATCGATCTGTAAAAACGCAGGGAAGGTCCTGTACTGGACAAATGCTCAGACATTTCCTAATGGTAATAGAATGCTATTCCCACTGGATTCGGCTGGCCTGGCCAACCCTGGCCCTGGCTGGCAGATGCTAGACCCTTCCTGGTGTTTATGCTCTCAGACAGATTTTAAGATCCGACTACAGACAGTCATCACAAATGAGTGCAAGTCTGGAGCGGGGGGACAGAGTCTGGTGGGGGGGGGCAGATTCATTAGAAGTGACAGCGAGCAGGACGAGGGGGCAGACGGCACACTATTGGATTACGGTGTCGGATACGCTGAGCCGCCACCCCCGTTGGATTTTGTACGGCCAGCTAACTCGATTTAATGTGGAATCTGCCAGAAGAAGTTGGTGATAATGAAGAGGCTGTTCGGGGGATGGAAGTGTGTGCCAATCTGTGGGGAGTGACCGGGGGGGGGGGTGCTATTTTCGCTGACACAGGGTCCCTAGTTTAAGCCAAGCTCTGAAGGACTTACAGGCATGGTGGTTTAATTGATACATCGTGCGTGTTTTACTTGCCGAGGCTAATCCTTCGCAGGACTCAGGATCGCGTTTCCTACCGGGAGATAAAGGCATCGCGGCATGTCTGTCTGTCTCCCCTGCAGCACCTGCGCCAGGCGCCTTCGTTAGCCTCCGCGCTCCAGCAGCCTGTGGCTCTCCTGTCGCCGCGGCAACTTCCAGAGCCTCCTTTTCACTCAGAGTAATTCTCTGTGACGAGCTCTGCCACATGAGGCGCCGTGCCGTGCCCGCCAGAGAGCATCCCCTAGAAACGACGTCCTCCTAGCAGTACCGAGAGAGAAATAACCAAGAACGAACCCTCCTTGCAGCCACGGCGCTTAGACTACGTTTGGCTCAGTCTGCGGTCCTCTGGGAGCGAAGGGACAAGCTGGTGTGGAGCTCCGGCCTTGCTGAAAAAGCAAAAGGCGGCGAGCGTAAATAAACACGTGAGATGCAGACAGGTAGACGCTGGCAGGCCCCCTCCAGCTTCGGTCCCTGATGTGGCTGATTTCTGATCTGCACGGCAACATGGCAAGCAGGGGAGCCCAAGCCCCTCTGATTGGTTACTGTGGTCATTTTCACATGCAGGAGTCCGGAGAAGCCTTGGAGAGGGATGGCCTTCAGGCCGTGATCCACGAGTAACGAATTCCCAGCCGTGGGCACAAAAAGCCTGATAGGAAGTGAAATGAACTCCTGGGTCAGAATGGCCCGGCACTGTGGGACCGGAGTGTGGCCGCACCGAATCTCTGACAGAATCACAGGGTGAACGACGGCTGGAGATCACCGTGATGCTAGAACAGGCGGCTGCCTTGAAGCGTGATGCTATTGGGGGGGGGAGTCCCACTCCCGCCTCTCAGTCTGCGGTTAAACACCGGAGATGTTGCCACGGCACAAGAGCGGGGCTGCATGACAAATCGCTGCAGCCTGTCAATTATGCAGAGCTTAAGGGCGGAGATATGCGAGGGTCTCTTAACAAAGGCTGTGTCTCCTAACATGTGGTTGTGCTTTTTTCACACGCAGACAGGCACATGTTCGGACCCTGACGCACGACGTGAGCCCCCATGAGGCAGGGAAAAGCGGGTGCAGAAATAGCTGCAGGCAGAATGGTGAGCAGAGTCATGTGACACGGGAACGGAGGAAATAATGGGGAGTTTTTTTGGTTAGGGTTTAACAAGAAGGTAGGGGAGGTATGCAAACAAGACAGCTATTCTGACTTCAGCACTGAGGAAACTCACAGAAAAACAAAATGGGTGTCGGGGAGTGGGAGTGGGATCAGGGAGATGGGTCTGGGAAAAAGATCAGCAATAAAATTAAACAAAATGAATAGACTCATAACCTGACCACCCCCCCCCCCCACCCCCTCCGAGATATTTCCCAGCAGCCTGTCACAGTTAGGGGCGGTTCCGGACAACAAACGATTTTCCGAGGCTTAAAACAGAATCACAGTTAGACGCACATAATTCTGAAATGGGAGAATTCCGAGCTCATCTTGACAAATAGACAGCAAGATCACCGAGAAGGTAACGAGGGGAAGGTTAGCAATTAAGCAGAAAGAAAACACAGGAAGCCTTCTTTAAAAGAGGCGGTAAAAGACCATTTTTAAAAGCTAACCTGCAGCCGCATGACACAGATCGGCATCCTTCGGCTCTCCTGGCCCTCTTCCTGCTGACTTGCCCCCCCATCCATGCACCGCAGCTTGCAGAGCGCCCTTCTCCACCCAGTGACTGTTCGCGGGCCTCACATGAACAGCGGTTAGAGCTGAGCACTGCCACCCATTCAGTTCACCAGGATCATCTGGGATCTTGGAAAAGGGATGGGACACCTAGCCAAATTACTGACGGTCACCCTAATCAACCCCATCCTTCCCCAAGGGGGGGACTTTTCACCCTCCCTGGGCACCTGTCACCCCGCTGGGTCAATAAATGCTAATTGTTTTCGCCTGGGTCCGTTAGCTTCGAATCCCCATCAGATCCCCCGCCCCCCCACCCAGCCACCCACGGCTGCCCCCGGCTGCTTGCTGGCAGATAACGATGGCGCAGTTTTTTCTGCCACCTGACTTGGCGCGCTTTTGCTATCCCGCGATCGATAGAAGCAGCTTTTATTGCCTGAGAGTTCTGAGCGCTGCTCCCTGGCAGGGCCAGGCGGAGCCAGGAAATGACATTTCCCTCAGATATCGGCAGATCCTCACGACCCACTTCCACACGTAATAATGCAAACATGCATTTCAATAACGCTCAACTCTACATTGCCATGCCAACAGACACTCTAACCAGAATATGAAATATATACTTAAGGTAAAATGCATGTAGAATCAGTTTCGGTTGTTTCTATCATACTATGAAAATGTCTTTTTTCATTAAATGTCAACTATATAATTTTGATAGTGACATACAGAGTGTGTTTATTTTAATGAGCAAAAGTTTGTGCATCTAAATACAAGGGCATCTATTGTCCTCAAGAGTATGGTGTGTGCTTTTCCAGGCAGCTCCGGTTTCATGGGCAGGCTGTGTGATTTCTCAGGCAGCCCCAACTTTACGGGCAGGCTGTGTGATTTCTCAGGCAGCCGTAGCTTCACAGGCAGGCTGTGTGATTTCTCAGGCGGCCCTGGATTCACTGGCAGGTTGTGTGATTTCTCAGGCGGCCCTGGCTTCACGGGTAGGCTGTGTGATTATTCAGGCAGCCCCGGTTTCATGGGCAGGCTCTGTGATTTCTCAGGCAGCCCCAACTTTACAGGCAGGCTGTGTGATTTCTTAGGCAGCCCCAACTTTACGGGCAGGCTGTGATTTCTCAGGCAGCCCTGGATTCATGAGCAGGCTATGTGATTTCTCAGGCAGCCCCAGATTCACGGGCAGGCTCTGTGATTTCTTAGGCAGCCCCAACTTTACGGGCAGGCTGTGTGATTTCTTAGGCAGCCCCAACTTTACGGGCAGGCTGTGTGATTTCTCTGGCAGCCCAGGATTCACGAGCAGGCTCTGTGATTTCTCAGGCAGCCCCGGATTCACGGGCAGGATCTGTGATTTCTCAGGAGGCTATGGGCATAACATGCTGATAGCCAAGAGTAGATCATTATTGACTCAGTGACTGTGATGGGTTCCTTTCCTCATTTCCTGCAGAAAGCAACCAAACTCCCACAAATGAACCAAGGGTAAAATCAGCTTATTACTAATTGACTGAGCCATTGCATTATTTCTTTGCATGGTGGACAGTTTTATCCAAGGTGACATATACTGTGCACCATCTTACTTGTTTATTCTTCTCATTGGAACTACTGGACATTATCTTGAAGGTGTCCAGCTTTAGTGTTGTTCTCAGGAGTCCAATTGAGGTTTTATTCCTGGAGTGTTTAATCTGAGACCTTTTCATTGGTCCTTCAACTACAGCAAATCTGTGATAGGACTGGTCACCTGTCACTGGAGCACCAATCAGGTCTGATGACACTGATGGGTGTCCCTCCTTCGTCCCTGCTGCTCTCGGCTTTTTTCTGTGCCTTTCTGCATGATTGAGAATAACAGCTGACCACATCGACTGCCTCCCACGCCAGTGCGGTACAGCTGACATGGCGCCGCACTACTGACATACACGAGGACGTGCAGTCAGTCATTCTGTACCACTTGCACTGTGGGCAGGCCGGGCGTCTGTCAGGACTATACGGTTAGTGACAGTCGGAGATCGACATGATGCTGGAACTGGGAACTGGACGGGGGGGGGGGGCATTCCTCCCTTCTCCCGCTGCTCAGTTTGCAGTTAAACACCGGACATACATGAACAATGCAGTCAGCGGATCCACACCACTGACATATGCAAAAAAATGCAGTCAGTTGCTCAGTGAGGAGTGCCAGCGGAGGATATAGCTTCTCCTAGCAATAGATGAGCTTGTGAGGATCTTTGGAATGGTGAACAGAAATGTGATGCCAGGAACAGAAACGGGAAACAAAAGCAATCAGGAGCCAGTGGGCCTGGTTGGGGTTACTGGGGCCTGGCTAGAGGTACTGCGACCTGCCCTGCTTTACTGAGGGCTGCTGAGGTTAATCAGATACATTTCTCAATATGCGCACTTGACCGTACTTATGTTCCCATGTATCCGTTTTACATCATCTTCCATTGCTGAAGACCAGTTCCAATACCAAGAAGACAAGTACAGAGGATGGTAAAAATCCCCGGATGATGTTCTTGCCCTGCCCCAAATATATAGGATACATCGGTTGCATCCTCACCAAACGAGATCAATCCCATGATTCATTGCACCCCCAAGTTCATTCTGGGGAGGCAAGTTAGCAAAACCATCTTGCCAGGACCACAAGTATTTCTTCGTGTTCTTAGTATTGAGAAACACCCCAGGTTTACCTTATATCTTTAGGAGAGGTGACTACAATCAGTGAATCAGCTTAACTTCAGTCACATGAATCCCATGAGATGGCGATGCAGCCTGTCTTACAGGGTTAAGCTGCTTCTAAAGAGATCACTATTTCGCCAGTTACACTGTAATATTTAATATGGAGTGTTTGCGTGGGTCTCAATCTGCACTACCCTGCCTCACCAGCAGGAACACTCTTGAGGCATTTTGATAACTGTTAAAACACATCTTTTTTTTTCCTCAAACACATAATCATTTCTGTGACTGCATATTTCTTACCTTCTTATCACATATAACGATTTTGCCTGCTTCTTAAAAAAAGATCAAACAAATTGCAGCAACAGAAGATTAGAGGATAATGTAATTGTTAAAACAGATTTCGGCCAACAGCCTGCTGGTCACAGATAGTGAGGTCTTATGCTGGTTCTTCTCTCTGGGATTACTGGACCAACTCTAGACACGTCACCAGCATTAGGCATGTTTGTTTTGATTGCTGTGGCTTTCTTAAAGCTCATAGCTGAGTTGCTATGACACTCGAAATGGATTAAAATTCTCCAACAAGAAATAAAACAAAATCTCTGGCAGAAAAGAGCAGAAGGACAATTCTGTGCAACTATAAATTGAGGGTGATGTAAATGAACTGCCACTGATGCCAAAGTGCTGCATTTAAGGGCTCCCAAATCGCACCGCTGTCGACTGCAGAAGAATGGAGACTCCCACGCGAAACGGTGAACGGCACCGACAGACGCAGGCCGTAATTGTGCAAATCCTAAATTTAGGTAGCAGATAGTCACACGGTCATACGGCGTCCTAAACAGGCCAGGTCTACCCCCGCCACGTCGGCGTGGTTACCATGGGGCTGAGCTGGGTGCTAATGCCAATCCAAACATCTCAAAGCACAGCCTTCCCGCCTCCTCTAGGTGGATGTGGCCCCCTCTCACTATGGATGAGGCCCTTGGGCAGATAAATGCCATGCCACACACCCACACCACTCTCCTCGCCATGGGTCACTGGTCTAGATGGCCATCGTCTGACAGCTGTAAGGGGGAGGGGCCGTTATGGCTAGCCATCATGAGCGGGAGGGTACGAAAACCAGCCCTCACCTTTGTAACCTACTGAGAATGTTGGTGGCTGTGGTTTCAAGGTGGGGGGGGTGGAGGACAGCCGTGGGCTGTTAATTAAGACAGCCAGCAGTTGCAGGGAAGCCGGAGCAGGACTGCCTTGACAGCCCCGCATGTGCAGCTAACAGAAAATTTGTCATACAGCAGCTGTTTAGTGTTGAGTTGTTCAGGAAAAGGGGAAGATGCATTCAGGTCATGTCTGCGGGGAGACAGAGAATGTCAGTCTTAAAGGCCTGGATATTTTAATTAAAATGCACATGATGGTTTGAGAGACTGCGGCCCTGAACTGGATGAGGGCCATGGAGTATGGAGGGATGGATGGATAAAATAAGTTTCATTCAGATATAGCCAGAGGTTGTAGTGGTTGATCATATGGTCGCAAGAGCCACCCATGGTTACTTAGCAACACTAAAGTTCCCTGCCGCAGAGGTAGGTAAAGGCCAGAAAATATGGTGCCTTGTTTTTCTGCTTGCCAGTGAACCTGAGTGAAGTTTTATTGGCAGAGAGCAATCTTAGGCCCAGTCTGGTGGCATAAACAACTGCCCTCAGCCTCAGAGCGGGGGGGGGATATGTGCTAAAATGTGTCATTGAATTAAGGGCGTCCAGAGCAGGAAGGCCCGGGGAAGCCAGCTGCGTAATTGAAATGCTACATTGCACTTTATTGTGCGTGTTTTTCCACCCAGAGGGAAGTTTATTTGGCCGGCCTACAGCCAGTTTCAAGATGTCACACGCTGTTTGGGCTGGAGAGGACCACATGATTTCACGGTCAAGGCGACGGCAGGCGTGCGGATGTGAGCGTGAACTCTGCGTGGCTCTGGCGGGACTGGCGGCTATGAAAGCCTGTTAGCTGCCCGTTTACGCCTTTCTCCACTGTGCTGTTAGTTTGCGCCCCAGCGCTAAAAGGCCTAAAGCCAAAGCTGTACCGATGGGGAAAAATGGGAATTCAAAAGCTCTCAGCATGACGAACAGCAGTGCGCTCCTGAGCATGCCTGCGCTAACTCTTTAGCTTGACCGTGCCGCCCTGTGTCTGGGAAAACTGGGGGGGAGGGGGAGCCACCCCCTCAAGCCTGACGCATCTCTCTACAGATCTGCACTTAACACGGCGAGGTTGCAGCAGCCGGGCCGGCTTTCAGGGGAGGGCGACCCAGGATAAGCCGGTTACTCCCACCTGGAGCTGCCATTTACACCGCGCGGAGGGAAAATTCCAGCCTTCTAAAATCAGGGGCTCAAAAACAAAGAGGAGGTCTTTCCCCCTGCCAGTGCTTGGTCTCAGTTAGTGCCTGTAACCTCAACCCCACAGTGTCCTGTGTTTTTTTTTACTGTAGCTTCCAATAGGTACATCAGCCCAACAGATCGTCAGCTGAGAGACCGTGCCGCTTGTATGGATGGAGAAGTTTACGCACCCCTACACAAACATAAGGGGGGGGGGCATGCTGGATGCTGTTTTGGCCAAGTTAATTTAAGCACCACCCACCTTAGCCACGTTGTGTTTCTTTTTCCCTAGGTTACATGAGAGAGTTTCACAACCACTGTTTACTGCTCTTGCCACTTGTCAAGCGCATGCTGACTCATTAGCTGCCCCAAACGCCTTTACAGAAACACAGCAGCCCGGGCTGAAGTAATGGAAGGCAGCTGCAGAGGGGAATGCACTCACAGGGGGTGTATTCTAGCTGCAGAGGGGAATGCACTCACAGAGGGTGTATTCCAGCTGCAGAGGGGAATGCACTCACAGATGGTGTATTCCAGCTGCAGAGAGGAATGCACTCACAGGGGGTGTATTCTAGCTGCAGAGGGGAATGCACTCACAGAGGGTGTATTCCAGCTGCAGAGGGGAATGCACTCACAGATGGTGTATTCCAGCTGCAGAGAGGAATGCACTCACAGGGG
>JAAGVU020000002.1:28499388-28511699 GCA_011763525.2 Mormyrus iriodes | reverse complement strand
ACCCTGCCATGCGTGGGGGCCGCCCCTCTCTCACGGCACGTCACAGGTCCCGATGTTACCCCGCCATGCGTGGGGGCCGCCCCTCTCTCACGCCGTGTCACAGGTCCCGACGTCACCCTGCCATGCGTGGGGGCCGCCCCTCTCTCACGCCGCGTCACAGGTCGCGACGTCACCCCGTCATCTGTGGGGGCCGCCCCTCTCTCACGCCGCGTCACAGGTCCCGACGTCACCCTGCCATGCGTGGGGGCCGCCCCTCTCTCACGGCACGTCACAGGTCCCGACGTCACCCTGCCATGCGTGGGGGCCGCCCCTCTCTCACGGCACGTCACAGGTCCCGATGTTACCCCGCCATGCGTGGGGGCTGCCCTGCTCAAACAAACCCGCCATGGTCTCTAGCATTTTTCCTTTCAGCTGAAACGTCCGTGGACAGACTCCTTCAGCCATTGGGCCACCTCCTTAAATGCAATCTTCTAATGAGTACAGAGGAAAGAAATGTTTTGAAAGTCACATACATTCAAATGCAGACACATCAGGAGTTCTTTACACATGCATCCCAGCTTGACTTCCCCTTCATTATTCTTGCAATAAATGTGTTTTATAATGTCCTCCAACAGGGGCATATGAAATTTGGTTAGCGCGCGACAGCCAGACATATTACAGCATTCTGCACGTGGCCGTGCTCATATTAATTAAATCTGAAACAGAAGAGGCAGCGTTTGACGTATTATGCTAATAATTTTCTCTGTCAAATTATTAGATCGGCGTCATCATTTTGGCCACATCGTTTCTGTGAAATGGATGCAACCTTATCTTCACCACAGCGTAACCACAACTCACTGCAGATTGCCTAACATCTCAACACTAATGTCTCCCAAACACATCCCAGGCGTCGACCTGATTTTCCGAGGCGGAGCAGTGAGTTAATGCAATGTAAACAGTGCGACATGTAGACACATCAGGACCGCGGGCAACGCCAGCGCCGTTAGCACCCCGATGCATTTTCCTCCGCTCGCCTCCTAGTGTTTGCGTCGCACAGAAACGGCGCCTTGTCACTGTCCTCATCTAAAATTACGGCTGGCCCTTCCCCACTCCACACAAGCGCAGAGTGGCTGCTAAGTGTGGGTGGACGGGAAAATGGAGGTATGGGGGGGCGTGACGTTTTGCTCTATGTCTACCTAGCCGCAGACGCCGCATCACTGCGCCCCCCACAGGCCGCCTATGTAGATGCCACTCGCAAATTGGGCCCTCTATTCTCAAGGCAGGATGCTTTCGTCTGGAATAAATGAAGGACATGTTTTTTTTTTTCCTGTCTGGAGGAGCAGCAAGCCCCGAGAGGAGAGCTACCTCACTAAACCGACAGCACGCCATCCATCCATGGGGCAGCGCTTCCCCATGCAGCCAATGAGCTGGGGGAAGCTCTCCATCACGCCTCGGCCCATTAGGCGCCCTCGGCCGTGCTGTTTCAGGGGGCTTGTGTTAAGGCTGGATCCTGTCTCCGCCGCCGAATGCTCCCTTAATGCTCACAGACTCCTTTTCTTGTCGCCCATCCCCTTTCAGAAGGAAAATGACTTTTTTCTCTTTCTTCTCTTACCCCTTCTTTGCATATCAGACGTTACTGGAATTCCAACACGACGTCTGTGCATTCACCCGGGCCGGCTTATGTTCGGATGAATGCAGATCATTGCCTTAAATTCACAATGTTTGATACATTTAAATTCTTAATAGGAACGATTATGAATTCCGGGAGAATCGGGCTATGTTTGAATAGTCGGAGCGGTAGGCCGGTTCCCATGCCGGCAGAGAACAGAGAAGATCAGGCGTCATTGTCAGTGCTGACAGGATTAAGCCGACTTGAAAAGCTGATCAAAACCCAAGGAGGTTCTGCCGACCCAGGGCCCGGGTGGCGGATCACGCACTCCGACGGCACCGTGACATTGATGAGGGCGAGTCAGAGAGGCCTCCCTCCCCATCGACCGGCCCCGCTGCCCTCATATGCAGCCATGAATTTTGTCAAGCCGCCACCCATCTACGTGTTGGGACATCGAGTGCGGTGATGTGTGGGGGGGGGGCGGCCCCAAGGACGAAGGGACCCACCCCCGAGCAGTAAGCTGCTGGACAGAGCAGGGCTAAATGTGGCTCATCGCGGTTCTCTCTTTCGCTGCTCCACGCTTAGCTGTTCAAACCGCCACTGCCACTAAGAAAGAGCGTCCTATGTACATGCTGCGAGATTAAGTTGCTGCTCATTTGAAGCCATTTTTAAAGCAAACCTTTGGTGGCATAACACATACCCCCAACTTGTTTGACACTTAACATGGCGGGGCTAAACCCAGATGGACCTAACGCTTTGCCTGCCCGAAGGAGCACCTCCCAGGAAGGAGTTAATGGCTCCTGCACGGCACTGAGTCATGACTGACTGTGCTCTGGGGATATAGTATCACTCTTGCTGGTTCTTTAGATTTGTCACCTGCACACGGCGAGCCGGCAAGAAATGTGACCTTGCGATGCAAAGCGAGGTGTTTGGAGGAATAAGAAGGGAAAGCGGCAGCGCTACAGGCTGAGGGCATCGTATTGAATGGTGCTACCGCAAGTATCACCACGGCGACAGGCAGCAATACTGCCATAATCTGCTGTCTGGGTACTGAGGAGGCCCCACCGACGAAACCTCAAACCAGGTCGTGGGGGTTGGGCAGGACCCCTTAGTCTCACCCTACCAATGCAAATCGTACAAATGCCATTAGCGAGCGTGTGAGCATGCACAGGTCCGTTTTAGCATTTTTAATCTCACGTGCTCTAGGTACCCATCAACTGACGCAAATCGCATAGCCGGATTAACAAGAAGAACGAAGCAACTTAACGAAGTGCCTTTTCAAGCTACTTCTGCCAGTGTTTGCGGTTCGCTGTTCCCGGCGGCATGGTCGCGAGCCGCGCTATAGCTGCAGTGGAGTTTAAAGGAGGAAGAAACAGAAAAAAAATAACACACGAAAGGGGGCGTGCATATCAGGAGTCGAGGTACACCGAAACACGCAGTGACAGCTATGGCAGCTGGGACCAAAATAAGTGTGCTCTCCTGCTTATTTGTGCTGTATTATCAGTGCTCTCCAGACGCGCGCAATCAGCCTGGATGTGTTGTGTAAGAATGTCAGAGGAAGCAGAAAACACACAGAGTTTAAGGCTTTTATGTTTTAAAAATATATTTTCTTGTTTGGCTGACACCCCCAACCCGGAGTGATTCACAGAGCTCACGGCTACTTACTCTGCTGGTTTAAGCAGCCAAATGTTAACTAAAACAAATCAGGCTAGACAGGAGAACTCCAGCCGTGACCCCCAGCAGCCAGGCAGGGGTGACAGCACAACCTTGACGGCGTTGGTTGCCTCCTCGATATTTTTGCCGTTACATCCAATAACTGAATTTGTGACAAGCGCTACTGAAACATGGCCCAATTGTTACGTTAGGATGTGTGAACCTGCCCAACAATCAGGACAAGATTCACAAAAGAAATCCTAAAAACTACATGTGGCCCTTATCATACTCTTATCATACTTACCACCCATCCATCCACCCATCCATCCATAACAGCTCGCACACATGCCAACGTTGGAGTGTGTCTCTGGCGAGAAGGCGGGAATCCTAGGAGGCGCCGGGAGCGCATGGGGCCGCTGAGGGACCATGGCGCCCCACTTTTCTCATCATCCACATTGTTATTGTTCTGTCGTTCAGCAGACTCTCTTCGCCTGAGCTGGCTCTGTGGTTTACATGGCAGGAGGCCTGGAGACACAAGATGTGAAAACCAAGATGGAAAGCAGTTGGTTCGCAGTGTCGGGAGTTTGGCTCGCAGCTATTCAAAAGCTTAGAAGACGGTTAATTTAGCCCCCGTTCAGCTTGAAAATGCAACAGAGACAAACATGCAATGACTAATAACAAATATAAACTGGCATTCTGGGGGAGGGGCTTAGGATGTCGCTATATTTCCGAATGTGGTTATAAAGTGATCCCCCCACCCAAATGGTTCAAAGCTAACTGTTTCCATGGACACAGTTGACAAAGTTGTTACAGAAATGATGTCTATTATTGGTTAACTTTGGTAAGTTTTCTTCTTTAAGAGGTTTATGATGCAAGAAATTCACATTCACTTAGCCACAGAAAGTATCTCAAGTTATGGCTTTCGAAAGTTCCCATTCGGAATAATAGATATTTTTCATTTCAAAACTGACGGTAAACAAGTCTGTATGTTTACACTTGTACACAGGATATTTTCAAAGAAATATTTTAATGTCCTCTTTAAAAAACCAGTCTTGCGTATACATTCAAAAGCAAACGTTAAATACATGCCTTTTTTGGAATTATCAGTATACTAATTGGCCTGACTAGGGTGGCATGGTAGTGCTGTGATTAGTAGAATTGCTTCACACCACTGGAGATCAGGGTTTGAGTTCTCCCAGTGTGATTGTGGAATTTTCTCCAGTTCCCCCCCCCAGTCCAAAAGCATGCCAAGGTGATTTGGCATTACCAGATAGTGAATGTGTGTGCCCCATCCTGGGTTATTCCCTGCTTTGTGCCCATAGTTTCCAGGATAGGCTTCGGACCCCGGCAACCCTGCAGAGGACACGTGGGTATAGAAAATAGATGGATGGATAATCTACCTAACTAGATTCTGGCAGTTGGTTTAGGCTGAAACCCATCAGAATTACAATCTATATATCTAGCTAAGATCCTACTTGCTAACCATACGTTATCCAGGTGGTGCAACATGCTATGCCGCCCACGACAGGACACAGGGAGCTTGACCGTGGCAATGCAACCTTGAATCAAACGCTCCGGAAATTAACCAAGAAAGCAAAACCTCCAGCCTGAGCATGTGTATGCAATTTGCCATGCTCAGAGGTTTTTTGCTAGTTGATACTTATTGTCTAAAAAGCTGGTAGGTTCTAATATCAGCACGTAATAACATTTCAGATGGTTATAATAACGGTAACATCACCGCACGGACCCAGAGACACTCGTCTTTCTTATTATTTTGGTGCTGAAATGTTCCAGGAGTTATAATGTTCACTTGTTAAGTCACAGGTAAACAGGAGACAACACCATATTAGGTTTTCTTTTATCTTGTGCTCCTTGTTGATTTATGCCCAGTAATTGCGAGCAGTTTTGCTGCACCGTTAATATCGGTGCATGGAGAGTAACATCCGCGTATTAAAACTCAGGAGCACGATCGCACCCAGCACCGTGCAAGTGCGAAATAAATAAAAAACCTCGACTAAAATAACAGTATACAAAATATAAAAAAATGGAAATGTAATAAAAGCACTGCAATAACAAGGCAACGACGTGCTGCGCTCACAAACAAGAAGACAGTGGTATGCACTCACGTGCAGCGCAGGCGGGGTAATATCCCCGCGCGGCGGCGGCGCGCGTGCGGCTCCTGCCTTTTCATCTGGCATGCAAATGCTGCGCAGGTGAGCGCGCGATCAATCATCGGAAAGCGCGCTGCAATCGGCCGCCGCGTCGGCTCGCATTAATATTTAAGCCTTTCGGAGTGTGAACATTTTTCATGTCGCTGTTTATCGCACTCACGGCCGAAATCATGTAAGGAGAGAGAAAAAAGAAAGGAAGGAAAAAGCTCTGCTTTTTTTTCTTTTCTGGTGGCTCAAAAAGGCCGGCAGCCCCTGCCTGCCACAATCATTTTAAGGCGTTTGAACACGTCAGTTTCCGCTGTCAGCGCGCTTTGTCACATTGGTATTTTTTTAACGATGTAGGGGCACATACTCCGTTTCAAGCGTGACCCGTTTGGCTCTGGCCTGAGTGAATGTTAGTGATGCGAATGGTGCTCATTTAGGCCGTGATCATCGTTGCCTGCACCCCAGGGCCGGGCTGGACTATAGGCAACATCGGCGATAGTCTCTGGCATCGTTTCATTAGGGGTGGGGAAAAAAAATGAAGAAATACCACTGGTTGCTTTGTGACATTACAGTTTTGTTCATTAGTTTTAATATTTCATTACTTATGATACAGGTAGCTAGTTAGCAGCCAGATACCCTATGCTACTGAAATTAGTACGTGAATATAAATGTACTGATAAAATTTGTTGTGTGCTATTCTCGTAGGTTGGGAGGGGGGGTGGCACTCAGCAGAATCTCGCTTAAGGCGCCAGAACACCCAGAGCCGGCCCTTCTGCGACCACCCAGCAGCAGGGAAACACGAACTAAAGCCGATTGTCACCGCAAACAAATGACCGCAGCCTTAGTTTATGCTTCCCTACGTGGCACACAGGTGTGTATCAAAATAATTGGGGGCGGAAATAAATGTGGTTGTGTCGGGGGTTATTTAAATGCCATTATTGTGCAGTAGTATTTTCTGCTCTAAGATATAGCTAGGTAGGCACTTCACAGTCTCATGGAAAAAAAAAAGACATTTCTTTGACCTTTGACCTTTGAGGCAACATCCACCACCTAAGCGTCTGGAAGACCAGCTACAGCCTTGTCTGCTACACCAGCTATTTCCTGCATCCACTCACAGATCAGCCAACAGCGTCCTCACCGCGGCTCGTCGGCATACATGGCCGCGCAATGCTCTGGCCCTCGATGCACATTAAACAACTGGCTGGTGATGCGTTTTTTTTTCTTTCTTTCCTTACAGGACTCCTCTGGACTGAGAATTCACTTTGCAAGCCGCCTGGTGATTCGTAACATGATTGAATACAATCAAGTATAGGATGGTGAATTGTAGCACCAGCTACCCGTGTGCACACACACACACACACACACACACACACACACACACACACCATGCTATGTCTAGGCACTAGCCTGCGCTGGAACCCACCCCTGCCACAGATTGTGGAAATGGCCAATCAGAAAGCTCTCTCGGTGCTGGGCAAAATCGTGGATTGCGTTCCTCTTGTTGCTAATGCTTGGGCTTTACCGCCTGGAAAAACGGGCACATGGGAAGGAAACGCAGCCGGACACACGAAGGCAGCCATGAGCAGGTGATGCCGATAACACTCAGCCGCTATCCTAATTAGATGAGTCACAGTAGGTATGACTTTAAATGTAGAACCGCAAACCTTAGAATACAGAGATGAATATAAATAAAAAATGGCATCATCTCTCAATATGCTTAGAATTACACTTTCTCTGATAGGATATATGTATCTCCTACATTTATCTAGATTTTTAACTACCTTTACAGCTGTGTCGGATGATACAATTTGTAATATACCTCAGTAATTTGATTTCTATTATGCATGAGACCGTAAATGTGGTGAAACTGAATCAGCTTTCAGAGGCAGACAGAAAAGACGTTTCTCGGGATGTTCATCTGAAATGATAGATGGAGGCTGACGAGCGTCTCTGATTCGCCACACCTGATTTGACGGTGAAATTCCAGTGATGATTTACCCGGCACCGTTTGATTATCTGTCCTTGTCCCAGTTAAATAATTGAGTGGAATGACTTTCGGGGGCTTGTGAGAAGGAGAGAGGCGTGCGGCTGATTTATGTGACACTGACAGGGACGGCGGGCCTCCCCTTTAATATTTGTACTCAAACATTAGCCCTGTCTTTTTGGAGGCAGCACACCTCAGAGGCAGAAAACTTAATAGTCTTAACCTGAAGATGGCGAGGAAAAAAACGCAACAAATAACCACAGAAGTGATGCAGGGAATACCTCTATGGAATGAGACAATTAAGACGCCAGACTCGAGACAGTCCTCAGTCAGATTTTCTGCTTCACGCATGATTAATATGAGACTAAGTTTTTGGGCCCCTAATGAAGATGGTCTCCTGCAGCTCTCCTGCCTTTCTCTGACGGCTTGTTCTCATTCCCCCATGTGACTCTGTAACCTCTGAGGTCACTCAGACACTGACTTGAGACGCCGTGAGTTCTTCACACAGCAGGACTATGCTTCCCACTGTCCTTAACCAGCACATGGCAACATCCCAGTGGTAAGTAATGAAATAACAGGCCTCCATTTCCCACAATGCTACACTATTTAATGGTCAACAGGTGACTTTATCACGATGAGGCCTACATTTCCCATAATCCCTAATAGGCACATTGTTATTCTTCCGCTGTAGAAGAGGTCTGTAACTCTGACACTGTGAGTGATTTCTGCCCGACTGTAGTTATGTAGCTGCAGTTGTGTTTGTGTAAGGCTGTGGGTGATGTGACGGGCCACAGTCAGTCTCAGGGTCTGATTACACCAGCACCAGCACACAGCAGAGCTTGGCCTGTAAACACAGCTACTGTCGGCAAACGGGGAAGGAGGAGAGCGACTGGACTAGGAGGGTCTGCACGGGGGGGAGAAACAAGGCACATCTTGGTAGATGGAAAGGGTTAAGTGCGACTGGATTAAAGCCGGGCGCACACATCCGTTTCCATACTGTAATCCTCTTAGTGCCCACTTCTAATACATTTCTGTGTCTTTTCTATCTCTCAGCGAGGTGAAATATCAGATTAATCGCTTAGCTCTGAGTATATCATATTACTTTCTTATCTAATGCGGGGGGGGGGGGGGTGCACTGAAGCCAGATGCTGCTGGTTTGAGCTGAATAACACTCAAAAAAAGACCCGTCAATACTGTATAATTAAACTTGTTGATACATGGCATATATGTGTCCATTGGATATTATGCATTATGGATATTATAGGGATATACAATGAAAATCATCTGAGGAGTTTAATTAGTTAGATTATATCCCTGCTCTGAAGCTGGATTATACAGTACTCACAGAAAGTCTTGGGACGCTTGCTTAATTCAGTAAAAATACTGCAAGTTTATTGGTTTTATAAAAAAATTATGACTTTATTAATTTGTTTAAAAAAAGTATATATCACATTAGAAACCAGTACTTTTAAGTAAAACAGTCATTTAAAGTAGTAATAAAGTGCCACCCAAATTATAGCTCTAAATGAGCTGTTCTGAGTTAAACATTCATTGACAGTCAGTTTCACTGGATGCTTTTTAATCAGCAGCACCTTTGCAGTAACATCAAGCACCAAACATGTGTCTTTAGTGCCCCTTTGGGAGCCGGTGGCTACAACTGCGATTAATAGCAAAATGACAAGAACAGAACTGAACGAGTCAATCAAAAAATTATGACACTTAATAAAAAGAAAAAGTCTGTGCAGAAGATATGTGCAGATATGAGAAACAGTGCTTGTCAATGGACTTTTGTTATGAAACCAATAAATTTGCAACATTTTTAGAGAATTAAGCAAGCGTCCTGAAACTTTCTGTGAACGCTCTATTTTCACATTTTGTGATGTCTTGTGCTGCCCGTGATATCATCATGGACTGTCCCATGTGAGCAGGGCAGGCTACTCTCCAACACAGTGTGTTACACATGGCTCCTGGCCTGACCCCCTCCATACCCTCCAACAGGGGGCCTCTCTGCTCTTCTGACATCTCACTTCCAGCCAGCCAACTCTACTCGCTCTCCTGGAGAAAGGGACACCCGGGTCCTTGCTCCCCCCCTTATGGGATTGGGGATGCACAGTAAAAGCAATGTGGCACCGGTATCTGGGTTAGATATAAAAACTCCATTTCCCACGATCAGCGACGAGCCACACCGGCAACCTGCAGCCATACCTCCTTGGTTCCACAGCCAGTGTAATGCGTATCGATGTGAAAGCTGAGGACCGTGCCTCCTTTTGGGGGGGGGGTGAGTGGTACTCTCCCTTCGGCTTAAACAGCCCATTGCTCAAGTTTTACAGAGGGGGGAGCCACAAGGGTGATGCCATGGCTCGAAGCTCGGTCCCCAGAGCTCCATCGGGGGCCCGTTGTGGCTGCGTGAGACAGATGGCCCCAGCGAGTGAACCTGAGGGGCGGGGTGCAGTCCTCCCTGTGTTTTTACGAGGACGTATAAACGCAGAGACAGCCCCGCTCGATATCTGGCCATTTGCGGTATACATCAGCCACTTTTCGCTGGCCGATGGGGAGCAGGGCTTTTGGACCTGATGTGGGCTCCCAGACAAGCTGCAGCTATCCACCCCTGATATATGGCTGAACAAAGTTTAAAAGGGTGGGGTGGCATTTTAAAAGAAAAATGAACAGATTTTGTTAGGTCGTATTGGGAAATAAATCACGGAGCCCCCTGCTGCGTCAGAACGTGGAGCTGGCTTCCCGTGACCTCTCTATAACTTTAGCTGCTCGCCACTGTGCTACTTTTTGAAACACGGTCTGCCTCAAGAATAGCTACAATACAGGGTTTAAAATGCGGCACTTCAAACACATCATCCATATTCACGAGTCGGTGGCAGCACGAGTGCGTGACTGACACATGTGCTGCTAGAAAAAGCAGAACTAAGCAGGTAATTGAAATTTGTCGAGCTATTACTGGGGCTAATTTAAAGTTTTGTTGGGTGGGGTATCTTCCCTTAACTTGCAGTTGTGCCCTCAAGCTGCGGGGCAATTAGTCGTCAGACAACATGTTGACGCAGAGGGGACTGCCCCCCCTCCCACACCCCACCCGCCACGGCAACTGGATTCATTGTGAATCTCTCTGATCTTTTCCAAGTCCCCCCCGGGCAAAGCAAACATTAGCTAACAGGATAAAAATCCCTCTGTCATGAGAATATATCAACCTCCCCCCCCCCCCCCAAACAATCTCCACTGGCACCGAAGACACACTACCTCCTGCTTCGTGCATGGGCAGATAATGAAGCCAGGAGGAATTTCTGCAGTAATTACTGGGGGGACGTTCTTGGAGGTGGGGGGGTTTGTCCGGAAATTCACACAGTAAGGTCACAGCATGGTTGTCTGGCGACAGAAAAAAAAGTTTAAATCACGACTGGACCTGATGAACTGCACGGGTCCCTTCTGTTCCTTTTTGACCTATTTTTTTATAACACCAAGATGAATTTATTTTTTTTCTCCTGGCATGTCGGACAGTCTTTCAAAATCTAATTTTCCTATCTGGGCAAAGGGTTGTTTGGGTTTTGCAAATGCTAATCAGGTCAGGAATGCAAATGCGGCGTTCGTGCAGATCAAAGCACGCTGAAGATGCGAGCTCGGACCGCGGATACGGAGTTATACGAAGGAGAGAAAGAGGCAGACAAAAAAACATAAGAAACGCAACCAAGCCGCCACATATTTCCAGCTAACTGGTGGTGCACATATTCGAGTATACTAAACAGGGCTGCATGCCTTTCACATGCTGTTTCGCTAATCCTGTCAGGTTTCTCATAGGGCGGGAGACAAGCCTGTGAGGGCGAGCAATCTCCCGGTAACCCTCAGCTTCACGCGCCGCAGGTGGCTGCCGAGGGGGACGCCACCTCCCCGTCACTCCCTAAAGCACCTCTAATCGCCATGGGCTTCAAAGGAGGCTCATTTCCATACTGATGTCTTCCTTCAACCCCCCCGCCCTTCATTCCAGCCAGGCTCTACGTGGTTGCCGTGTCCGATGGCTCGGGGCGAACCCTGTCTGGAGCATCCATGCTCGGCCAGGCCAGCGGTGGGGCAGGGGGACATGGGGGTGCAGGGGACACCAGTGACAGACTCTCGCCGCCGAGGGAAAATTGGATGGGAGCCCTCTCTTTGAGGATCGCAGCAGGCCTGCGCCATGGCGGCACGGCGGGCGGCGGGGCCGATCCAGACCCCCAGCGGCACGGCCGCCAAGCCCGATCAGGCTCTTCTCGAAGTGTGCTGTCAGGTTTTAAAGGGATTGAATTAATAACACAAGATTATTTTCTCTGTGCGCTCAGACAAACACACAAATGTCACACACACACCATCCCCACAGGCAAACATATGAACACATCCCACCCCCACCCCTCTTCTGTGTAAGCACTCAGAGCTCTCTCCACTATCATTACCCGAGGGAGGGGTGATATTATTTATTAGAATGGTGCCAGGCTCCATTCAGGGAAGGAAAATGATACGTTGACAAGTTGGTTTATAAACATACATCAACACTGACAGCACTGCACCCTTCTACAGCCTGTCAGAGAGCCGGCTGGAGGCTGAGTAGGACTGAAGCCCCCACCCCCCACCCCACAGTGTGCACACTTAGGGGGCACTGGCCTCCTCCCCTAAACGCAGGAGCTGATGCTGAAATGCCAACACTCACGTGAGTAATTAGGGCTGCAGACCCGCCATCCCTTAGGAGGAACATATGTCGTGTATGTGCAGACATGCACAGAGACACTACAGCAACTAGTCGCCATGGAGCGTGACGGCAGTCTGCTCGTGTCCACTGTCCTCTCAGACCCAGGAAACGCTGCAGCTCGGCCGCTTTCACGCCTCCCTGACCCCCCCCCCCCCCCCACCCTCTCTCCAGAGCCCCACAAATAAACAGATTACCTCATGCTTACTG
>JAAGVU020000002.1:28461195-28499288 GCA_011763525.2 Mormyrus iriodes | reverse complement strand
GCTCCGCGACGGCCTCTTACCCCCCCTCCACCCCCCCCCCCCCCCCCCCCCACCTCCTCAGCGCCCCACAAATAACCAGATTACCCCAGGCTTACTGGGAGGTAATAAGCAAAAAAAAAAAAAAAAAAAAAACACATCTGCTGGCTGCTAGATAGAGCCAGAACAAGGAAGGAGGGTGTGACCCCCCTCCCAGATGAGGGAGAATTACAGTATTACTGTGGATGAAGCCTCACTGCCCGACTGTGGAATACTGAGGGCATACTTAGATATTAGATTAGGTGGGCGGATTTGAAAAAGAGACATCAGAGTGCAAGAAATACGTTATGCTGACCGTGAATCCCCTTCATAAATGCATAATTCACAAATATGCATACACAATGAACACTCCCCACTGTGGATTAAGCTGTCTCTTCTGAGTGTTTGTGCTGTTTCCTCCCTCCGGGCAGCACAGTCTTCAGGTCTGGGGGGGGCATGTCTGTGCATCGAGTGCCACATCGGTTTGTCTGGTCTGTTTATTTGTTTGATTGTTTTGTTTGACACTCTAACTACTTCTATTTGATGTATTAATAAATAAAATGTTTTGCACTTAGGCTCCATGACCCTGCAAGGTCATTAGAGGATGCGCATTAAAACTAGCCCCTGCCCCCACCTCCCCAGGTGGACTGAGGAGAGCTCACCCCCACACCCAGCCCCTGCCTGCATTTACGAGGAAAACACGTTCCGCCACTCATTTGTCTTGGCCACATAACAGCCTTAAAGAGGCCTGAGGGGGTACAGGAGGCAGCTCCTCCATCTTGGAGATGCTATCGCGCCCTTCCCCACCCCACCCAGCGGCCGCACTCGCAGGTGTTTGCTTCTGTGGGCAAGCCAATTCATCAGCATCAACACAGGACAAACACCAGGTAATTAACCCACACGCCAGGTGACTATGCCGCTCTGTTATTGCCCCCGCTGGCCCCCTCCCCGGGCCCCAGACACCATGAGCTTTGATATTCGCGTGCATTTAATTCCATTGGGGTGAGGCGACCTCACAAAGGCCACTGATTTGGTGTGTAGGTCTAATCAGATCTAATTGTGCTCCCCGTGCGCCATGCTGTGTGAGATGATTGTGCTCTGCGGTTTGGGGGCGAGCGGAGAGACGGCGGGGCAGACGGGGGCCTTTTCAGACAGCCCCGGCAGCCGGATCCCATCCGTCTCTCGGAGGCATCCATGGGCTCATGAAGTAAGCCGCCGGTAAGTGTTATTTACTCTCCCAAAACTTTCATTTCTTGATCACCTTAGCCGGCCGGCAGGAACCTTCACCCAGAGCAAATTATCCAGCTCTCTGGCCATTTGCAGAGCCTGCTGCTGTACTTCAGTCGGCCAGATGAATGGCCCGGCTTGAGGGCCCTTCCTGGGGTTCAGATCGCCAGCGTTTGGGTGGCCGGCCGTGCCCCTTACCCAGTCTGGTAGCTCCCAGCATTCCTCCCCCTCTACCAATCAGAGGAAAGACAGAGCCATATCGGTCCAAATGTCAGTCCCTGCCTCATGTCTGTCTTTCATCATGTTCGAGCCACAAGAAATAAATAACTGGTCATGTGACTCTCTTGGTTTTTCGGAGGGAGGGCAGGCAAGGCCATCAATAAGTAATGGGCACAAACCTTAAATTGCAGGTAATTGTGCCGCAGCCATGGTGAGTCCGAGGCCATTTAGCAGGAAGGTTTAATAGTGGCAGCCTGCTAAGCTTCTTGTTGGTAGGAAGCGGGCACTTCACAAAGGAAGGCATGACTATGCTAATGGAAAACTAAGTGCATTAATACTCTAATTAATCATATAAAACAACATACTTTGCCCTAAACTTTTGCTTTCCACTGTGGAGACTAACGGATCGCTCGGTTACAAAGCAATAATTGTGCTCATAGGTCTGGAAGAAGCCACCGGCGGGATGTTTGTTTTCGCAAAGGCCGGCGCCGACCCGCATTTCCCAAACACCTCCACACACTCCCTTCCTCTGCACGCATTGGGCACTCCGCCCAGAGACGAGTGCAGCCTTTTCCTCATACCAGCGAGTGCCGAGATACTTCAAAACTGCGGCAGGCAGTGGGAGTGACAGAGGCGTTGGGATGATCGTTTTATTAAACTTTGGCAGGAGAGTCCAGGAGATGCAAACCCATCTGAGAGAGAAAAGGCTTCCCGGGTGAAAGGCCAGAGAAAGCCCGTATGCAGACGCCGAGTTGCGAGCACAGTGGCTGACGCTCTGGGGACAGAACGCCACTGGCTATCACCTGGTCCACTAGCATGTCCCCCAGCTCCCTGGGTAATTTCGGATACATCTACACGCAGTCATTCAGCTGACACTTTCTTCCAGAGCAACCTGCTATTTTTACCCATTAATATGGCTGGATGTTTCATTTTATAACTCAGGTTAAGTATTTTGCTCATGGGTACAACGGCTGGCCCCCCCGTGGGGGCCGAACTGCCACCTTTGGTCTGTCTCCTTAACTACTACAACACCCGCTACTTCTGTCAAGAGCCAATGGAGACAGTATTACATTATTAACGGTATAATATTATATAGGTTTAATCTTTAATGATGTAGCTCGCGGTGTCCGTGCGCACATGTGAAATATCCTTAAACTTCTCACAACACCCGTCATACGCAGCAAGAGCAAACGGTCCTCCAAGAGCCAGGCCAGGCCTCCCAGAAGTCATATCGACAGGGCCGTCTGGTCACATCATTGTTATTATTATTATTTTCTGAATTGTAAATATTATTTACATGAATGGTGGTTAATGCTATGTCATTATGGTCGTGGTATCTACGGTGAAGTTGCATTCATCTTCTGAACCAGAGACTCAGCAGCCCAGGCTCCAGAACCGACCTGAGGGCCGCCCTGTGTCACTGCTGGGGCTCGGATATGCCCTTCACACTGAGCGCTGCCAGAGTTATCCTGGCAGGTGCAATCAGTCATTCTGTAGCTACAGGTCCTCCAAAGTATCATTCAAAAAGCAGAGCAGGGCCCCTAGTAGCCCGGCCCCGATGGTGTGGTTTCTTGGTCTCCTTGCATTCCAGAAAGACACCATGCTATGGTATCCATGCGAAGCCATGCTAATGGATATGGCCTGAGAGGCGCTCCGATGCACCCCTCCCTCCCCCACACCACCAGCCTGTGGGCTGGTGAGCCTTTTCATTTGAACACACTTTAGAGGTGTCTCATGGAATGCCCTCCAGGGTGTGCACATTGCTGCAGGGTGCCAAGGGGGCAGCTTTACGCCCACGTTGGTCGGCTAATGCAGTGCCCGCCTAGCCCGCTGTTCTGGTACAATGAGCACGGGCCCTTTCGTGGCCGTCTCCCCGCCATTAAAAACGGACGGATCCGAATAGATTAAAACCCTTTCCATATGCATCAATCTTCACGGCAAGATCAAAACCCTCTCAGCTCTGCCTGGGGAGAACAAACAGCAAAGCGTACTACCGGGGAGCCCATGCGAGCCCATCCGATAGGTAATTACGGAGGCTTTCTGCTGCACTTTGGCTGACTCGATTACATTTATTTATGTTTCGTGTTGGGGCACAGCGCCGAGCTCACATGTCAAGCGTGGCCGGTGAGGGGAACTGTTCGCGTACCATACTGAATGAGGGAGCGGCCGAGTACGTCTCCCCCTTTCTGTTCGCGTGACCTACATGGCCACCCTTAGTCTTTAGCTAGCAGTGGCTCTGGGGGCTTCTGGTGGATGCGAGGTGGGGGTGCTCAGTCACTGTTGGCTTTTACTAAACACCAGCATAACGTGAATGAAGTGCAGGACCCCTAAGTTAGACGAGCTGTTTCGGATAACCGCACCTGCCGAAGCCTCCCCCCCCATATAAATTAGGTCACGAAATGCCGCCCACAAGAATCAGAGAGCTTTTTAAACCTCGCCCCCCTCCGTGACTCCTGCCCTATTTTTATCAGGATTATTAGATGCAGCCCTCAGTCCATGCGCCTGCCTGCTCTGCTCCAGCATGGCGTCTGCACGAGATTCATGCTAAGCTACGCAGGTATAGATCACACAAGACAACAAAATGGGGCCAATGTAACAGGAGGAAGCTGGTTCCCAGCAGACAGCATGGTGCTGCCCTCACTGGCAGGTATATTTTATGCGATGCAGTGTTTACTACACTGTAGCTGAGACACATCAGAAGTCATTTCAAAAGTTATCCCCAAAACGTAAGCACCGCAAATCAAAATGAGCAATAAAATCAGAAGGAAATAAACTTCCGTAAAATTTGAAATATATGTAATGATGGAAATAGACAGAGAAATAAGGAGGAGCGGGAAGGAGAGACAATAGCCGCATGCCTCAGCCAAGCATTTCAGACTGCAAGACGCTAATGAACACGACAAGTCCATCTCGCTTTTTCATAGAAGGCATTCACTATCATTTGCAGCCGCTACAATTTATTTTCATTTATCTGTCGTTTACCTGACTATTTCCACAAAGGACTCAACGCAAAGTGGCAGAACAGGCACAGTCATTCCTTAAAAGGCAAAAAAAAAGAGGAACAACCCCCCCCCATGCCCTTGAGAAAATACATTTTCTGGTGCAAATGACCATTTTGGTGATTGCCGTGTTATGAGTTAATGGAGAGTGATAAAGGAATCGTGCCTTTTCACAAGGACAAAATGAAGTGTTCAGATGCTGAGCTGTGCAACTGCACCATGAACTTTGTGAACCCCGACCTTTCCCAGGATCATTTGCCCATTTGCCAGCTCTCAAGCATCTGCCCATCACCAAAATCAAGTGCACATCCTCTATTTCTCCTTCCTTTTTATTGACATATTTCATATTGTATATACCAGTGTATCCCAATATGGTCCTCAGGGATCCACAGCCGGTCCTCGTTTTTGCACCCTCTGAACTCCCTGTCAGACAGCCCACATTTTTGCTCCCTCACAGCTCCATTTTGCAGCAACCATTCAATACACCCATGCATTTTTGACTCAACCATCACCTCACCTTGTTTGGCTAATTAATACCTGTTTGAGTTATTTAATTAGCTAACTTAATTAATTGAGCTGGTGGTGAAATTTAAGGGCTACATGGAATGACTGAATTGCCCCTGAGGAAAGGCACCCAAGAAGTATTCATCTAGCTATCCAACAAGATATCAGTAGGACATCATTAAGTTATAAGTAAAATTTCAGTTTTTGGACAGCAGAAGAAATTCTTGATTATTTTTTACTCTGTCACTATAAATTTGCAGGCTGTTACTTTTCTAATGTTAAATTGAGTCTTTTTTTCCAAGCAAATATACACTAATAAGTTGTCTTAAACATACCCAGACAAATAGTCTTAAACATTTTCTTGAACCACCTAATTGCTAAGACACCTGTGGTGCTAGACATGGAGTTTCCAGTATCTCAGAAACAGCCACCCTCCAGATATGTACACAAAGTACAGTGTCTACAGTTTATAGAGAACAGTGTGATGGACAAAAAACATCCAGTCAATTGCATTTCTGTGGCTGAAAACACCTTGTTAATAAGAGGTCAGAGGACAATCGCCAGACTTGTTAAAGCTAACAGGAAGGCTACAAGTGCAAAAATAACAGTCCTGTTCAGAAAGACTTCTCTGAATACAACTCATCTACCATTGAAGTGGTTCAGGAGGAAAACGTGGGTCCTAGGTAGGTCCTGCCTAGGAGTACCTAATAAAGTGGGTCCCAGCTAAGTCACGCTTAGGAGTACCTAATAAAGGGGGTCCTAGCTAGGTTGGAATGGTGGCTCTGTGGTTAGGGAGCTATTGCAGCAATCGGAAGGTTGTTGGTTCGAATCCTGTCAATGCCAAGCGTGATCTTACTTTGTTAAGGCCCTTAACCTGCAATTGCTTTGTCCTGGGTATGATGTTAACCTGCATCCAACCCCACAAGGAGGTCCTCCAACTTACAGCGAAATTTGGGGGTTGGTGGCAGGATTGGCACTCCAGCTACTGGGGGAAAAAAAAACTTACACTGGTCCATCTGGACTAGTGTGGTGCTGGAGTATCACCCACTGCATGGCTGCACTCAGGTTCTCATCCCTGAGGTGGTTTGTCATGTGGTGGGTGTGGCAACGTGCTGTAATCAGCGCATGCTCCTTACCTAGCGAGGTGCCTAATAAAGTGGGTCCTGCCTAGGAGTACTTAATAAAGTGGGACCTAGCTAGGTCTTGCCTAGGAGTATCTAGTAAAGTGGCCACTGATTGGATGGGCTGGGTTTTCCCAAAAGGTGCATATGGTCTAACCCCATTTTGTTGCTATAAATTGTTACTGTGATATTATCTGTGGCCCTAACTGTTTAAAAATTATAAATTCTAATTCTAAATCCTAAGTAGTACTCCAGTAAAAATGTTCTTTAATTCTCACAGTGGGAGTTTAATTTTAGTTCCCCCAATTAATTATTTACTATTAGCACTGAGCTGGCTGCAGCTGTCCACCTTCACAATGCCTCCAGTGTCCTGCCACAGAAACAGTCGCTGTGAGGGGTACATTGATGCATCGTGACACAATACTGTAAACCACACACAGAGACAGTGACACACTGTGAAACACAGTGAGGGACAGTGAGCGACAGCAATGCAAAGTGAAGCAATGAGGGACTGTAAGAGGCATAGTGAGGCACTGTAAGAGGCATAGTGTGGTATAGTGAGGCACTGTAAGAGGCATAGTGTGGTACAGTGAGGCACTGTAAGAGGCATAGTGTGGTATAGTGAGGCACTGTAAGAGGCATAGTGTGGTATAGTGAGGCACTGTAAGACGCATAGTGTGGTATAGTGAGGCACTGTAAGAGGCATAGTGTGGTACAGTGAGCCAGTTCAGTAGGAATAAGTGGCACGGTGGTGCAGTGGTTAACATTGTTGCCTCACGTTACCAGGACCAGGGTTCAAGACTCTACCATAGCCCCATGAGTATGGGGTTTCTCTGTATGTCGTCGTGGGGTTTCCTCCCGCAGTCCAAAAAGATGCTGAGGTTAATTTTATTTGCCAAACTGCCCATAGGTCTGCATGTGTGAGTGAATGGTGTGTGAGTGTGCCCTGCGAGGGGTTGGCGCACCATCCTGGATTGTTCCCTGTCTTGCGCCCATAGCCTCCGAGATAGGCTCTGGACCCCCCTGCGACCCTGAATAGGAAAAGCGGTTACTGTACATGGATGGATGTAGGACGCATAGTGTGGTATAGTGAGACACTGTAAGAGGCACAGTGACTTATAGTGAGGCGTTGTAAGGGGCATATTGTAATACAGTGAGGCACTGTAAGAAATCTCTCCTCTGTTTCGACAAACCTATCGTAAGGCGAAAATGCATTTTAATACAGTACACCTAACCTAATAAACATCATGGGCTGGCCTATAGCCCACCTTACACACGCTCAGAGCACTTACATTACCCTATAAATGGGCAAAATCATTAACACAAAGCCAAATATATTAAAAAGTGTTGAATATCTCATGAAATTTATTGAATTATGTACTGAAAGTTAAAAACATTTACCCACTGTAAAGTTGAAATATCATAACATGGACCATCGTAACCCGGGGAGCCTCTGTATTGTGAGGCACTGTAAGAAGCATAGTGACGTATAGCGAGGCACTGTAAGATGCATAGTGAGGTATAATAAGGCACTGTAAGATGCATAGTGAGGCACTGTAAGTAGCATAGTGAGGTATAGTGAGGCACTGTAAGTGGTATAGTGAGGTATAATGAGGCACTGTAAGATACATAGTGAGGCACTGTAAGTGGTATAGTGAGGTATAGTGAGGCACTGTAAAATGCATAGTGAGGTAGAGAGACACTAAGATGCATAGTGAGGCACTGTAATTGGTATAGTGAAGTATAGTGAGGCACTGTAAGATGCATAGTGAGGCACTGTAAGTGGCATAGTGAGGTATAGTGAGGTATAGTGAGGCACTGTAAGATGCATAGTGAGGCACTGTAAGATGCATAGTGAGGCACTGTAAGAGGCAGCATAAGGCCATTCCTGTTTTGGCATGTGTGCTGTTCTGTTTGGCCCAGATCACTATATGTGGGGAAAAAACAAACAAGGGAAAGAAAACAAGTTTGATACCTCATCTAACTATGTAGAGAAATGTGTCAGGATGAAGCGGTTGTCAAGCCTCAGCTGTATGGCTCATCATAAGGCACCGAAGCACAGAGAACTTTGCAGGATTTGAAGATGCTGCTGCCCGGTAGGACGGCCTTTCAGTATGGTGCAAGACCATGCAACCCTCTGCTCAGGCAGACTGCATGCATAAACATTTTCTCTGGGTTTTTGTGTATTTGCACCTAGGATTGGGTGGCTTCAGATCACTATGCACAGCAGAGCCACCATCACCACCCACAATGTGGCGAAAAGGAGGAACCACCAGCACCATCCCAGATGCAGATCCTTTCCATAGGTTCAACCTGTTCCAAATGAACTGCCGATCTAAAAGCCCAAATTGGTCCAAATGGACAGCCCGTGCACAAACCCTGCCCTACCCAAACAGTCTGTTCACAGAATGTGCCCAGTCCACACAAACAACATGTCCACAAACATGGCCCAGTCCAAATGGACAGCCTATTTAAAAACCCAGCCCGGTCCAAGTGGACAGCCTATTCCCAAACTAGGCCCAGTCCAAATCAACAACCTGCTATTCACAAAACCTGCCCAGTTTACACAATCAACTGCTCTACAAAGCTGGCCTGGTGCAAATGAACAGTACTCCACAAAGCTGGCTTTCTCCAAAGGGACAACCTGTTCACAAAGCTGGACCAGTCCCAATGGACAGCCAATTTACAAAGCTGGCCCGGTCCAAATGGACAGCCTGTTCAGAGACTGGACATGGTACAAATTAACAGCCTGTTCACAAGCCTGGGCCAATCCAAATGGACATCCTGTTCACAAACTGGGCCTGGTACAATTGGACATCCTGTTCACAAACTGGGCCTGGTACAAATGGACAGGCTGTGCACGGTACAAATGGACAGGCTGTTCACAAAACCAGTGTTTGCCACTGGTCTTGTTGACTGTTGTTGGCTATAGACTATGGATGCTTCCTCGTTATTCTTAAATCAGCCTTACCAAAGTCCCCCTAGGTCTCCGCACTGTCAGCATCAGGACCCCCCATCCAAATACACCCTTTTCCCTCATCTTACAAGCTGTCCATCTGACAGAAATACGAAAAATATTCATTTCAATGTGCTTTTCCATCATGTTTAATTATGTATAAAGCATACTCACACATACACTGACAAATATGTACATATTTTTAAAGGTGCATGACAGTAAATCCTGAGCAACTGGAGTGACCTGACAGTGTGAATCTCCAAGATGCCTGTATTTGTTCTGTGCTTCAGGTATGATTCAGCGAGACAAGCGAACGAATAGCCGCAAGGTCACAAAAAAGGACTTTCTCGATCCTTTGGAAGGGGAGGGCGTGGGAGTCGCTGTCAGGTGGCTGATTGATGTTTTTGGCTTTTATCAGTTTGTGTCTGATCGCATAGAGTCAAGGTATGATGCAAAAGAGGCAGAGGGTATGTGTGTATGTGCGTGGGGGGGGGGGTCATTCTGAACCCTAGATGTCTGTCTCATTGCCTGCCTACACAGAGTTCTAATACATAAATATTTTTTGCATTGCATAATTTGATTAGAGGGTGTGTTAGATATTGCAAGAATTCCCTGTAGAATGTAAATAAATAAATTTGGTGCACATTCACCAAATGACAATTTGTAAACCACTTACTTTTAAATGCTTAAATGAGGTTAGTAATATGAGGTAAAAGGTTCTATTTGTCAAACTGAGAATATTCTCACCAGGAAGGTGTATGTTACTTACATTTTTTTTTTTTTTTGATGATACCGAATTTTACACTACTGCAACAAGGCACTTGATAATTTGGAAAGGGTGCACAACTGTATGAAACTGAATAGACCAATATCTGACAGGTATGGGACTTGCCCCAGACTGCTCCTCTAAATCCAGCAGCCCAAATGTTACCCAGCAACGTTGCACTGCAGCCTGGAGTTTCTACAGTCGCCCAACTGTGTGACCCAAAAGGCTGTGACCATAGTGTTCAAGCCTGACACAGTAGCACAGATGTTTTAAACAAGCCTATAGCGAAGACAAACAAAGGTGACTGCCTCTTTTTATGCCTAGTTTCTGTTTCAGTTTTAAATCTTTGTTCGTTTGTTAATTGTCCGGTTGGGAGCAGCTCTCCTGCACCACTCCAAGATCTGCCCCCGTTAAAGTAAACGAGACGACCGCCAAATAGACACTAGGTGTCGCTCTTGTGACTTTTACAGCTACTGGTGTCGGAATAGTTTCTTGTTACATGAGCCAAACTTACATGCGGAGAGGCAATGGGAGACGGGAAGAGGATGGGGGAATGTTTAAGGATCACAATAGCAACATTTTATATAATTCATTTCTATTATTAATGTTACAATTTTAAAGCTACTGTGACTCCTGCCACCCAAATATTGACTCGGATGCAGTGATATCTATTTCTAGTGTACATGTACCACTGCGCTGAAATCATTCGTGTTTGATGGAGTTGGGAGGCAACCAATGCACAGATAAAGTCTCGTTGTTTTGTGTGGTGCAATCCATACAAGAATGAACAAGTCTGAATGAAAATAAAATAAAAATAGTTATTACTATAATAGTCTTTTCAAATAAATTATACCTCGAGTAAATAATTAATCGAGCCGCTTGAGAAATCATTAAACGGCGCTGGCATAGCTTTATACAGCTTTGATCTCAACCACAAGCAGAGAATTACTGTTTTTTATTTTTTATTCCCAGTTGTTTATCTGTAGGAATGCGCATATAAAGCGCATTTAACCAGTTGCAAAAAAGTATAGATGCTACAGACATAGGACATAATCACGTAGATTATGCAGGATCATATACAAAGTGAAAAGAAATCCTAGGAAAAGCACGTTCATACATTCTGCATCATTGTTTGAAACAGTAATCCGAGTTCTGTAACCCCTATAAAAAGCTACTATAAAAGTCTATGTAGTCATGTGAGAAGCAATTATTTATCTTTTCATGCGGTAAAAATATGGAAGAAAATTCTCTGGGAGCATGGCTGCCGTTACTTTGAGTGTCTTATTTCCCTACCAGCCTGCAAGGATAATATAGGCTACAGCGATCACCGGGAGGCTCGTTAGTAGGAGAATCGCCCGCGGGCTACATTTTCCAGCTCAATCAAATCTTGGTGGCGCCATGTTTCCCGTACTGATCAATACGATCCGGAGTACATGAACCACATGAATGCATCATTGCCGGATCTGAGCTTTAAACGGGTGAGGAAATGACAAAACAGAGCAACTCGGGCCAAAGTAGTCGCGCTTATACAATTAAAACAATATGCGTATTCCAGTCCAATAATATTCATATTCATCCAATGAACAATATATGTGTATGTATATATGTACGTGTGTGTGTGTGTGTATATATATATATATATGTATATATATGACAATTCAAGGTGGACTTGATTTGGTCTATTATAACCTTGAAATTGCGATTTACGTAAAAAGGTTAATGCAATACACACTTAAAATGCGATGTTATTTGTGTGTGAAAAGTTGAAGAGAGCTTCGGGTAAACTAAGAAGCGCTCCATCCGAGCATGTTCATGGTTAATGTATTTACATGCAGCAGGACGGAAATAGGCTATGGGGTTATTGACGGGGAATCAACCTGTTCGGCGAAGGAAGTCGTTAAGCCTATGTTCGCCTGAAAGCTATCCCTGAAAGTATACAGCCAGCGCGTATTTTTATACATCAGACTTTCGTGTGCTTTTGCCTTAATGTGAACTTAAAGCACAGCATCGCACCCCCAGACCCCCCTCCCCACGGAAAGTTACAAAAGGAGACAATAGTTACGGTGTAACTATGATAAGCCATCCGTTTGCTGCCGAGCCGAGGTGTCTCACGTCGTGTGCACAGCGAGGAAGAATTTCTCGGCCATCTGGAGACTAGGTTAATCCACTATTATCACATATAAACCTCGGGCAATTATCACTAAATCATAAGGAATACTTTGATGGTTAAAATCTTCCCTATGTGTATATACATATAATGAAAGGCCCTGGAGAACGGATTTTAAAATTCAGCCTACTGAGTCTGTAAAATATGTATGCTGTCTCTATTAGCAGGAAACTGTATGACGTCGGCAGGCTTGTATTAGTAAAAAAAGGCCAGCAAGTCAATATAAGGACTACAATGTTCAACTTGTCAACTAAATAATACATATAATGTAAATAAGCATAAATATACAACAAAATGATGTCCAAAGGAATCTTCAAAGTCATTAAGTGTGATCTGTCGTAGTAGGCCTAAATCATTAAAACCCCTATTTATTTTACCTATGAGTAGCCAACTGAGTGGGTTTAATCTGTGTTTTCAGCATTTACACATTAAACCCATTTATTTTTTGTAGTAAGGTATTATTCTTGCGCCATTCGGGACTGTTATTACAGCTAACACGTAAGGTTGTACCTGTTCACCTGGCACAATTAAAGCATTTGATCTTGTCATGCCTTAACTAATACGAGTTAACAGATGACGCTCTTGATTCCATCAGTTATGCAGAGCAGCGCATAGCGCACTAATAAGCACCTTACATGCACTGGTGTGATCGCGATAAACCTTAACGACGCATAAGGTTACGGCTACTCAAGCAGACCACTGTTACCTTGGTGGTCGAAATAGGCGTCTCTGCTCCCCGTAACGAAATTCAGTGAAATTCCTCGTTGAGTAGCGTTCATGGTGTCATGTAACAACTGCATTGTGACTGAAAAAAAAAGAAAAAAATATCCTCCGCTCGGACAATACTACACAATTACGGGGAATCCTGAACCAGCGGCGGGGTTTGCGTGCCACGACTTAAAAATGTACTTCACATAAGATCAAATGCACTCGCTTATTTCTTGGGAGAGCATGTTTAAGCCAGCAAGATATTTGCAATGGGAGAAAATCACCACGCAGTCTTCATTTGTATTCTTATCAGGATCCTTGGGTGAACAGAACAGGGAAATGATGAATGCGCTGAACCTTTTCTGAACGTCTTTATTCTCCTTAGAGCTATCAAGTATAATTAAGCGTGTTTCTCTCACCGTAACAATAGAAATAGCTGTAGCTTAAATATTCACACAATGCCACCCCCTCACCACGACAGACATGATTTCAGTAACAAAAACATCGTTGTCTCCTGTCGCTCGGTCTGCGCGTGCGATCCCCGCTGCCTCCGCCGCGCACCTGTGCCAGCTTGCCACTTGTGGATGTGGACGGGTTAACATCATATCAATAATCGCGCACTATTTCTGTCTCTCGTACACGGAATGCATGTTACAAATTTAGTATGCATTTTAAGTGACACTGGAACTGTCTATTCCTATGTGGTTAAATTAAGCGATCTGCAATTAAATAAAATAAATAAAATTTTAAAAAATTACAGGAACAGCCATACATACAGACAGAATATACAAGCATATCGCTTGTTTGTCCTTTAACGGCAGACTTGTGAACGAGATGTGGTGAGATGGTATTTCTCTCCAACATTAACACGACAGCCATACCATGAACCATACCATGCTGTTATCTCCCATTTATATTCGTACCCGTCGTTGTTGACACCCCTCTCAATACTGGGAATAATATACATCCTGGCAGCTAATATACTAAACAAGAAAGAAAGCAAGATAAACCAGTGTAGATGGTACCTTACTTAAAGCCCATGTACTGAAGCAACAAAACATGAATTAAGGTATGCGTATAGGTAGCTTCCATGTTAATCGCCAATTTAGAGTTAAAATTCAAAAACGCTACCTGAGTCCCTCAACCATTTGTAACATAATTTCCTTTGTATGTAAATGCATGCGCTATTAGAAAAATTAAGGCGAAACATTTCGTACTCCATCCGGTCGATAATTCTTATGTCGGATCACAGCGAAGTTCGCGGAGTTTGAATGGTGCAGCTGGCTCCGCCCACCGGCCAATCGGGCCCCTTCTCGTAGGCTCTGATTGGCTAACGGGGCTGCAGGCCCTCAGACTGAGCGACAGGCGCTGGGCTGAGCGCTCGGCAGTTTGTTCTAGAGATGCGAGCTGAGCGCATACCGGAGTCAGCGACGCTGGACGCCCGGCTTGCTTTTGCGCCTCATTCGGAGGCTAAATATTCCTATAGCGTCTGATTGCACAGCAGCCCTGGTTCCTATCAATGCTGCATGGCTTTATTTATAAGAATAATATTTTCTACTGGTATTTCATTTTTATACAAGCTACTGGGAAATCGCTTGTTGTAGTTCACTGTTATGTGCTCCAGCTGAAGAAATTATTTAAGCAAGACTTTTTTTTTCCAGTGTCAGAGAAATATTCTACTGCCATACTGGAGATACTGGGAAATCGCGGACTGCACTGCTAGCATTAAGAGGTTTGCCTGCAACGGCATCGCTTGTGAGATTTCCCGGCTGACCGCGTTTTCCTCGATGTGGATTCTTTTCTATCTACTTAAGAGGCTTTGCAATTTGAAATAGAAACAGTTTTGAAAAGAAACGGAAAGCTCACCTAAACGTCAAGGATCTCGTGGAAATTATGCTTAAAACATAATTTTTAATTATAAAATACATCTGGACGCACCTGGAATTTTTGTATGCAGAGAAGAATCACCCCGATGCGTTTTTAGGCGGAGGTCCCTTTCGGAATTTTATTTCAATTTCGTGGACCTGATTTATGGAATGTTCTACTACTTTATCATATATATTTTTTGAGAATATGGGCCATTTGTTAGGCCCTTTCGCTTTTCTTCAAAATGGTCGGTACTCAATACCAATCTTGTCTCCCAGTTTGTAACCTATTATCAGCCATATCCAAGTACGTGGGTAAATTCGTTTTCTGACTCTTTTAAGAATGCATTCATATCGGTACTGTCCCTGTTATCATTTTTCAATGTAGCATCCTGGAAATTGAGATTAATGTAATAACTGATAAAATGAAGTCAATGAAAGGCAGGTCCTCTATCGTACAACGAGTAAATTAGATTAAGCAGCGTGCAGTTCATACCAGCAGCTGTACTAATTGGCTTCTGTTGGTTAAATCTTACATTCACTTGACAACTTTTTGATGTAATGAATGCACCGAAGGATTTTGCACTTTGATTATTAAAGGTATTTACACAGACAGAAGTATATGATTATCCTACAGAAGGTAGCCTACAATATTTGACTTTAAACAGAAGAAAATCAACAAGTACGATGAGCTCTACGGAAATGGATTTTATACAAATTTTCTTGATAGCTCTACTGTTCTGGCCTGGGGCCGATGCTGTCATTAATCTGAAATACTCCGTAGACGAGGAGCAAAGAGCGGGCACAATCATAGCAAATGTTGCAAAGGACGCGAAAGATGCCGGATTTGTGGTTGATCCCCGGCAGCCGTCACTGCGAGTCATATCCAATTCTGAGCCGCATTGGGTGGACATCAGCCCGGCTGGGCTCCTGATCACCAAGCAGAAAATTGACCGGGATGCAGCCTGCCGACAGAACCCGAAGTGTTACATATCTCTGGAGGTTATGTCAAACTCAATGGAAATTTGCGTGATTAAAATTGAAATTAAGGACCTCAATGACAATGCCCCTCGCTTCCCCACAGACCACATAGACATTGAAATTTCTGAGAATGCCTCCCCTGGCACCCGGTTTCCCCTAGAGGGGGCAAACGATCCGGATTCAGGTACTTTTGGCGTGCAGACGTACGAGATCACCCCGAACGATCTGTTCGGACTGGAGATCAAGACTAGGGGAGACGGCTCTAAGATTGCCGAGCTCGTGGTGGAAAAGATGCTGGACAGAGAAACACAATCTCACTACACTTACGAGATCACTGCGGTAGACGGGGGGGACCCTCCGAAGTACGGCACGGTGCAGCTCAATATTAAAGTCGTTGATTCAAACGACAACAATCCGGTTTTCGACGAGCCCGTGTACACGGTAAACGTGATGGAGAATGCTCCCATCAACACGGTGGTCATCGACCTAAATGCCACCGACCCCGACGAAGGTACGAACGGCGAGGTGGTGTATTCATTCAACAGCTACGTGGCCGAGAAAACACGGGACGTGTTCAAAATTGACCCCCGCACCGGCGTGATTACCGTCAGCGGGGTTTTGGACTACGAAGCCATGCATATTTATGAGATCGATGTTCAAGCCAAAGACCTGGGTCCCAACTCGATCCCGGCTCACTGCAAAGTGACGGTGAACGTAATGGACGCGAACGATAACGTGCCGGTAATTAGCCTGCTGTCGGTGCACAGTGAGATAGTGGAAGTGAGTGAGAATGCACCCCTTGGGTATGTCATAGCATTGGTGAGGGTTTCCGACAAAGACTCGGGGGCCAACGGAAAGGTGCAGTGCAGACTGCAAGGTAACGTGCCCTTCAGACTCCAGGAATACGAGAGCTTCTCCACCATACTTGTTGATGGGAGACTGGACAGGGAGCAGAGGGACACATACAACCTTACAATCCAAGCCGAGGACAGCGGCATCCCCTCCCTAAAAACCACCAAGTCGTTTGTGGTCAAAGTGACCGATGAAAATGACAACCCCCCTCACTTTACCAAACCGCATTACCAGGAAATGATCCTGGAGAATAACACTCCAGGCGCTTACTTGCTTTCCGTTTCGGCCCGGGATCCCGACCTGGGCTTGAACGGCACCGTCACCTATCAGATCGTGCCATCCCAAGTAAGAGACATGCCCGTGTTCACGTACGTGTCCATAAACCCCAATTCCGGCGACATCTATGCCCTCAGGTCCTTCAATCACGAACACACTAGGACATTTGAGTTCAAAGTTTTGGCCAAAGACGGGGGGAACCCGTCTTTATCCAGCAACGCCACGGTGAGGATTGTTGTCCTGGACGTCAACGATAACACCCCTGTTATGACCACCCCACCCCTGGTTAACGGTACCGCCGAGGTGTCCATCCCGAGAAACGCCGGGGTGGGTTATTTAGTAACACAGGTGAAAGCTGACGACTACGACGAAGGCGAGAACGGGAGATTAACGTACTCCATTTCGGAGGGGGACCGGGCTTTCTTTGAAATAGACCAGGTGAACGGCGAGGTCCGTACCACCAGGATGTTCGGGGAGAACGCGAAGGCGACCTACGAGATCACCGTGGTGGCTCACGACCACGGCAAGACGTCTCTGTCCGCCTCGGCTTTCATCGTCATTTACCTCTCGCCGGATCTGAACACACAGGAGTCCATGGGACCAGTGAACCTGTCCCTCATCTTCATTATCGCTCTGGGCTCTATTGCTGCTATCCTGTTTGTCACGATGATATTTGTGGCAGTCAAGTGCAAAAGGGACAACAAGGAAATTCGAACTTACAACTGCAGGTAATACAAAAAAAAAACTATGCGTATATTCTGCACATTGATCATTTTGTTGCATATTCCGTTTATTCTGTCCCTCTAACAAAATCAGATTTAAAACATTTAAGCATTTTAAAGTGATGCATGACTGTACCAAGTGCGTGTGTGCGCGCGCGCCCGGATGCATGCACTTGCTCGCCCGTGCTGCTCGACTGTCAGTAATTGCTTTGAATGCTGTAAAAGTTCGATGCTAAAGCGCTTGCATTTAAGCGACGTGAGCACAGCTGGTGACCCTGTCAGTCACAGAGACGGGCCATCGTGTCGGGTGGGACCGTTGCAGACCCAAGTCTTTGGCACGGCACACAGTGCTCACATCGCCGTGGTCACTCTCAGCCCCTTCGTAAAGGCTGCGTAGGACGTTTCAGGGGTAATACAGGTGTAGCTGATATTCATTCAGTCATTCGTTCATTATAAGGAATAAAATATTAACGTAACATGAATAAAGACGGGCCTACATCGTAATGATTTAACCTATTTTTGTTTTGTATTCATATAACCACAACAGTAACAATGAATGAAACATTTTTTTTCTAATTCGGTATAAATTAGCTGAGAAGTAAGTAAAATTCTCCATTTCACGTATGGTTTTGAGGGTGCGCAAGTATTTCAGAAAGGTTTTTATTATTTAAACTCTCCGTGTTTATAAACCTGCTCCCTTAATGGACCTTTTAATATTTAGCAGTCCTGCCACAAATTAATCTCCTCCATAAACCTACGTACAAGCAAATATAAGCCACCTTTGAGTGCTCTTCGCGTAAAATGGCGTGATATTTGAAACTGTGCATTTATCTCTTGCTAATCAGTAGTTGTCTTTGCCATTGGTATTCTGAAAAACTGTTTTTCCCTGTATGCCAAAAATGTAAATAAACAAATAAACGATAATAATAATAATAATAATAATAATAATTTAAAACAAAAGCTACAGAAACTCATGCCATCTGCATATTGGCCTAATATATTTCAGCTATAAACTGTAAACGAAGGTGAAATGTAGCCCCTGTTATCAGTTCGGTCTCAGATTATTCTCAATTAGAATTTCATCTGCAAATTTAAGAGCAGTCAGTACAATTTTATTTGCCAGCACTACATTCTGCTTTGTATCAATTTATATTTATTTTAATAAATTAATACATATTAGTCTTTCAGTTAAATAGTCATTCGTTTTGACTGAAATACTTGAACAGAATTAATTATACAAATATTCACACACACATACATACAATATATATATATATATATATATATAGTGTGTGTGTGAGAGATTCAAATTTCATCTATTATCTAAATTTCATCTATTGCATCAGCCTTAAACATACGTGTGTGTGTGTGTATATATATATATATATACACACACACACACATACATACGTGTGTGGTTTATATATATATATATTTATTTATGAACAAATAATTGCCATGGAACATACTTTTGAAATTATGAAATTATCTGTAGCATTAACTCACAGGTTTATTCCCCCAAGCTATATGAAGACTCAACATTTCCATATAAATTACATTTGTGAGTTGGAACTCAGGAGTATTTCCATATTTCACACCGTACATAACTTTTGTTGACATCCACAGACGTGACGGAATTATTGAGTACTTAAAACAGTCCCGCATGTGTATTGCTCTACAGGACAGCTGCGAATCCGATCGCTGATCAAACGTGACTGGCTACACATCGATTAAGCACAGTGAAGGCCTTACTTGTGGTTACTGAGGGGCCAGTGACGGCTTGCTTTATGCTTGTTTCCCAAGTCACTGATTAATATGTATGAAATACTCTGCTATAGTTGAGGAAACACCAGGCATGTATAATATTAATTTTCTTTCTGGCTGCAGAGGATGGCACATTTACACACCGACTAGGCCTCCGTGTCTGCCTCGGAGAATGAGTTAGAACACTGACTGCAGTCACCTGAGGAAGCTGGCTGTGTAAATGCACTGGGGGTGGGGGGGCAGGGCCCCAACTCTCACACACAGGCAGCTGCCGGAAGCACTCGGCCCAGACGATGCTTTAGGCACGCTCCCTGGTTCCCGTGTGACGGCCTTCGGGTTCCCAGCAGCCATCCTGGTGTGAAAGTAGCCGTGAATGTGTCGGGTCCCAGTGTGGGCACTCCTGATGATAAGGAATGAGACCTCCGTTTGGTTGGACTGCCTCTCATTCTGGGGACGGAGTTCGAGCGCGTTCGTGCAGATTAAACAACAGGAAGCCTGCTGCAGCCCTCTCACACATACCAAAGCGTAATGTGCCTCTTAATTATCTTCATTAAGTGAATGGCTGCGTTATGGAATCCCAATCATCATGCCAAGAAATAAATAGTGGATGCCACAATGCTTTAGCAGGGGGGAAAAAGCAGAGAGACATGATGGCGAATCATAAGCAGATAAAAAGAGGAAATGGGGACCGGTAACGCTGCCCATACCTTTTTCAAACAAAATGCTGGTTTTTGTTCCAATCTGAAAAGCTTCGCCCTCTGAGAGCTTTAATCTACATTGATGCACGGAGCTTTCAGGTAGCAACCTCCTGAAAAGACTCGTCTTTATTATTTGCAAATTAGTGTTCACTGGCTGTTGGCTGTCAGGACTGCGCTCTCGCATTCAGGCACCAAAGCAGCGAGAACAAGGACAGCATGATGCACTTTCATTCCCTTTACGGAGGCAGGCCGAGTCGCTCACCCGCTCGTTCTCTTTCTAAATCGAGGGAAGCAAACTGTTTTGAGATGCCCTCAGAATGATAAGGTTCAGCTGTTTTACCCCCCTCCCCCCCAATGGAAGAGGGGAGAACCATGGAGACGCAGGCAGCATCTCGATGAAAAACGGAATGTGGAGCACAAGGCGTAGAACCTCCTGGGTTTATGGGTGTTATTTATGCACATGTTTTTTTATTTATTTATTTTTTCCCTTGGATGCATGTATTAGCACAAAGAGGGGGGAAAAACCCTGTCTTTTTTAACAGGTCCAAAAAAACAAACAGGCTGTAATGGGGGTGTTGTGTAAGGCTATGCAAATAGGTGATTTCTTCAAGAACTCTGGAGCCTGGGCCTAGGTCCTATGGGAACTGGATGTGCTACTGCAGTCCTGCACAAAATTCAGCATGGAGCGGTACATCCGCCAGCAAACCATTCTTCCGTTAGAATAAGTGACACGTTTCGCACTGCTGCAAGACAGAGCGCGTGGCCCACAGGCCAGCTGAGGGGCGTTTGAATTTGAAAAGCCCTCACGGTCCCCGATGCTGTGCTCAAAATGTCGACGCATTTTGTGTAAATGGTGTATAGCGTGGCGTCTGTGGCTTGGCATGCTTGCATCCCGGCTGCTCGCTCGAGACATGCAGATCACATGGCATGGATCTGCAAATGTGTCATGGCGAACGGGTGGCAGTCATGTGACCGCGGCCTCCCCCGGACCGCCCGGCGGGAAAGGCAGAGCACTGCTTTATTGAGTCTGTTCAGTTTCTTCTACCTGCACAGGGTGGCAGAGTATTCCTACGGCAACCAGAAGAAGTCCAGCAAGAAGAAGAAGCTCAGCAAGAATGACATCAGACTCGTCCCCCGCGACGTGGAGGAGACCGACAAGATGAACGTGGTGAGTTGTTCTTCTCTCACCTCCTCGCTCAACTACTTCGACTACCACCAGCAGACCTTGCCGCTGGGCTGCAGGCGGTCGGAGAGCACCTTCCTCAACGTGGAGAGCCAGAACTCACGCAATGCCGCCCCCAACCACGGCTATCACCACACCTTCACCGGGCAAGGCCCGCAGCAGCCTGACCTCATCATCAACGGCATGCCGCTGCCAGAGGTGAGACCCGCTCTGTGATACAGCCTGTGCTGCTGCTGCCTCGAGGGAGGGGAGTCAGGGGTGGGTGGGCACGGTGGGGAAGAGGGTGGTGGAGCACAAGAAAGGGGATCTAGAGCACAGTTTTGAGGCATGCCACGTGATCTCCCAGACGTTTGTGCGACACCAAGACTGTGTACAACATTCTGTGTATGTCGAAGAACATGCCATGTGTATATGCGTGTGTGTGTGTGTGTGCATGCACACACAAACACATACACATACACATACGTGCATACCAAAATGCTTCACCTAGTGCATGTTGGAATTAAAAACTGCACCAGTCAGGCACAGATGTTATGCAGATCTGTGATGCTGGTCGTGGAGAAGGTTTGTTTTGTTATTTTATGCTTTTGTAAACTTTGCTGTTCAGGGGACAGTCACTGTATGTGGAGTGATACCACAGTGATGCCATCTTTGTAGATTGGAGGTAGAAGATCCTTTTGTTATTATTTATTATTGTAATGAAATGACAAATGCCGGGCTGATTTTGGATGGCTGACAGAATGGATTGTTTGGTTTTTTTCTGTTTTGTGCTGAGCAAATAGGAAAACAGGATTGTGCTGGCCTAACCAATCAGGTGAACCCTGGGGGGTTTTGGAAGCAGATATTAGGAACAAATACTCTAGCAGCAAACAACTACCTGTTCTAGAAGGCCAAGCAGGATGGTGTACTTACAGTACAGCTTCACCATGTTTCTTCAGATGCATTGTTGTATCCTCACAGTGCAGCAACACTGTGTTTCTTCAGATGTGGTGATGTGCCCTTACAGTGCAACATCACTGTGTTTCTTCAGATGCAGTGTTGTGTCCTTACAGTGCAGCATTGCTTTCTTTCTTCAGATGTGGTGTTGTGTCCTTATAGTGCAGCAATATTGTGTTTCTTCAGGTGCGGTGTTGCGTCCTTATAGTGTAGCATCACTGTGTTTCTTCCGATACAGTTGTGTCCTTAAAGTGAAGCATTTCTGCTGTTTTACAGATGTGCTGTTGTCCTTGCAATGCAGTATTGCTGTGTTTCTTCAGATGCAGTGCTGTGTTCTTACAGTGTAGCGTCACTGTGTTTCTTCAGATGTGTTGTTGTTTCCTTACAGTGCAGCATTGCTTCAGATGTGATGTTGTGTCCTCACAGTGTAGCTGTGTTTCTTCAGCTGCAGTGCTGTGTCCTTACGCTGCAGCATCACTATGTTGCATCCTTACAGTGCAGCATGGCTGCGTTTCATCAGATGTGAAGTTGTGCCCTTACAGTGCAGCGTCACCGTTTCTTCATACGTGGAGTTGTGTTCTTACAGTGAAGCATTATTGCCCTTCAGAAGTTGTGTTGTGTCCTTACAGTGCAGCATTGCTGTTCTTCAGATTGTGTTGTGCCCTTACAGTTCAGCATTGCTGTTCTTCTTCAGATGCGTTGTTGTGTCCTTACAGTGGAGCACCTCTGTTTTTCTTCAAATGCAATATTGTGACCTTAGAGTACAGCATTGCTATTCTTCTTGACATGCGGTGTTATGCCCTTACAGTTCAGTATCACTGTTCTTCTTCAGATGCGTTGTTGTGTCCTTACAGTGGAGCACCACTGTGTTTCTTCAAATGCAGTGTTGTGTCCTTAGAGTGCAGCATTGCTGTGTTTCTTCAGATGCAGAGTTGTGTTCTTAGTGTTGTGTTCTTATAACTCAGCATTGCTGTTCTTCTTCAGATTCCGTGTTGTGCCATTACAGTTCAGCATTGCTGTTCTTCAGATGCAGTGTTGTGACCTTATAGATCAGCATTGCTGTTCTTCTTCAGATGCAGTGTTGTGTTCTTGCAAAGAAGCATTGCTGCTCTGCTTCAGATACAGTGTTGTATCCTTACAGTGCAACATCGCTGCTCTTCTTCAGATGCAGTGTGTCCTTACAGTGTGACATTGTTGTGTTTCTTTAAATACCGCATTGTGTCTTTACAGTGCAGCATTGCTGCACTTCTTAAGATGCAGATAAGATGGCAGCACAGAAAAGCCTTCATTGCAGGGGCTATCAAAGCAGACAGGCTGTACGCCAACACTGCTGATCTTTAGTTTATAGATTTTTGGCTCTATGAACTGGTCTATTGGATTGCTTGGACATCCTCTTGTCTGACATACTTCGTTTAGTCTGGTCAGGCCCACTTACCGCCATTTTCAGCACTGAAGAGCAGTGGAAACTACACATGATTGATAAAAGGGACGCATATCATAGGAGAGAATGCTAAGGAATATTTTTTCATTTGAAGGAAGAAAATTAGAGGCTCAAAAATGCACCGATGCATAGATTAGCCGATCGAATGTGTAGTCTGATGGACCACAGGAATCAATGAGAGGCTCCTGAAGCATGAGGAGGGAGGCAGCATCTAGGGTCTATGGTGGTCCATCTATGTGGTCAGTATGGAGACACTTTTTTATGTGCAGGTAACAAGCAGGTCATGCTCTCACTGTCATGAGACCAGAAGGATAAGCAGTGGGCAGGAGAACACAAAGGTATTACGCGGCAGCCTGTGAAAAGTAACCCAGTCCCGTCTCCGATCCCGACAGCTTAAGCATCCAATAAAAGGACTTTTGTGGCTGGATTAGAGGGCCTTTATTTGTCACGGGGAATGAAAACTAAGGGGGGGGGGCAAGACGAATAAGGTAGCAGATTGATTGTGATGATCTCATATGCAAAGCTGAGGCACCTTGCTGACGGATGAACGAGGGGTGCGTGTGTTTGCGTATCATAATGGCAGGTGTCCGAAAGCCACCTCGCTCCGACACCTTCTCATCTCTAATCCTCGCCTTCATAAAAGCAGAGGCTGCTTAGCATGCAAACTCCATCATGGGCCGCAGACCACATGACGTTGACAAACATCCCTTTGACCGAGGCCTCCGCATGCTGGCCGCGGGCAGACAGGGACGAGCTGCCGGCGGGCTCCGGGGGGGGGGGAGTGAAGGCAGTGCTGTGCATGTCGGGAAAATGGCAACATTTGTACCCCTGTTTATATGCGGTGGGAAGGTGTATTCCAGCTGTGAAATGACGGCAGAAGGCTCTGCTGGGTCGAGCAGGCTCGGGCTTGAGAAGGGCCAGCTCGCTTGATCCTTCACTGCTCCGATGCCATGCCAGCACCAGCGCTCACTCCATTTTGCAGTTAGCAGGCACCCCTGTCCTTAAAATATCTTCCTTAGCTCTCAGTGTACCTTTGTGATTTCAGGATGAGGGCAGACCACAGCATGGTTTAATTTAATGTCTGGTGTTCCATTATTATGCTCAAAGGTATTCAGTCAAGGTCAAGGACTCCTTCACATTACAGAAATTATAAATGGGGAAAATGGCTCCCACTGTTACACTGAGAAAAAAACAATTATTTATCTGCAGTTGGATGAGGGACACAGTTGTGAGTTCATTATTGTCAAGATTGAGTTAAGTCTGTGTAGGATTCGACCTTGGATGACGAAAAGGTTGGATGGGGAGGGATAAGGATGCTGTTTCAGTGATGGTCACAGGTTCCTTGGGCTTCTTGGGTCAGCCTTAAAGCAGGCGCAGTGGCCTGGCACTGGCCTGGTGGCCTGCATGCTGAATCACACAGCAGACTGCAGTCGGGAGCTGGCTTACAATGATGCTCTCCATGGCTCACACCCAAGGACCGTGAAGCGCTTTGAAGTGCTCTCTGGGGAAGTTACAGAACTCTCACAGGAATCGCCTACCTGGTAAAGTAATTGTTCCCTGGATGGATCAAAAGAAGGGTGTGTGGTAGATGTGGTGTTCGAATAGAGGAGAGAATTTACAGTGCAGAAAAAGTCTGTGTTTGGTCTGGTCTAATTATCTCTCTGTTAAGTTATCATTTTGGGAAGTTAAACAATTATATTACGCCTTAGGCTTTGCGTTTATGAATCGGTAAAATGCAGCGCGGTCGACCACACCTGTGGAATGACAAATGAATACAGGGAGGCAAAAATGGTTTTTGGATATAGATTTTTCCACATGTACCTTTACTTTATAAAAATCTACTTTTTCCTGGATTTTGCTTGTGGAAAACGAAAAGAAAGGTGCTGCGTGGTGGTTCTCCAGCTTGGCTTTTTGCTCACTCTGCTAATTTGTCAGGTTCCGTTCAATGCTAATTGAAGCGCCACACTTCCAGATGCTTCCGAGGCATCACCTGAAGGATGGCAGTGAAAAACCCCATCGTGAACATATGGAACTTAGATACGGTTTAATCTACGCGTTTTGGCGTGACGTGGGAGGCAGGATATGGTAGAACTGACAGTTGGTAGAGAGAGCTTACGGTAAACTCAAATTGCAAATAAAGCACTATGGACTAATGTGCACAAGTATGCAACGAATCATAGCAGACACCTTTACAGTCATATGTGCTACGTATCAGCACACCTAAAAACAATTAGCACCTCACGTTCGGCTGCGAGGTACATGGCACCGTGAAGGGTCGGCCTGCTCCTCTATCTGCTTCCAGATGCCATGTTTTTAAAGCCTGTGCGGGCCGTTTAATGACCCCCCTGCCCCCCTCCGGGGCTTTCCTGTGTCGCTTCTCTCCCTTTGTTATGTGTGTTGTGAAAAGGGGGTATTATATGCAGGGCCAGTGGCTGGTTGACAACACACTAGGTGCTGAAGCACCGCAATGGTGCAAACGGTGGCGGTGAAACCTCCGGCTCCTTTTCTGTGAGGAACTATGATCAAGTCCTGCCCACCGACCAGTCAAAAGTTTGGACACGCCTACCCATAAAAATATTTGTACTATTTTTTACTTTTTAGAATGATGAAAAAGACATCAAAACAATAACATTACATATATGGAATTATGCCCTGATCAAAGTATTAAACAAAAAAATAATTTTGTGGGGGTGGGACAGCTCTGTGGGTAGAGACTGGCTCTGTGGGATTGGTTGCTGGTTCAAATCCCATGGTTGGCAGAGTGATCCCACCATTGAGCCCTTGAGCAGAGCCCTTAACCCCAATTGCTCCAGGAACTGACTGACCCTGCTTTCTCCTCTACGCCGGTTTTATGAGGTGGCCCCCTGAGATGCTTTTCCAGCCGTCCTGAAGGAGTTCCCACATATGCTCCAAAAACATTTCTACTGTGTTTAGGTCAGGTGATGTGATGCAACACTATCACTCTTTGTTGGAGTGTCCAAACTTCTGACTGGTACTGTGTATGTACAAAGACACACACACACAGTTGTGGGGTCCATCCATTCATTTCTATGGGCAAAACCCCAATCCCAACAATGACAACCTTAACCATAAATAACCAAACAAAATGTAAGTCTTTTGGCATTTTAATTTTTTTGAATGCAGTCGCTGGTTTTTATAAAATTGAATTTCCCCTTGCAGGGACCAAAAAAATGGTCCCCACAATGTCAAATGTCAAAATAATAGGTTTTTATCACATTGTGGGGGCATTTGGTCCTGGACCACACACACACACACACACACACACTGAAGTTTAGGTTGCTTTCTTGTCCTTTCAGAAGGCTGCTTTTTAAGCATGCAGTGTTTGGTGAGATGGTAGCATTTACAGTTCCACTGGGAGATGCATCTGAAGGAGAAAAAGTAGGAACCAAAAAATGATGCAGAAAAAATTGTCACCCAACCATGACTGCTTGAATTTGAAGTTGCTTTTTCCTTTTTTAATCTCTTCTGGTGGACAGACTGGTCTGCAGCATCGTCTGATGTCTGTGTGTGAAAAAAAAAATTGCGCACCACAAAACAGGTCTTCAAAAAGCTAGCAAGATGCAAAACAAAAAGAACAAATGTAATGGGTGGCTGGATGCAAGAAACCCTGCAACCTTTTATCAAGTATGGGCTGAATGGTCCACCCATCCATCCATTTTCTTCCCATTTTTCTGGGTCGGGGATGTGGGGAGGCCAGGAGCCAGGCAGGACAGACTACAAGGCTGGGATGCACTCTGAAGGAACCCCCCGCCCACACAGACACAGAAGGTGGGATTCAAACCCCAACCCTGAAGGTGCTAGGCAACAAGTGCGTGCCCCTGAGGCAGCGCGCCCAGAGGAATGTTAATTATTATTTGAGTAATGCTGTGTCATTATTTACTGGAATACCCCAGCGCAGGAGGGCTCACACCTGTTATTCAGAGTCATCTTTCAAATTTGGTGAGAGGGAGTTTGGCCTGAGTGTCAGAGACGCAGTGACTAACGAGGCCTGACATCAGCACGTCACCGCACTTCCCGCAGTCCCGTAACGAGACGTGATGTCCGGACACTTAGGAATAACGATGCTACATAACAAGCAGTCTCATATTTAATATCACTCAAATAGCAAAGATGCTGAATTCATATTATATTACACGGAAATGCTGTGCATAATATATTTTGTTTAATTTGCATTTCTGAACTGCGACGAATTGCTAGCAAAGCCATAAATCATCTGTTATTAAAGTCACATGTCAGAAGTATTTTTATTAGTTTCAAACACAACCACAAAGAGAGAACAGCTTAAATTTATTTTCATTTTCAAGTACATTAAGTTAAATGCAAACACTTTCCTAGGAAATGGCGACATGTAGTTTGTGTTTCTTTTCAAGGAACATTCTCAGTTTCCAGGGAACACACACCGTGAAGTTATATTCTCAGCTTAGCTGAGGAATCATACATTAAACCTGAAGGGAAACACTGTTATTATGAAGGGGTAGTGGGGAGCAAAGGTGCGTGGTGTTACTTTATTCATTTATTTTACAGTAGTGTCTGGCTTCTGGGTTGCTGATCTACGTTGCTGCTGTGTGTTTATGAGTCTAAGAGAGGAGGTCACACGGTGGCAGGCAATACCATGGTATTATAGACAAAGCTGGAGTCTTACCGAATTCCCAGCATGCACTCGATGAATTATTTATTGACTGTGCCGTCAATATTTTCTCAAGGTTATAAAAAAAAGAAGTTCACGTGCTGTGTGGACCATTCAAAGCACATCCCAGTAACTGTGATAAGCTTGAGGCTTCAACCTTGTAAAAAATAAATAATAAAAAAGTTGAGTAATGTCAGAAATGGGATATGGAGCCTGAAGTAAAACTGCTCACTTTTCTATGCCAAAGATTTGCTTAACAAAAGAACATAAGCATAAAATATATATACACACACACACACACACAGAAAGAGAATGATTTTACCTCTTCAAAATATTATGAACCCAATGCATAGTGAAACTTAATACACTATAACAGTAAGTAACAGTAATTTACACGGCAAATATAAGCAGGATATGTACATATTAGGGGCAGTAGCATGATTTGAGGGTTTCTTTGTGTATTATTGTGTGCATGTGCATGGAGTCTAATATTCCAGGGTAGACAGTCATGGGCAAACAGAAATTTTAAACCGCATGTATGACTGCACTCAGGTGTTTAACAGTACACTATCACATGAAAACAGAGCTCTAAAAACAGGAAGATGTTATTCTCAGTTCCATACCCTGTATGTTTGTGTGACATATAGCATAGATCCACGGCGCACCCGACATTCCACTTAGCTGGAAATGTTAACATTTCGCTCGAGCGTGACAATGGGGTAGTGCACATGCTGCTCTTCATTCAGTCCTTTAACACAGTTCAGCTTTTCTGGGGTAATAAGTATGTTATGCTGAGGTTCACTTAGCAAATATTGTAGTAATATGGCTTGGAAGAACAATGGAATATTTCTGCTGTAGTAACAACATCCAAACCCAAACAGCTAAAACTATATACACAGATATGGCGATTATCTGTCTACATAGTGCATAAGAGGATTTTAACACAGTTCGACTGATTTATAAAGGTTAATTTCCTTTATAATTACTGTTAGTTCCCTAAGTGACATAAATAGCTACAGCTATCAAGTTCCATCTTTGAAGTATGACACCAACTTTCTGTTACACATACTATAATAATTCTTACAGCTTATCTCAGAAGTATGTCTGATTCCATGACGGCCAGGTTTGCTGCATGACAGTACTGAATGCAGGAACCGCCATGATGGTTGGGTACCAAACTCAGTATTTTTCAGGGTACTGACCAAATGACGTAGGGGGTACCAAATACTGGTTCACATTAAATCAAATCGGTGCCAAATGTTGGTATCTGAGTGCATCTGGGTGAAAGAGCAAAGTATTCATTAAAAAAGTAAATAAAATGTTTAAATTGAGGAGTCCGGACTAATTCTTTACAAGTGAAATGATAAAATGATATTTTGTTATTACAGAAAGAGTAAAGTACCAAAAAAAAGTACTGGTGGGTACTGGTACCAAATTCCAGGTGCTGATACCGATATTGGTTCAAATGTGAATGGTGCCCGACCCTAACCATCACTCCTTACAAACAGGCCCTGAAGGAAAGTCAAGCCACGCCAGTGTCTGAGAGTGTAAAGCAGGGAGAAATGCCAGAGAAAATAACTTCATTAACGGTTTCTTTTTGTCTCATTAGCCAGATTGTGCTGCCAGGCCAAATGCCCACATTTAAATTAACGGGATGTAAAAGGTCAGCCTTGATTTTTTTTCCTTTAGTATTCTAGCTGCCATTGCCACAGGGTTTAACTACAGGCCAGTGCCCGATTTATTGATGCTGAAAAAAGTGTACAGCCAGTATATGTGAATTTCTGCATGCCCATCTTCCATGGCAACATCAGCTGTGTTGTATGGACTCTCTAAAGGTGGACACCGCATCCAGTTAAGGACTAGCAGAAGAGGAGAAAGCAGTGCAGGCCCTCAGAGGAAATTATAAATGGAAGCTCTGGAAAAACAAAATCTTGTCATTCCTTGGAACTGATGTGTTAGTGTTTCAGTGGATTCAATGATAAAGACAGTGGAATTGAATTTTTCTTGATTTCAGAGTGGAAAAGGTATTAACACGAACGCAGGAGTGTGCATTCGTTGGCAGAAAGCTTACACAGGATGTTGGCACTGCACTTGTAATCTCAGTTATTAAGTAACCAGACTTAACGACTTGGCTCCACTGATAAAGCCTCATGTGACTGCTGCGCTTTAGCGTACAGGAAGTGAAACACGCACGAGCTAAGAAATCAGGGGGAGCTTGGGGAAACTTGCCAGATACAACCTAAATGGCACGACGCAAGACAAAAGCCGGTTTTCTGAGTGCGGCACACTGACGTGAGCAGAATGACCTTTTAAACTGTCCTTTTTTCAGGAGACAAAGAGAAAGGAGGAAGATGTTTGCTAGCATTTTCTGAGTTCATTAAATGTCAGCCTCTGCATGCATTACAGGAGGGAGAAATAGGGTTTTGTAGTTAGATAAGTATTTCTTCCCATTGCTGTTTTATTGTAACAGAAATGGAGAAAGTGTGATAGAACACTTGAACCACTCCTGTGGTTCATAATTCATTTTGAAAATGGTCAACACTATCACTGAATAGCAGCTGTCCAGCTTGACTGGATGTGGCTAGTTAGCGGTTAACAGGTGACTTTTTCTTATTGACGAGGCCTGACTGAGCTGCTTGCTGGCTCATTCCCACACTAGACACACCATCTCCTGGAACCTGGAACAGGTGGAAAGGAAGCAAAGCCTCACGCTAAAGTAACAAGGACATGCGCGGCCTGGTGGAGAGAGAGAGAGATGAGACCTGCTGTGGGGAGTAGCAGAAAGTGTAAAAACAGGCAAACAAGCAGAAGTGAAATTAGGAGGCAAAAAAATGCTGATGTTAGTCATGGCAGCAGTGTGGGGAGGGGCGGAAGCTTTGTACCCCTGTTCACCATTTAATCCTGCTTTACATTTTGATTGCTACATCCCATAGACAGTTTCAGGTGAAGCCTGCATTTCCCCGTATTTGTTTTCCCGGCAGGGAAGAGAGTCTAGTTTCCAAGAAAAGTAAGACTTTTTAATTTTATGATTCCTTTTTACATGTATTTTCAAGTGAAGTAATCCAGATAGATTTGAGTTGGTGTGACAAAATGAAGTGTGAAGTTGCGTCAGTGTCCGGCGGCATAAGATGCGAATAGCTGCTTGCTGTCAGTATGTTACATGTGGCCGCCGGGCGGGGAAACCCCGACAGCGAGGGCTGGGCTCGGGGCACAATGGACGATTCTGGCTCACATCCAGCATTTGACATCGCAGAGCAAAAGCGGCTGACTGAGTAGATTAGACTTCAGTGGTTGGATCTGCTCAGCGAAACGGCTTCATGGGGGGTCCCCGAGCCCCGGGGGGAGGGGGGTTCAATCCAGGCTCGGGGCCGAGGGAAGCCTGTACAGATTGTAACTTGTTTCTCCCCTTTAATGATGGGGATTTAATGTGTCCTCGGGGAGCTGGGGTGGAAGGGAGTATGGCTGTGGCTGTGGGAGGGAGGGAGGGGCTGGGTCACCATGGAGGCTTCTGGCGCCCAAGCTCCTTAGATGTGATGAGGGATCATTACCCAGAATGCAGCTGGCAGAGCCATTAATAGCAAGTGGACACACGTACACACAAACACAGACATACAGCAGGCGTACACACACGTACCACACAGGCACTTGCATGTACACACAGATATACAGACATATAGTATACACTATACACACACTCACAAAGAAGTACACCAGTCACACTCACAGATATATACCCCACACATGTACGTACACACACACATACATCATACACATGCATACATAGAGATATACACCCCACACACACACACACATACACACACTTGCATGTGCACTCAGGCCTATGCATCATGCATTAGTACGTCGCTATGGCACAGCCGACACACTGCAGCCCAGGCCTGCAGTAAGGATAATGGTCGCACTGCTGTTTCTCTTTTCTTCCCATTTCTCGAAGTCTGCATATGGACTTTTGCCGGGGCTCACGGCGCGATGTGTGTGCAACATAAACTGAGCTCTCCACAGGAGCTCAGTGATTATCATCACCCTACACTTGTTTTTTTTGTGTGTGTGTGTATGGTTTTCTAATAAATGCGTCGTCGAACAGGGAACCTCTTTTGTAGGCACCGACATTCCGGTCGGTGTAATGTGTCTCTGTCCCTCCCGGCTTGCTCTCTGTAATAGCTGGATTCAGATTCTCCGGTTGGCAGCGTGTCCCCTCTCTGCCCCCTGTGCACATGCACACATGCATGTACACTCATCCACACACATTCACCATGGGCTAAACATAGGCCCTGGCTGAGGCCGGCCTCTGTCGGCAGCCATGGGCAGCCAAACGGTGGCTAGATGGCTGGGAGGTCAGATGGTCCGGATGGGCAGTATCCGGGGGACTCCAGGCAGAGACAGACATGGCAGTCTAATTATAGCTTTGTGGTGCCTTGACGTGGCAGCACGGCGCCGGGCTTCGGCTTGCATGAGCAGTTACAAAAAGCTGACTTTCGGTTTAATTTGGAGGACTAGCAGTAATCCAGACTGAGGCTCTTAAAGCTGCAGCTTCCTTCCCGTCGGATTATGGAAAACGTCTTTAAAAGGATCGGGATGCTTAGCAGCAGCCTGCCCCCCCCCCATGTGTCTTTTTCACAATGAAAATGAAGGAAGATGAAAGATGAGTTATGGCAATCAAAAATACCCAAGTATCCGAGTCCCCATTTTACAGTAACGACTTACCCTGCTATCAGGACCAGGAAATAAAAACGATCGTGAAGAAAGAGATATCGTATTATAAAGAGGAGGCTCTCCAGTTCGTTGGATGCTGTGTGCAAACACGGAGGCTGGAGAGAGGCAGAGATAAACATAGCTGTCAGAGTCACTACCATGGTCAAAAGTGAGGGGTCAGACGTTCGTTTTTATGGTGCGTAATTAGCTCAAAGTACACATTAAGCACAGACAGATTTTAACATTTAAATCCATCAAAAAAAAAGAAACTACTAAAACCTGCTCTTATATCAGAGCAGTTATTTGATTCCTTTGTAATTCAGTTCACATTAAAAGCCTGCACTGAAACATGGTTGAGATAAATAGCTCTACTTTTTATGAAATGTATTTGTTGTGCTACAGTAAATAAGATCATTTCCTGAATTGCTCTGAAAATTTTCTATCCCTCCAGTGTAATTCACTGCCACTCATCCATAGGATAACTTCCCATATATTCCTGATGTGCCATTTTCAGCAGCATTATAGAATCAGCAAACAAAAAGTTCATTATTTTTGGGGGGGGGGGGGATCAGGAGGAGAGGAGCCCTCCATCCAATTTAAAGCTGTTTGTCTCAGTCACTGCTAATGAAGTGTTGTTTTTTCGGCTGCCTGGCTGTCAGAGGTGCACAGGGAATGGGTAACCATCTCACACTTTCAGTGTGAAGCTTCAGGACAGAACAGCACGAGAGTGGGAGCCAGTCACTCATCTCATGAGGATGGGGGAAAGGGGCTGGTTTAGAGAGGGAGCGACAAGGCCCTAGATGACTAACGAAGATGATAAACCTCCTGTGAGTTGGAGGGCGGCACAGAGGGGCGCTGTGGTTACTTGTTTACAAAACGGTGCCCTTTTAATCATGGATGGCCCCCGTGCGAGAGCACCCAGGAATCCCACTGGCCAGGGCAGGATCCACACTGCTCATGTAGGGGCACTGGGTGACCAGCACACCCGAAAAGAGAAGGGGGTATAAGACACAACATAACACATGTAAAAGAGAGCATCTCACAAGCAGGAAACGAAAATGAAAAAGACACAGCCAGGCCCATCCTGCTTGGAAGTAACAGATGAAAAGCAGCTTTGTAAATGACTGTTTATTGCATTCCTCCTCCCTTTCATGTATCTTTCTCATTAGTGAATAAGGGACAGTCGCGTGACGGCATCACAATGTCGATGCTCCCCTCTCTCCCCCACTTGGCATGCAGCCTGCTTCCTCACTAAATTGTTTAGCATGACCTTTGGCACGGCACTGCTAATTATTACCATCACAGAGACCCTGTTAACTAGACCTGTAATTACACAGGATTTATTTGAAGGGACAGTTAACAGTTACGCTGTTTTTGGCAGGTAAGTCGGAGCTCGTGGATGGGAGCTTGCGAGGGGGGTGGGAGTCGGCAGGCCCCTGCAAGCTTGAGGAATTTCGGCAGTGAGTGAGTAAGGGAGCACATCCCAATCTGCACACTAGTCAACCAGTAACATCCACATCTATCGGGTCACGCTTCTGCCTGCCTGCAATGCATTCTGGGATAGCCCTGAGCAACAACTGCCATGCTGAGCAGGTGATCTGTGGAAGAAAGACTTCAGGAAAAACACACTTGTGGTCTTCAGCAGTTTTTCAGGATAAACAATCACATACATCTAAATTTTATTTTAACCTTGAATACTGGGTTTTAAAACAGAGGGGGATTGAGTGTCAGATGTAATGCAGTACTTGAGAGAAGCAGACACAAAGGCAGAAAACACCATTTTGTCTGGGTAATCACATCAGCTGACTCAGATTGGTGTGATTCCCATCTCAGTGTAACGTGGCCATCCAACAATTATGGATGAAAGGCAGAGCGTTTTCAAAGATTTGAGAAATTGCTTATTAGTCTTAGGTCTAACACCCAAGGCGTCGACCGCTTACATCTTGCAAAAAGTAGTTATTGCCGAGGCATGCTGAAACATGAGCAAACGCTCATCAGCGGGGATGGCCTTATGGATAACATGTCTAACAATCAGAGCATTATTTCATAGTTTAACTGGTCTTGCCCTCCAAATTCCTCAGGAAAATGGCTGACCAAGAGAGGACCAACAGTCTGCATGGTGACTAAATGCATGATAGGTCTACAGGAATGCATAACGACAGATTCACAGAGAGCAGTCGTACATATGACGTGGTGCTTAGTTATATATGAAATGCTATGCGAACACCAGAACATAGAATTACGTGGGGTGCTTAAGTGCTGTTGCGCTGACCTCATTCAGAAGATGAGATCATTTGACCTTGGATTTCAATAAGTGGGTCGTGTCAGAATAAGAGCGTATGCGATGTAAATGAGGATGAGCCGCCCTTGCTGAGTGCCCCGTACACCTTCCAGGAAGAAGCAGAACAGAACAGGCAGCAACCGTGTCAAATATTCCTCCGGCACAGTAACACAAAGACTGACCTGCAACAATCTGCATCGCGACAGATAAACATCAAGCCTTAAGATACGTTTGGAAAACAGGGCTGCTCTGAATGCAACAGATGCCCGGGCTTTGATAAGCCACAAATTACTATGATTTGTTTTTTTTTTCTTCAGTAGCATAGCCAAGCGATTTAAAAGAAAATTGGGGTTTACAACGTAAAACAGAGAGATTTACCATACCATAACACTGCAAGGCATTTCAGTGCATCTGGGTGCAGGAGCACTGACTATGCTCTGGGTGTACATCAGCATGCACACCAGAACAAATTATTTGTTTGTTTGTTTTTTTTTTTTTAGATGTTCTGATATGTCTGTTGCTCTTTAAACAACTGGAGGAAACTTTGGTCCCCCCCCCAGACAGTCCGATACAAATTAAATTAACCAAAGGCTTGGGCCTAATCCCAGTGTGTTTCAGCTGTTTGAATCCCCACTGAACCCAGGGGTCAAGTCTGCTACATCTGGCCCCACTCGGCCCAGCCAGCTCACAAGCTGTTTCTATGGCCCCCGAGGGGCAGGCCAGAAGCCTGGCCCTGGTCCCCCGCAGCCCCCTCGGAGCTTGTGAGTCTGTGTATCTCTGTCACCTGAGCATCAGCGCGTGCGCTTGTTTGTGTGCCTGTACGGCAGTCTGTGTTTCCATGTGTTCACAAAGTCCACCCACACAAGCCCATATGGAGCAGCAGCCACCGTGTGCAGGCTGAGCACGGAAGCGAGAGGCCAGAGCCTCTGACACAGCGAGATGCAGGAACAGACAATTAAGGCTTGATAAATGCCGTGTGATTTACTAAAGTGATTCAGTTCACATAGAAAGGCGTGATTAACATTTTCTCACAGAAGACACTAAGGAACACATGACAATTTGCTTTACCAACTGCGGACACGGTTTTGATTTTCAGATATCGGGTCTTTCACCTACAGATGGCATTTTTGGAGATGGTGTGGCAGCATGTTTGAAGGCAAAGCACCACGGGTAGTAATGAGCGGCGTGCTCCAAGCTCTCCGAACATGGCGTGTAGATGCATGGCTCAGCCAGTTGATGACATGTTCTTTCTGTGCTGTCCCTGTGCGACTTCTAGCACGACACAGGACTGAGCACGTCAGCTCCTGTCACCTTTATGCCAGTGGGGCGGTAAACCAGAAGCCATAGGTGGATTCTGTCAAAGGCCCCATCTTAGCTCAAGCTGCCAGGTGGAGAAAAGGAAGTCATGATGGTTTCGGTGCCGGAGGGCTGGCGAGTGGAGATCGCGATCGTCGGCCAAGGCGTGGGGTAGACATCATTTGTTTGAGTAAGTCGCTGGGGTGCCAGTATTAATGGAAGATGATGAAGTTCCACCTGTATTCTCTCTGCACCCATCCGCTCGCCGGAGTGGTGCCCATGCTCCCGGACGCTGTGACTCATTTGTTATAGAGTGTCAGATTAGGGGATGTCAATAACAAGGCCGACTCAATCCATCTCCGAGTGAGAGCATCCGCTTGGTTCTGTGGGAGCTCGCTGGTCTGTAATGAGGTGTTGCAAATCTCAGGAAAGCCTGAAAATGCCTGAAAAGATGCTTTATCATTGTGATGGGAGGACCCAGGAGGGATATTTTCAATAAACAAACAAACAAACAAAGACAATTTATTTATTTTTTTAAAGTCTGGCTTATCAGTGTGATTGGGCTGCTGGCTAATTTGCCACATCGAAAGCTGAAGTGGTACATCATTGTTTTTGTGAGGCACAGTCAAATAGCCGTTTGATTTACAGCGAAAGCCACGGCAATGGTTCAAACGGGCGGTGCTCTACACCCACCAGCCAAGTGAATCAACACCAGGTGCCAAAAAAAAGCATGATGGTGTTTCACTGACAAGTGTTTTTGTTCATAACAAGCTTAATCGGGTCATCCAGCCTCAGCACTCAGCTCTACTCCATCGAGTGGCGTAAAGTTCCACCGTTCCAACTACCAACTTTTGGGCGAGTTTAGAAATGTGGCCATAAAAGGGCCACCTAGATGAGTGGTCTAACGGCACGTCCGTAACGTGAGGATTTTCAGGGGGCCACACTTGTTTCCAAGCAGCCCTAGTGTGTGTGGCCCAGTCAGATGCGATCTCTGTCTGATTCTCACAGCTTTAACATTAAGACGTATCTTTTAAGACAGCCTATAGGGCAGCAAATGCTTTTTTCAGTTTGATTAAGTTCCACAGGCTTAAAGAAATATAAGCCGATTTATCCTTGGGGGGAAAAAAGCAGTCTGTGCGTGTGTGTTTTTTTCATTTTAGTATGAATACCACCCACATCTTAATCTTGTCACATTCTTCTTGATGTGGTGACTACAGAATGTGCCCCTGGATGGCTACATCATGGCCGAGGTTTTACATTTCCCTGTCCGAAGGAGGGGATTTCCACACCCCACGGAGACCAGCTGATACCAGCACAGGTGCCCCCCCACCGACACTCCTGACAGACACTGTGGAAACACTGCTGACGACAAACGATGGGGCCCAGATTTAAAAAGGCGGACATCCGACACGAGTCCTATTACTTAAAATCTTTCAATCATCTTGAAATGGCTAGAGCTGCCCTGATGTTGATGACTTCATGACTTATTGATGGGGCTGCTATCAATGCATGTATAATTAATCACATCTTAACTGACTGCAGGCAAATGGACCCTACAGTCCTTAGTACGTAGCTGCGTCCTGGAAATCTGAACTGTTACAGAGGATAAAACAGCGGGGCACAGCCTGCTCGATGACGAGTGTTCCGGAATGCAATGGAAATCCGTAATCTCTGTTCATGTTTATGTTATTTTTGTGTGTGTGTGTGTGTATTTTTATATATATATATATATATATATATATATAGAGGAATCGTCAA
>JAAGVU020000002.1:28450062-28461074 GCA_011763525.2 Mormyrus iriodes | reverse complement strand
TCATGGTGGGCGGTGGGGGGGGGGGGGAGAGGGAGTTGAATAACCACGGTTCAAACTTGTCGGCCGCTAGTTCTCAACTGTTCCGGCTACGCTTCCGATTAGCTGACTTCCCTCATAGAATGGATTTCTATTCCAGCAGGAAGTGACAGGTGACGCAGAAGAAGGGTGCAATGAATGTTACAGGTTACTCATTGTCGAGGGCCACGCTTGATTGATCATGTATAATCTGCATTCATTAGACGCCACTTGATGTAAAACGTATTAACGGGCCCCCACCTTGGGCTCCCAAACAAACAGAAACGGAAAATGTAAATGCCGGCGTGAGCCGGGGGTGAGCCGTAGGCACTTCTGCGGCCCTCATACCGCCACGCTTCCTCGGGGAGATGAGTGTTCCGGAATGGAATGGAAATCCGTAATCTGGCAGATGGCAGAGGATCAATGGGAAATTCTGTAATCGGCAGGTTGGCAACCTTACAGTAGCAGGAGAGACGTTTCCATTCGGCGCTGCGCCGCAACTGTGGCGAATCCGCACCCTCTCACCACAGATGCCCCGTCCAGTGCCAGCCTGGGGTGGTCTTGAGTGCTTGCCAGTCAAGCCTCACGGGACAAGTGCAGGCGTGCAGGGCGGGAGGAAGCTGCAGAAGGGCGTGTCAGAGCTTTGGGGATGCCGGGCTGGGCAGGTGGCCGTACAGGCGCAGCCAGACAGGTACCTCTTAGCCCTGTGAGTGGGGTGGGGGAATATAGACAACAGTGAAACTCAATGCACTCCAGCCTTAACTTGCCACAAATGAGCAAACGAGCCAAGAATCTGCTCCTCGTTCATGTCACGGCTGCAGAATCCCGGCCTTCCTGGAAGTGGCCCACACGGGGGATATGGGGGCCAGCTGGGACAGGCAGACTCGGTTGCTCACCTCATTTCCCCCCCCTTCCTCTGAATCTCATGGGCCACCCCCTCCCCTTTTTAGGAAAAGAGTAAAAACAACAGGCTTCATTGTGTACGGCTGTGACTTCCTGGACCCGTGGGACTCCACAAATAAGCTATATGACTCATTCAAAACTGGACTAGAAATGGAACCACAAGGACAAGTGAGATGAAACAAAATGCTGCATTTCCTCTAACAGAAGACTGTCTTTGACCCACATATTTAGTACAATTAAAGGTCAACTCCCCCAAATACCAGGGGGGCTTATAAAGGAAGGCCTAAAAATAGAGGTTTTGAAGATTTGAGTGGTTTCTCACATGAAGTGTTTTATTTCCGGCATGCACAGTTAACTAGCAGTGCCCCCTATTCCAACGAAATCTGCAAGGTTTTGTCAAGAAATGAAGTGCTTGACTCTCCAAAATAAATTAAAATGAGTATTAGGAGGCGTTTTATCTATTGTGCAGAAAATAAGGGTACAGCCTGGTTATTAACAATTTCCTGTTATAGCATGCAGCTTCAATTAGTGCATAATTTTATGCATGCTATCATGTGGAAACCAGACTTTAATTGTGTTGGTGGATGCATCAGTCTCAGCAGACATGGTGCACGGATGACGGGAGAGGGATGAGCGTGTGTCCCTTGCATTGGCACGGCCTGCACACTCACCCCGCCCAGATTACAAAGAGTACACTTGCGTTGGGACTATGGAACTAACTAGCCCGCTGGGAATCCCATCGAGCGACAGCGCTGACAAAGTGAGGAGCGCCGTGCGTATGAGCACCTTCGCACAACTCTGCCAGCTCGCCGCACGCTCATTCGCTCGCCGACTATCAGATTCACATCTCTGCTCCCTCCAACGCTCTCAGACCCCTTGTAGGGCTTTGCCATGGGGTCGACATGACACAGCATCCTCTCAAGATGCTCCCGTCCATTCCAGATACAACAGCAACAATAAAATCAGCTAGGATTGAATGGCATCGGCCGCCAAACTGGGGCCGTCCAGATCACAACAACAGACTGTAAAACGTGATTAAGTAGCCATTTGCGGTGGTCATGCGGCAGTTAAGCAGCCCTCATCCTTGGGCCTGAAACTCTACCTCAGCGCAGGAGAGATTGGTATATGTTGCTGTTCGATGGCGGTCAGGGGGTTAGGGGTGCCGAACATTTCTTTACAGGAAGCTGCTGATAATGCGGCAGCTTCCTTCAGCACATACCACTCCTAGGGCTTTATAAATGCAAGAGGTTATGCCCCCTTCTCTATACACTCAGTGAATGGGGGGGGGGGCATAAAAACAAATGGCGGGTTCACAGCCTGCAACCTGACATTTCAAGCCTCCGACCCCCCGTTTCATAAAAATGTGATGTTGTTGATTGTCAGCAATTAGGTGCCCCCCGTGTGCGCACACACACACACACACACTCACACACACACACACACACATACCCCATCTCCTCGCCCTGCAAAGACAAAAAAAAAAGCCAACTCAGTAGCATCTAAATCAATTGGGGTTCAGCAAACCTGTGCTGTCTCTTTAACGAAGCTTGTTACTCTTGTTTTCTCATTCGTTAAACACTTGCTGGTTTGCCGGGCAGGGGTGGGTGGGGGAGAGGGAGCAGCAGCGTCTGTGAGTCCTCACAGAGACCAGTGGAGCGAAGGTGGTGGGTTTGACAAAAATTATAACGTGTATATATGGTGCAATATGCAGGACTAACATGGCCAGGTAATGAAGTCAAAAGCCACGGAGTTAAATCCGCCCCAGTGAGAAATTCAAATTAAAGGCGCAAGGAAAATGATAATTAGGTTGGCTTTTTGCAAATGATCTCCCTGGTAACAATGATCTAAGGTTTAATTAGCAGCAAACAAAAAGGTCAACGTTAACGCCCAGGCAACACTGTTGTCTCTGAAATGTGACTGGGCAGCCCAAACCACCATAATCAGTAATTAAAAAATTATCTTGTCGCCACCATAAGTGAGGTGAAGAAAAGTAACTATGCCTCGTTTGCTAACGCTCAAAGACACTTACGCAAGCTAGAATTTTTTTAAAAAACATTTTGCGATGCGAGAGACTGAAATTAAACAAAACACTGTGCAGGTCTGTGGATAAGGGACCTGAGCTCATATCTACATGGTTGAAGGTTCGAATCCTGGGGCTAGCAGAGTAATCAAGTCCCAGCTGAGACAGGCCCTTAATTCCAAGAGGGACCCATTGTTTTCCGGGTTTTGCCAACAACAGAACACCATCGCTCAGGAATTTTATTGGCTTCAGGTGCACTTCTGAATTTTTCCTCTGACATACTGAGAGTAGTCTTCAGGAAACTAAGAGAATACATTTGGGACATGCCCTGATGCGCACATTAACCTTTATTTCCCTTTGCGAGGCGTTTCAGTAGGGGTGTGAAAGGAGGCTCCCTCCAGGAGGAGATGTGTTCTCAAATCTCAATATGAAATCAGAAGAGTATGAGTTCAGACACACGACGATTTTTCTTTATTCCTCTCCAGACTGAAACCTAAGTAAAGCCCCCCTGTTCTGTTAAAGTGATCCGGTGAGGTTTTGTGAACTTTTCAGTTGGTCCGTCTATCAGATTATCAGCATGTCAGGATCCATGAGGTTTTACACACATCCACGCCCGGCCGCCCATCTGCACGTGCTCTCCACACTGCATTCAGGCCGCTGCCTGACTCACTCCCCCAGTGAATCAGACAGGCAGTCGCGTGCAGATTTCAGCTTTTCACTCCTTTGCCTTCCAAGTTAATACATCCCCTGATATGTGCTTTAATTTAGGCAGCTCCATACATTGGAGGGAAAAATATGTAGTTAGATTTTTAAAAGGTTAAAACTTTCCATGCTGCCCGCCTCCCTACTCTCCCTAATGACTCCATTTGGAAGACGCAGCCCAGCCGAATCGTTAATGCGGGGGGTGAGCGGACTCAGAGACGGCTCCCTGCACCTCTACTCAGTGCCCAGCAGCGTGCACTAACAGGGAGTGGGCCCTGCCTCTGAAAGTAGAGGCGGCACACGGGGGGTGGGGAGGGCCCTTTGTGTAAAATAACATTTCTATTGAAAGGCAATTACCGGCAACATTATTTTGGTCTCTGCATAATTAAATGCATCTCTGTTTTCTCTCCCTCCCTCCCTCTCTCTTTTTCAGACGGAGAATTATTCCATGGACTCCAGTTATGTAAATAGTAGAGCGCACCTTATTAAAAGGTATGTCTTGATTAGAAAATTAGGATAATTTCTTCTCACCCATTGTGATGTGAATTTGTTCTTCCGTATTCTCAAAGTCTGCGAACAGGTGAACTCCTACATCATGTGCAAGTCGTAGCTAATGTTTAAAAGATCGAGCAAACACGGTTGCTACATTACATATTATTTTCACGACACTATGAATCATTTGCTCTTAATTACATAGTTTTATAGTAGCATATAATATAACAGTTAAAGGAAGCCAGTTCTTGCTTAGCAGATACCAAAATGGTTATTCTCTTTTATTTCTGACTTTTGACTTCTGACTGAACTTCAAAATCTTAAACATTACAAAGCACAGATTTTCACAGAGGATGAATAATTCCATCAATTCCCCATATTCACACACTCATTTTGCATGCCAAAGAATTAAAAAAAAATTGTTTGGCTCCCTACACATCTATGAAGAGGGGGAAAAAGAAAAAATGAAATATTAAAAAAGTCAGAGATATTAAGCTGAGTGAGTATCATCATGTTACAGTGTGCAGAGCCCAGGTACTGAGAAAGCTTCTCCTAAAACAAAGGGACTCTGTGAACACAATGATTACATTAATGTCATCTTTCCATGGGCAGAATTCACAACGAACAAGGGCCTCCTTTGAAAGCTTAGGCGGCTGGTGGGGGTTTTAGGAGAAGGAGGGTTGAAACCCTTGGATTCACACGCAGGAAGGGAACGCCAAGGCGGCACAGTGGTTTGTGATGAATGCCCCCCTTCCCATGACCGCCCTTCCAATGCCTGTGGCAGAATCATCACCAGGCCACTAATTGGTCATTTTACCTGCAGCTATGGACAGTCCCGGCCTGCCTTTATGCCAGAGCATCCTGCGTGTGTGCACGTCTGTGTTGCCATTACAGCAATTTCCCCTCCGAAAGAATTCCTGTGTTTGTGTAAACAAAGAGACAAAGAGCATTCAAGTGTGGACAGCGTAGTACAAAGGATGGGGGGGAGGGGGGGCAGCGCATAGCCTGTGGTACGGACAGGTGCAATTACACTGATAACATCACAGGGCACCATGACGGTCACTGCGGGCACAGCACTGAGAGCTCCGAACAAAGGAACAGGGTTTTCTTGGTGGCGGGGGAGGGGAATGCCTCATTTTACAAAAGCTGTAAAAGACGCTCCCCAAATACGGCCCCGAATCTATCCCACGGCTTGTGTGCCTGTGTGTGTGTGTGTGAGGCTGCGTGCTCCCAGCTTTGCTTCGAGTTCCTCAGCTGGCGCGAGCACTCGTGCTTAAAGGCGACCTGCTCACGTTACTGCCCTTGAAATGGACAGATCCGTGTTGGTCCCATTAGGGGCTCTCAGGGAGCCTCTCCTGTTTCACTGGACTGAAAAAAAAGAATAAACAGAAATAAAGTGGAGAAATCAAAAGAGCCAATCTTCCCTTTAGCTGTCCTACTTCTATCCCTGGAAAGAGTCGGGACCCTCTGCCCCCAAAAGCCCCCTCCTTTAAGCGATGGAACAGCAGACCTATATAGAAAGCAAATGCTTAGATCATACAAGTAGAGTGCAGTTGGGTGAGATCAGGTGGTTTGTCTGGCCTTACACTTGTCCTCCTGTTACTCACACTGAAGATTCACTTCTAACTGCCTTTAGGAGAGAGATAAATCTGAGAGAGGAAAGAGGGAGGTAGGAAATGGAGGAGGGCGGAGAAGAGGCAGATCTGATGGAAACTTATGTGGCAGTAAATCACCATTTTCCCTCCTTCCCCCATCTTTCCAGCACATCAACATTCAAGGACTTGGAAGGGAACAGCCTGAAGGACAGCGGGCATGAAGAGAGCGACCAGACGGACAGCGAGCACGACGTCCAGAGAGGCCTGTATGCTGACACGGCCGTCAATGACGTGCTGAACATGAGCCTTCCACCAGGGGGCAGCCAGCTACCCGACCAAGGTAGGACATCAAAGCAACTTGCATGGCATCGATGGCTCCCCTGGATCAAACAACGGGTGATGCCATTGTAAAATCTATATTTGGTCTGTTCTCCAAACACTGTTGGGGGAGTTGTTAAATAGGGCGTACATGCTGAGGTTTTTGGCAGAGTGGCCGTGGAGAGAGGTCGTTTTTGCATTCAAACTGAGCTGCTTGGTAAAAACATCCCCTGGAACAATGAGCACTCTGATGTTCCACAGTCCCGATAGCGACGAGAAACCACTTCAAAGCTACACACACTCCACATTCTACCTGTAGATTTCATTGGACGAGATACAACATTCCCGGCTTGCGAAAAGCGGTGCTGCACTCGGACATGGAAAAGGGAGGCTCCTGTGGAGGGGTGCTGATACACTTCATCCTAGTTAGTGATCTAATGAGCGCCAAAGCGGGGAGACGTGAAGCCGGCAAATAGGCCTTTTTGCCTGAGTAATGTGAACCAGTGGAATCCTCAACCAGTCAATAAAGGGGACCGGATCCATGTATGAGACAAACAGCCTTCTTAGCCAAGGTTCTTCCTATCCATTCTGTTTACTTGTTTTGCTTAATGCTTATGCTTGACATACAGCTGAACGACACTACAGATGAAAAGAACATAGATTCACAACAAGCACTTAAATTCTGTCAGAGACAAGCTGAGCTCTGTGGACATCCCACAGTCTTTTCTAGCCTTCAGGTCTGTTTTCTGATTCACTTAGTTGGTTGCCGTTGGAATCAGCCTTCTCTTTCGCTCAGAAATCCACATGAAAATCAGGCCGCAGAAGCCTCAGCCTGGCTGTCTGTAACCCTCCAACATGTTAATTTCATGCTGATTTTTAAGATGCGAATTCTCTCAACATTACTGATGAAAGGGGAGCTGAATGATGGAAACGTGACAGAAAGAGGGAAAGTGAAGAAGCACTTGAAGGTGCGAAAAATTGTTGACAAGACAAAGATTTCTTCAGCACGTGTTGAAAGAGTTACAGGCTGTCACAGCTAATTAAACACTCATTAGCACTAGAGCTCATAGCCTAGTAGACCAGAGACTTCCCTACATATCAAGCCCCTGTATGAGCACATGGCTCATTCACCTGGAAAATCGCTAACAGGTTCCCCAAATCCTAGACTGCCTGTGGCCTTAGAGACCCCTACTGTCAACCTTGACATTGTGTGGCAGAGGGACACACAGGGACGCTAGGTGGGACAGGGCACTGAATGGCTATTATTCTGTAAGAGTGAGGCAACAGTAACTGGCAAACTTTTCTGACCTCTTAACATGATCATTACAGTACTGGGGAAGAGCTGCTATAAACAAAATACCCAAAAACAAGCCCAGCAGTCAGGGGGACTCAATTGGAGCAATTAGTAAAAACGAAACAAGGTTTTTCAGTAACAAGACAGAGAACGTATGGTGTAACGAACCCTGGCCATGCCTGTTTTCATGTTGGGAGCCCGCAGTCACAGGGCCACAGCATGCGGCTGCGAGCTCCGGACTGAAGTGCCCGCGGGCCTCTTTTGTCTTGCCTTACATTCCCATCGCACTGTTTTGTCAACACAAACCAAATATGCGCGGTTAGCAGGTTTTGTTTCTCCAACTGAAAAAGCACACGGTCCAGACTGAAGCCCCCCCCCCCGCCCCCGCCCGCTTTCCTCTCTTTGTTTTGGAACGTAATCTGCAGCCGCGCTCAGCCTGCTCTGTAACGGAAACCAGTAATAATTATTAAATGAATTGACCGAAGGCCCTTACACTTGCAAAAATGTAATAACATCACAAATGGAACCGTCGTTCCATTACCAGCTCAATGGTCTAATTATGAAGTTAAAGAGTGCGATGGGCCGGTTAAGCTGGTACAGGCAGGGGGGTTCTTCAAAAAGGGATTGTAACATTTGACTGAAATTCCCAGTTCCCACTCATTTGTTTCTGTGGTGTAGCGATCAGAAGGAAAGTTGGGGGGGGGGGGGGGCCAGAAGACAGCGGGAAAAGAGGACAAATTAGCACTGGCTCTGCTTGTTGCTAGTTCACATGAGAGGATGAATACGGACACCATCCTGTAAAGTGAAGAGAATATAATAGACAAGCAGCCTCCGCAGTGCGGCCTACTGGGAAACGCGGCAGGCCACTATTAAGGGAGCAACTGCTCAAGTGCATAGATAAAGAATTTAGTACATTTTAAAAACTTTTGTTTTTTTTTACAAGACCTTCCCTTTGTTTTTTAACAAACGTAAGCAGGAAGGTGTGGGGCTGTAAACCCCCCTCCCTTGTTCCCAGAGCCCCTTTATAGTTTACATTTTTACTGCTCTCACAGTGCTACGCAAAGGTGGCATTTGCACGAGGGACAGATCTGTTTAAAGAGCGCACCCCCCCATACACATCCTCAGGAGCGTGGGGGTGGGAGTCCGCACTCGCTCCGGGCCCCTCACACAATGAGCTGCTGTTCTCTGCTCTCCTTGTGCGGGCACGCTGCTTCCTGCTGCATTCTCACAGCCCGCAAACAGCACTCTGTGACCCGTCTGCAAAACCAGAGTGTCGCTAAAAAGCCCATCATTTCCTGAAGGTTTACCCAGCTAAAGCCTTCATCAGGTGCACCTGCCTCACAGAAGTTTGTATGACAGTGACCATTTTGGACACTGAACGACCAGCCAGGAAACTCGCAGTGTATAAATGAGAGAGAGTTTGTGATTAATACAGAAGAACGTGCTAGTGAATGAGCATGTATCTGAAGGTATTTAATACATTACAACACAGTGTTAAGGTGGGTAGTGAGTGCTGAATGCACGGGGGGTGGGGGGACAAAACGGCCAAAAACAAGTCAGTGAAATATTCAGCCATATTAATATGTTGAGAGTAAATTTACAATCCATGAGTCACTTAGGAATGAGAATTCCAGCAAACACATTATAAATGAAAAGATAAAATATAAATTTTCTTATTGTAAGTCTTCATTACACGCTTCTGTGACCAATTTCCTTCAGATGGGGTCAAAAGTGAAAGCAATACTGATGACTGTTAGGCCATTGCCCTATGGATATTCCAACACAGGGCTAGACTCCCAAAGCCCTCTCTCAACCCCCAGGTCTCAACACCCCCATTTTGTTTGCGAAACTCCAACCCGCTGCCCATCTCCCCAGCACAGCCATCACCGTGGCATACCATCAAAACGCACCCGGAAGCTTCCCGCGGGTTTCACAGCATGTTAACGGAGCGGGGAAAGTGGATCACGTGTTTGCACTGTAAACTCGCCCTAGATTCACAATGGAAAGGCTGTTTGTTTTCTGCCCTCTGATCTGTTAATGAAAGTGCTGACAGGTGTCGAATTCAGGACAGCCGCAGAAACCAGGTTGTGCTGACAACCTCTGAGAAAGTGGAGTTTCGATTCGGGTAAATAGTCTGGAGGTGGGGGGGGGGGTCCTCCCTGACAGGTATGAGAGAGTTTTTCCCCTCCCTTTGTGATATCACAGAATCTGTCTGAAATATACAATTGAATGTTGTTGAATCAAACATCAAAGTCCCACTTCAGCATTTCTGCATAAATAAACCAGCTATACCTGCTGTCTCCTGATCTCTTTAATTAAAAGCCAGACATCAGGATCATCTATTCTTACATTTATTCGCTTAGTCAGATGCAAAACCTGTTCTAACAGAGCTGCCCTTGCAAAATAGCTGGGAAACAATAGGCTACTGAATGTATCTGACAGAACAGACAGACACACTGGGTTATTCAGGAGGAGAGTCCAGCTGAATCGTGCTGCAGGAAAATGAACTGATAGTCAAGACAAAATAGCTGACACAAGATGCTTAATTAACACAACCCTCTCAGATTTTGCCATATCTCATTAACAGTAGTCAGGAGGATAATCTGGACCAATGCTTCTGTTCCTACTCCTCCTTTTGGTCATTCTCACTCTCCTCGGGTGCGATCTTTCTAGCTGATAAATTAATGGAAATGGCTTCAGTGTCTCCTTATTATACATGGATGTATTCTTCTGTTCCATAGGTATTTTTCCATTTTGTGTGATATAAGCATTTTGTCTGTTTCATGTCAATATCCTTTGGGTTTTTAAATATTCTCCTATCAGGACTCATTATTCCTACCTTTTTCCTCTAGGCTAAAAAAAATGTACACCCTATGGCAACTGCTGTCCACAGTTTATTTTCCCGTCTTGTTGCCTCAAGGTGTCTCCAGGTAATTACTGGTTTAAACCCTGAGCAGATCCTTTCAGTCAGCTGGACAGTTAAAGGTATGGTTGTAAGAATAAGCCAGCCCGAGCCCTTGGCTCTCCCAAGAGCCCAGCCGTGTTCCTCCTGGGGCTGCGACCCGCATCCAGCTTCAGCAACCGTAGCTTCCCCGAGCCCTCCCAATTGCGCAGGGCGCTTATGATCTGCTGTGGCCGACGGGGCCGCCTATCTGCACATTTCCCGTGGAGAGCACATGGGACCAGGAAACAAGGGCGTTTCTATTATAGAGGTACTGATCCACATCTCAGTGGATGATCTTCCAAAAGACAATCCACTTACAATTTATAGCTATAAAATAGCATGTGGAATCCAATTACTTATTCATGAATCAATTACATCAAGGTGTGTGAATAATTCCCTCGGAATCAGGCTGAACTGAATTGTTTGTACAACATGAAAAGCTGTAAGCTGTATAATTCATGGGGGGGGCAGGAATACTGTGGGATCAAGCTCACCCCCAGCAAAATGAGAGCAGCTCACAGCTGATAACGGATGGACAGAGGAGGTGAGGGGGTAAAAAAGGCAGAAGAGGAGTGAATTCCTTCCCAGAGCTTGTTTAATATATCTATGAGGGTTGGGGGGGGGGGGGGACCAGCCGGGGCGGTTAAAGTGGCCCAGCAGACCATGTGAAACAGGGTGTTGACATGTTGGGGGTGGGCTCCTCACCCATACATCTGTCAGGGCATGCTC
>JAAGVU020000002.1:28423642-28449962 GCA_011763525.2 Mormyrus iriodes | reverse complement strand
GCGGTCTGCGCGAAACACACGTAGTGCTAGTCTGATGCCCTCTCTCGGATTCTTTTAAATAGATCATCAGGGTAGGCCGGGGGGGGGGCAAGACATGACGGTTAAAGTGGCCCAGCAGTGCATGTGAAACAGGGTGTTGACATGTTGGAGGTGGGCTCCTCACCCATACATCTGTCAGGGCATGCTCGGGCCATCCAAAGGGGCCTGGCCTCCCTCTGTTCCTGTGCCACTTACAAGTGTTGAAGCCCACAGGCCAGAGATCTCAGGGGGTACAACTGGGGGTATTCATCAGGGCATCTGGAGGATAGCGTAGCCACAGCCTGCAACCTGCTGCCCGGCCCCATGACACGCTTTAATTGTGCAGTAAATTTTCAGTCAGCGAAACCTGTGTCCGTCCTCCCTCGGGAGGCCTTGGCTCCAGTCCACGTGTGACGGGCTTTTTGAAACGCTTCCTCCCTGTGGAGGTCAACTCACATACTAGGCCTGGGACGGGGACTGTGATCCCACTCGAGGTCGGTGGGCTCTTCGCTCTGCCACCATGGTGCCATGAGGGCCATCTCTAGGTAGCTACTGAGATCGCATCTCCCTGCAGCAGAGCCGAGATGACGCGCTGGAAGGGGGCCCAAGCCACTGGGAGCTCATACTCTCCCCACAATTTCCCCCGTTTGCTTGGAATGGGCTAGTCTGGACAGGCTGGTACTGCCCGAGCCCGGCTCCTATTACTTGGATCCCCGGGTAACTGACACGAAGCAGCCATCCCCCCGGGCTCAGCAGGGCCTGGCGGGTTTCCCGTAGCAAGCCACAGTGAAGCTCCATTAACTTGAGGCGCGTCTCCCCTCTCACAGCGAGCTGGCTCGTTTAATCATGGCTCGCCCATGCAAAACTCCACTGCAAGCCAGCACAGAAAAAGCAGCAGTGCTCGCACTGAACCATTGTTTAGTAATCACTTGACTTTAATATAATATGAACGCTGTGTGTGTTTGTGTACACACGAGTCAGCCAGGGTGGAAAAGAGCAGAGCTCTGCAGAACGCAGCAATTCAGGGCAGCTTGGAAGCAGTGCTGCTCTGGGGGGGGGGTTAAGCGCACACACTGCCATCTCCTGACAAGCACTTCTCTCCTGTAGTTTTCTGTCCGGAACACAACGAGACATTTATCACGGCAGCTGAGTTGAGAGAACACGTCCCTTCAGCGAGGCGGTGTGCATCCCCCCCCCCCCACCACATGCCCAGAAATAGCCTCTGCATGCTTCTTGTTTTGCCATGTTCGTACACCCCTGTATCCCTGGTTAGCACCTTCCCCCCCACCCCCCCAGCTCCTCTCCCTCGGCGACACTGCGAAATTGCGTCTTTCGTAATTAGGGCGGCACCAAAGAGAATCCAACCGTGGGCAGCTGGTATTTCCACATCCTGCTATGTTCCTATTTATTCAGGAGGGTTGATTTCTGCCCCTCCCATTGCTCTGTCCTGGACAGCACACACACGCACGCACGCATGCCCCCCACAGAGCATGGTGGGATGGCCGCCACGGTCCTTCACGTGCAGATTGGCATAATTCATGATACACCCCCCTTCCCCTTCCTTTTTCCACACCTGTGTGCTTGTGGGCCCCACCCCACCAAAAAATGTCAGCTTATGAGTGACCTAATGCATCTTCACGCAGGAATATGCGGCCTCTTCTCAGAGATAGATGAAGTGGCATCAGGGGAGTAAGGGAAGCCCCCATGTCCGTGCGGGCCCATGTCTGCCTCGCCCTGATTGCCCCTGCATTCGTCATTACAAATAGCCTGGCATTGCTGCTTTACGCTGCAGTCCATGGCTCAGCCCCTGGAAATGCTCCTTTATTTTCTGTTTGTATTTTGTCCCGTTTGTTATGGAAAGATGGAATTTGGCTGCTCTGTCCTCCAGGCAGCCAATTAACCTTTATGATTCCAGTTACTCCCCACAGCCCCTTGAAAAGGAGGATGAAAAGCGGATGGGAGGGGCAGGCTGTTTAGTTCCATGGTTTAGAGGGAAGGTGCACTATTTTTTAGATATATATTTTTTAATGATGCGGCCTTCGGCATGCAGTCCCCATTAAAGCTGAGGCTGGATGGCGGAAATGGAAAACGAGGTCGGAAGGGTCAACAGGGAGGCCGGTGGTGGGGGAGAAACAAGCCAGCCAAACACATCAGTGAGTGGTAGACAGTGGCCCTTCATCTTGCCACCATAAATAAATAGCAAAAAAAAGAAATCCGCCTGCACTGGAGTTTTAGTCTCGCTGAGACATGGTGACAGACAACAAGCTATGTGGCCTGAACAGCGCAATCAAATACAAAGAAACAAACAGACAAACTCATCTACGTCAGTGGTTCTCAGACTGGACCCAGGGGAGAACTGCATGTGCTGGCTTTCATTCCCAGCAACCTCTTAATTAATGAGGTATGACTGGGCTAAACAGAATTATGATCTATACGTAGCAGCTATTAAGATTTACAGTCAACAGATGCTTTCATATGCAGTACGCAGATGTACGGAGCAAATTATTCAAATTTAATTTTTTAATTTGTGGAATATAAATATAGCTCAATCAATCATTCAATTGCAGCAGTAATTTGCATAAATAAATAGATGGAAATTTGCACTCTTTCTTAAGGCTTCAAAAATAAGACCTATTTTGCTCTAGCATCCTCATGCAATATAAGGCATAGATGTAAAGTTTGGACAGGAATGGGGCCTCATTAATCAGGAGTTCAGTGGGGTTTCAGATGCATTTCCCAGCTTCCCTAGACATGACATGTCACCTGTCCCTCCCCTCTACTCCGCACTGTGATGGTTTGTACATCTTCAGTTTGAATTGCAGAAGGCTAAGAAAGACCCCACGCTGCCCCACCTGGCTTACTGGCAGAGGTATCTCCCAATCTGCCCACGGACAGGGACCCAGGCAGAAACTGGCACAGCTGAGTCCCAGGAGGGGCTCACTGCTGTAAGCCTGGTTCTGTCCTGCCTGCTTAAGGCCCTTTAAGATCAGCGCCCAGCATGTGACAGGCATTCACTGGTTCCTTGCACAAGCCTCACCCACCACAGACATGCAATTTTAGGCTACACCTCTATGGCTCAACCAGGCTGAGGAAACACATCAGGTGTTCATGTTTTAACCCAAGTTTCCTCCCTTTCAGGCATTCAGAAATCTTTTGTGTTCTGCTTATAATGCCTGGTGCTTGGTAAATTTAAATTAACTTAATTCATAAAAGCAAATTTTTACATAAAAATGTTCCTGAGAACACACATTCACGGACATAATGCATGGTAGCGATGGCTCTCTGTGTCACCGTGACGACATCAACCCCACGCTGCCACCCCTCCCCTACCCCATCTGCCCTGCCAAAACTGTACCATGTTTGCCCCCAGGCCTTGCACAAGTGCTCTCCATCGGGCCCAAACAGTGAACAGTGGCAGATCATCCACACACCTGTGCACCAGACATGATACAAACCAGTACGTTTGACCAAGTAGACCGGTATGCAGAAACCTGTGAGAGACACAGATCTGCAGCAATTTAAGTTTTTGTCAGTGCAACATGCTTCATTATGCTCAGTTCCGGCGATATGGTTTAGTTCCTTACTTATTTTCGTGTTTATAGGTTTGGCTGGACTGTGAATGGTTTCAGCACTACTCTGTGCTGGGCAGTTGCCTATGTAACACACTCTGTAAACTATTAGTGGCTCCACCTCCAACGGTGAAGGAACACCTTCAACGCACCGCCCACTAATGCAGGATCTCCAGGCAGACATGCATGTTGTTTGTCAGACCTGACAGTGCCTTATGATCTCTCACAGTTGGTTATGATGAATCTGATTGGTTTGTGTCCGGTGCCGCTCATACACGTCTCAGACCCTCTGAGCTCTTCATAGTTACCACTCCGGCTGGATGAGGGGTTATTCAGAAAGTGGATGGATGGACAAATTGAGCTCTGATTAGTGAAACTTTAATGCAATGAATAATTATTTTAACAATGTGGTGCTTAATGGAAGTAATAACTGGATGGCTTAACAATGCTATGGATGAGATATGCTTTTTACATTTTAAGACAAACGGAAATGTGACTGTCACATATATTACTGATTAACAGAAGGTTATTATGGGCATTACTGGACCGAAGATACTACATTACATTTGGAAGGCCACTGACAGACAGAAAGACCCTATTAATCATTCCCAGAGACCTCAGTAAATGATTATGAGGCAGACTAGATTCTGAAATTATACTGCACATGGGGACTAGTTAACATGCACCGGTGTCTCCCCAGGAAATATTTACATTCTCAGGGCTCACCAGCAGACTTCCAAACTACAAATGAATCCTCAGCTGAACAAATACATCACTGGGCTGCCTTAACTAATACCTGCACACAGGAACCACTGACAAAAAAAGTGCAGCTTGCAGAAGAACGCTCTGCCCCCTTTCTTACCCCAAAGCCCAGATCCTTCCTTCTCAGATGCAATTTACCATCTACTCAGTCTCACTTGCTCTCCAGACTCAGGGGGTTTAACAACAAATTAGCTGGGTAGCTCAGTCAAGCTTAAGCACAGGACATTGCGCAGTGAGTTTAAAATTTCCTCTATGATGAATCACAAAGACACAGAATCTGGATGGTTAGGGTGAGCGTGTGTGTGCCTGCCTCCCAGAACCAATTGCTTTACACAAAGTGAAGTCTGAGTTTGTAACCGTCCTTCAAAACGGCGGGCGGAGTGGGCAGTAGATTCCAAATGACACATCTGTGCCCCCCGCTCTCTGGCCATGGATCTGGCCAAGCCCTGGGTAAATACAGCAAACCCTCTGTCATCTCTGCCTAGAGCCTGGTCTAGTGCTGCAGCTGATCTCAGTCTATTGTGTCGCACACCCAAACTGACAGTCTTTTTTTCTTCATTTTGCCTGCTGCAAAAATGTCGTTTTTGACAACTTTAAGCCCAAAGTCTCAGAGCAATTCACCAAGCAGTGATTCTTAAGCTGCGGTTCCTTTTACTGATGACAAAAATTGACTTCTGATGTAGTGTTGACAGCTGCCTTTGAGTGAAATAAAATTAGTGCTCAGACTGTAACAGCGGCCTGCTGGTGTGTGCCATTATATCAAGTAACACGTGAGCAGAATGCCATCATCTCACAGGCTGGAACAAACTTCATTTGGGAAAACTGTAATAGGATTTATGAGACAACATTCCCTTTTGCCGTGTTTCTTTTGTTTGTGTTGGCTAAAACAACTGAAAAATAGGTGCTATATTTTTTTTATAGGACACCAATTCAGAAATTCAATGTTTAATGGGAACACTATTCAGTGGTGGCACTGAGTGCAGCGAGTGGCTATACAGTAAATCTGCCATGATTTATATCAGCTTTTAGACTAATTAATGAACCCATTATTGTAAAGAAAGGGTGTTGTGGAGTCTACCAGCTATATAAGTTACCCTGTCGGCTTGCGTTATGTTTAAAGTAACCATGGAATGACTTCATCGAAACGACTTGCTGTCAGATGTATTCTGCAGTCCTCAGGAGACAGGACAGTCAATCATGTCCTGGTAAATTGACTGGTACCAGTGCTAAGAACACTTGATTTACCATCTGCAGCACATCTAGCACCAGGCTGCTGAGTGACTGCGATTTTCTCTATAATTAATATCCAGCGCCAAGGAGCTGGTTGGGTCAAGTGTGAGAAGAAACAGCCTTGTTCTCTGTGTGACACGCATATATTCTATGCGTGTTTTGTATGATGGTGAGATGAAGAGATGGAAAGCTAGCTGATGGAGTTGTGCATTGGGGGCTAATGAGTTTGATGGCTCAGTGGGGGGAGTCCCCGGCTGTTTGTGCAAACAAGACCATCGCACTTCATCACGTGACTCCCACAGGACCCCATGCCCCGGGATGATTAATGTCAAAGCACCTGGCAGGAGTGGCAGCCAAGCAGGGTCCTCCCCAGGGACAAGGACAAGGGGGGTGGGGGGGTGGGGTACAGAGGTGGCGGTACAGAGGTGGCACTGAGCAGAGGCAGACTAGGCCAGCCTGTTCCCTGTGCCCCCTGGAGTTTGACTTAAACCAGTTCCATTCACAACACTGCTCTCCAGCTGCAACCACAAACAACTGGGCTGTTGTGCATAAGGGGGTCGTTCAGCTGATCAGGCAGTATACATCTGGCAGAAAAAAAGGAATCAATACTGCAAGCAATTAGCAAACAATCTGAACAGCCCCTCATGGAAAATACACAGAAATGTGCGTACACACAGTGCTCAAACATGAAAGAGACGCACAGTAGGATGAGTCAAAATTTACATAATTCATTTACTAAAGAAATAACTGCAGTAAATGCAGGATTAAAACTCCCACTGATTAATTAAATCTCATTGGCACCTCCAACAGTGGGGTATGGTACAGAAAGGTAAAGATACCAGCCCATCCTTAGACTCTGTAGAGGATTCCAGGAGCGTCTGGCTGCTAGACAGTGCCTCTAGGTTGAACTTTTATTTTTTTTTTAAATCAGGCAAATCAGTTTAAAAAGCATTCCTTCTCCATCTGAGCCCCGTAAGGGATCAGATCGGATACGACTGAAACAGACAGACAGACAGACAGAAAGATGGCTAAAAAGTGCCTCTTGACCAGAAATAGAAAAACATTTCGGCTCCCCAGCAGAGAATAAGAAACTTCTCCTCAGTGAGGATTCCATCACAACAGCTATGAGGATTTAGATCTCCATTAAAAGCCAAGAAATCGTTCAGGCATGTTTCTGTCCCCCACCTCCTTCCCCATGTTCCGTTTCTTTGAAATATGCTTTGACAAGCGTGCATCCATTTCTCAAGACCGCTCCATGCTCCTTGTTACTTATGACCCTACTTGGCCACCGTAGTGCTCTCATTCTCAATGCCTCTGTCAATTATCATGGTACAAAAAATGCTAACGTAGTAGATTCAATTGAGCTGGAAATGGGTTGCAAAGCCATAAAACAGAGCAAGGAACTAAGGGACTATTTCCCTCAGTTTTCCCTTTTTTTTTAGCCGCCCTTACACCAACAGCATGTGGAGGGCCTGTTCTGTGCCATAGTGCACCCCTCCAAAAGGAAAGCATGCTCTCTACAGGCTGAACCCCTGCAGAGAGAGATCCTAATAGCATGTCGGGAGCCAGTACCTCTCCCAGGACTATCCGTGGCTTGGTGGGAGACAATAATGGCGCTCATGACTCAAACAGTCTGGTGCAGGAAAGCACAGTAAAGCCTGGTCAAGCCTGATCAGTATTTGGACATAGACCATTATCTACTGCTTGTTACCTTTCATTAACTGCTGAGAGGAGAGGGCAGAAAAAAAACTCTTACAGAGGCAAATACAGATTGCAGTGATGGCCTTAGCTTGGAAGCCTGTAATTAAACACAAATGTTTGTCCATTAGTGCACCTCAGGCATTCTGATAGTTTGTACTGCCCACTTGTTAAAATAAAAGGTATCGGTGACCCTGTACTGAATGTAAGGCTGCTACATAGCTCCCATTCCCAGCATCTTGTTACTATGAACTGTTTGACATGTAACCATACATGTCAGTCACTGATTTAATTTGCTAGGGAATCAGCTCCATTGCTGTAAATGTAACACCCCCAGGACGTGGATGCCTCACTGATGAGAGCTGATTGGGGAGGGCCATTAAAAACTTCCACGCGCATTTCATATCATTTATTTTTTCTTTTTTTCGTTTGGTCCAAATCCAACGTTTCTCAATGATCACAGAATTGTGTCCTCTAACATAATACCTTAGCTGTAGTCTCTATTAACGAATGGCATATATTACATTAATTTCATTAATGCTGCGCTCCCCTTTGGGGATGTATGTTGTATCAGAGCGCCTCGTCTACTGCCTGTGCTAATTTGAGCTCTACGAGCTGCCATACATTCTCCTTTAGCAGGAATTCATCAATATCCAAACCATAGGACTTTAAGCCGCTGTGTAGGTGAAAGCAGCAGAGTTCTCCAAGGCTAACAAGACAGATAATCTCTGTGCCTTTGCCAAGCTTACCTGAAGAAAAGGTTCCAACAAACATGTTCTCCTGCTCTGTCCAGAGACCCCAAAGTACAGCAGTTCATCTGCTCCAATCCCAACAAATGAATTATGGAGATCAGTGAGGATTTTACAAAAGTGTCTGCCAATGAGATTAGCTCATGTACAAAACAGTAACTAATGATTAAGACCTATACACAAAGTATTACTACATTACTCTTCCTACTATTACAGCTCATAAGACAACATTCATTATGATGATTGGATGCAAGATGGATGACTGTTCCTCATTGGATCTGGATTGATTCTTCTGAAAAGCAATGACCACATCCAATTCGACCCAGAGGTTTTCCATGATGGAAGCACCACTGACAGGAAGGCTTTAAATTGCACCCCCACCCACATCCGTCCGGATCCTTTGAACCCAGATTCAGATTAAACCGGCACATTTCTAATGCATCAGCTGTGTTGAGGGACTTGGATCATCATTCCCTCCAAACTGTTATTTAATTTCAAAATTCAAAACACAGCTTCTGCCTCCCAATGGAGCTGAATCTGTAATGAGCTATTAAATTCTAGATAGGAAACGTTCCCACCAATATGGTGCTCTGTGCGGTATTTTACACCTGTTCCTTGAAACGAATGGCTAGCTTATTTACCGAATCTTCTTCAATGGGCAATCTCAGTAGGGGGCATCTTCTCAGTCTCACTCTGCTGCGGACTGTTTCAAGCAGCAGTGTTTAATTGCTCCATTTGTTAGCATTAAGTTCCTGCCTTTTCAGAGAGAGACGGAAAACGCTTTCTTTCTTAATGTAATGGGGCACGCAGGCTGTTGGTTATTATTTCACTTTCTTATGTGGTTACTGGGGACCATTGTAAGTAACATCTGTGTGCCGCACACAGCGAGCGGAGACAAGACAGGGACCAGCTACTCTACTGACGTCTTGCTTTCAGAGCCATGTCATTTATGACTGAATCGCTCCCCAGGAGACCCCGCCTGGGGGGTGGGGGGGTGGGGCTGGGAGGCCATTCACCAAGTGCTCGCTTCCTTCCCCGAGTGCCGTGCTGCAAGACGGGGCTGCTTTTTGTGCACTCTCAAAGTGTTTCTTCACAGGACTTCCGACGTATACATCTGACAGGAATCTATTGAGAGCAAAACTGCGTTTTCACAACCAAACTCAGATTTATTCCCTGAAAAATGGAGAACCATCGATTTGATTGAAGTAATCTGGGGAGGGGGGCGGCAAATCTTTTTGCAATGGCAGGTGTGGTAGCCGGTGACGACATGTGCGTGCGCATGTGACTAGTTGCTATGGTGATAACACAGACTAGTGGTGATAAGCCATTTCAAGATGTGGACTCAGGGGGGCTGGTAATTACGGACTAAAATTGAGCCACTTTACCACTGCGGTCATTTTATTTCCTTTCTTTTTCTTAGCTGTCCTTTCCACTCTGGTGTACGTGTATGCATGCATGAATGCAGCACATGCTCCAGACTGAATCTAGGACATCCTGGGTAATTAAACATCAGCCACCCAGGCCTTCAATAAAACTTTAGTGAAGAAACAAGCTATGAGATCTCTAAATCTAACCTTAACCCTAAACCCCATCTGCTGAAGAGCATCCACCTTGACTGCTTATAGCAATGTAGCAGACCTGATACTGCCATAGCTGCCTCTTTGGCATGCAGGGGGAGTCATGGCAGGAGATGGCAGCTTCCTGATCAGAAATCGTATTAACTGAAAATTGACAAGCTAATTAGCATACAGCCAAGGTCTCTCTCACCCCCCTACAGCGGTCCTGAGGTAACTGAGGGTTTAGCGTCGGTCTCAGGATGTGACACCCTGCCTTCCCTCAATTAACATACCCACCACAACACAGCAGATATGGTTATAACAATGGAAAATATCTACAGTCATTATCTGATGTACAATACATTAACCTGACAAAAAATTACTCTCAAATAAAACCACTGCAACTGAAATCTGGTGAAGTTCAAAGAAAAAACACTTTTTCCTTTTATCTTTGCTACACCACAGTCTGTGTCCTGTATTGATGGGTAACGTGGGAGTGTGGAAATGGGCTGGTTCCTACAGCCTGAGAGCGAACACACGCGGCCATTAAAAAAACAACCCGTCGGTGGGGGTGTACAACATGGATTGCTTATTATAGAGATGGTCTGCCAGAACTGACATGGGGGGGATTGTATTGGCTGGTTTTGATTATTTTCGGGGGGGGGTAGCAAGGTTGTAAATGGGTGGAGACCTCAATGCTCAATCCAAAGTGATGCCCTTGACTGGAGCTGTGCTGTAGAAAAGCCACATGTCCAAAGTCACATTTTTTGTTACTGCTTCCCTGTGGAATGCATACAGCTAGGGTGAAATTTACAAATGTTTTCATAAAAACACACTGGCAGATTAGACTTTGAGGTTATCCATCTAGGTAGCAGTAACTGTCCCTGCACACCGTTAAAAGGGGGCCTTACAGGGAATTATGAAATCTTCCCACGTGAAATAATGGAGATGACAAAAAGGCCGACAGCTCTTCAAGTCGATTGAGAGAGAGCCTGGCTTTATGTTGTTCTAATGATACAAAAAGCACCTGGAAAGTCCTTCCCCCGCACAGCAGAAAGGATGACTGCACATCGCAAAACAGACGCTGACAAATCTTTTCTCACAACTGCGTTAAAACAGCGTTACATATTTATAACTCTGCCAGATATCGCAGGGTAAAGCGGACAGCCATCCCGCTATGTTCCCTTTTCGTCTCCCCCCACTAAAATGTCTGATTTCTTCCGCTTAAGCTCCTCGCCTTTTATCGCGCCTACACGCCAAAAACCAATTACATCTGCACTGGAAACAGACTTCTAATTTAACAACTTGCCTTTTGATTGGTTTATGAAGGGTCCTCCCTCAACTGTCACAGAGGTCATATGACAGCAGCACACAAGGCAGCCATTCCACATACCAGACATATGTAAAGGGCAGGGTTCTGCTGCTCACGCTGCAGAAAACGCAGAGCCATTCCCTGCTGCTGTAAAGGACACTGAAGTAGAAGGAACTAGAGGTAGACTTTGAAATAAAATGTACAAATTAGTCTTAGTGAGACCATCGGACGCAGTATTTAACTGCCGGGTGTGACATTCTGCTTTCTGCCTACCTATCTCCACAGAGGCCGTTGAAAGTTTCCACTGCCAGGACGAATGCCGCATCCTGGGCCACTCGGACCGCTGCTGGATGCCCCGTGTACCCATGCCGGCTCGCGCCAAGTCCCCGGAACACGGCCGCAACGTCATTGCCCTGTCCATCGAGGCGACCACCGTGGACGTCCCGCACTACGAGGACTGCGGCACCAAAAGGACTTTTGCCACCTTCGGCAAGGACGGACCCGAGGAGACAGAGCGGGCTGAGCCAAAGGGCAAGCGGACAGCCGAGGCCTCGGCCTGCAGCCCCAAGGCCAACGGTGCCGTCCGTGAAGCCGGCAACGGTCGGGAAGCTGTAAGTCCTATCACCTCTCCTGTTCACCTCAAGAGCCCTCTGTCCAAGCCCCCTTCGAATTATGGCACCCTAAAGTGTCGGGATGCAGAGAGGATTGCAAACCACAGCCTACTGCGGCAGCCTGAGGGGAAGGACAGTGAGCCAGCCATGCGGGAGATCAACCAGCTACTACAGGATGGCCGCGACAAGGACTCTCCCAGTAGCAAGCGACTCAAAGACATTGTTCTATAAGCTGGCGGGCTGGAGTCAGCAGAGAGCCCAAACACGGGAGCACACGCACATATGCACTTATCTGTGTGTGTGTGCACGCGTGTGAGAGAGAAAAAGGAACAGGGGAATGGCGAAACAGCACGACATGTGCTGGGAAGGGCCCATGGAGACATGCTTGAAGAAGCACCGTATGCTGCCATCTTAGTCTGCTGGCCAACAGATGGCTTTGATGTGGCTTTGTCTTTACAGCAGTAACTTCCCCCTTTGTTTTTGTCCACCATCCTGAAAAGTGTGCTGGGGGAGGGGAGGGGGGGTTATGTTTACTGAGTAACATGCCAAAACACACCGTTCAGAGTTTCTCCCTCCTCTTTTTGGGAATGGCAGCGACATTCAAACTGGATATGTTAGGACAGCCGTGCCCTTGGACAACAGTGGAGTCATGCCTTTTAAATGCATCTCTGTTCATCTCTGATGTTGCCTTTTTGGTTTGCAGAGTGCTTTTTTAGCTGAAAGACTGTTTGACGTTGCTTTCAAAAAAGAGCCCTTTTCCCCGTCAGACCCAAAAATACACACAACACGAAAACTTTTTTTAAAAAAAAAATAAAATAATAAATGGCTTATTTGATTTTGCAATGCAAAAATTGAGCCAAAAAACTCTACTCTCATCCTAATTTTTCCAGCTTTGACGTATCCAATAACAGACTCCCTCTGCATCCCTGAGGACATTCCGGTGTCTCCAAACACGCCGAGGCCATTACAGTGTTTATATTTACTTTTGCCTCAGACGGAGCTAAATGAACACTGAGTGTCAGCTGAAAGTCCTCTGGAAACTGAAAGAGGGAAAGGCCAATCCTTCAGCCGAAAATTAAACCGAACGGAAAGACTTGTTTTATTTAGAATCTCCTGTGCCCGTTCTTGATTGTAGCCGGTGGGGCACAGTTTACTAGAACCTTGTGCTCTGGTCTTGTAATTTTTTTAATTCTGACTGTGGGGCTAGGATAGAAGGGATCGTCACTCACACGTGTTGCTATGTGAAACTCTGCATAGGGATTACTATTATCATTTTTAATAACCTGTTGTTATGTGACAATCCCTTTAATGTTTTGTTTCAAGAGGAAAAAATAAACATTGGTGTTTAACTGAAGCTACAGTAGCGTTTGTTACACAAACACAAAAGGAAAAAAAAAAAAACATATGCCAAAATATATTTTATAAATAATTTAAAATGTATAATGAGAATATTTAATGCTGTGTAGTTATTTTATTAGTAAGTTATACTTGAAATTAACAGGCTTTTGTTTCCCTTTCTTTTTTATTATGACTTTTATTTTTAAATTGAACATTGATTTTTGTTTACTGTGTTACCCCTGGCAACTGTTGACTTGCAGTCTACCTTGTTGTAAAAGAGTTTCTTATTGGTCAGTTCTTGTGCCATCAAGTTTCTGTGTGGGCAAATAGAAAAAGAAAAAGACAAAAAAAAGCTATTTCAGCACCAACTGTAGTGTCAGTTCAATGAGCTTAGAGTGAGATAGCAGAAGAAACCAAAAAAGTAAAAAATAAAAATGCAAACAACCAGGATCACACTGAGAATTTGAGTTCAATATTAAAGCAGAAGGGAAAGGGTTATAAGACGGCTGGGTGATTTTGTACATTCTGGAACAACCAGTTCCTGCAGGGAGATCTCAAAGCAGACTAGAAGAAGGGTCACGCAGTAATACGAGATCTCCAAATGAAAACAAACATGCTCAGCTTAACGGCTATTCCACCCTGCCTTTCTGTTTGAACCAGTATGCGAAAATATAAAGATAACAGATCGTTCAAGGGACTGCAAATGGACAGAAAGTAAGTAAATGCAATGTTAAGTCAGATAGCTAGACTTAAATCTAAAAGGTAAAAAAAGAGAGGAAGCAAACACTCATACTGCAAATCTGCTCCTGTTAATAGGTTTTTTCAGATGCTTTCTGATGTAAACACGCAGACAGATATGTGTGATTAAAAGGACATGTTCCATACAACGACATAGAAATTGTAGATGAATGTTTTGAAGGTCTCACCAATAGCTTCTGGCAACATGAAAATCAGAATAATCACTGAATGTATACAGCAGCTTATTATTAAACTATTAAATGTTCTCATTCGGCTTCATTGTCTTCTCTGTGTGGGCTTTTTTTAAACAATCTGAGCTGCATGTGACATATGCAATTGAATGCACCACATGCATGTGACGTATAAGAAAATTATCTGTTGTTTAAGGACTATTAATTAAAACTTCCGGAGTGATGCGATCTTGGCGACACTTTCCTTGACAAGCGGAGAACAATTGCAACGTCTGTATCAGCAAGAGGCCATTTCCACTCAGCATTCAGGAGTATGTAGGATTAAAAAAATGTACCAAGATTCAAAACAGAGGCCAAAGCCTCTCATTGTGCAGGCTCTGTTTTATCATTTTTCCTGGCTGACCTATTTTCAGAATTAAATAATTGCTCTATCATCCTGAAGCAAGGAAACCTACAGTGTGGAAGGAAGAAAAAAAATTGTTAACTAGGGAACCATGAGTCAGACACGGTATATTAAAAATATCGGGGCCTTTTCAATTCACTGAAGTGGGGGCACACATGTCATTTTTGTGACATAAATTATTCCTGGGGTCTTTGCCTTACAAATTTGATGCAACAGATCCGTCACAACAAAAAATAAAAACAGACAGGATGCTTGACAAGAGAACCAGTACTGGCAGGCGTTACACTGACAGCCAGGGGGTACCAGCACCGCAACAGTGTAGACTTAATATGCGCCACATCCTTCATATCTGAATAACAACATTTCTCATTATCAAAGCTGCTGTGTTTAAATTACCCAGTACCGCTCAGATTCTTGAACAGATAATTAATTCTTTTTTTTTTTTAGGACTGGAAATTTATCAATGAAATTAGTAGCATTCCCAGAGAGGACTGAAAGCATATGAGGTAATGACTGGAGAGACAAGGAGCCTGGTCTGAATTTTATAGGTTACAATCAGGAAATTGGTGCGAGTACTAAAAAGGGACTTTTGTACTGTCTCTGAAGAAACGTCCTCCCAGGAATTAGAAAGTTATGACTCTTCCGTTGATGGGAAAATACAAGAATTGTAGAAAACTCGTCCAGGCGGTAGCTTGAGGAAGAGAGGGAGAAAAAAAACATTTCAGGCAGATAAGCAGCTGTCACACAGCTGCCCATTTCGATAAGCAAAAGGGATTTTTCTCCCCCCCACCAAAATTAATTTTGTCGCTTCTCCCCTCCGGTCGTGCAAACATGAAAGTTTTCACGATGTACATGCTCACACAACCCCCTACCCCCTTCAATCTACTAGAAGGATCTTTTTCTGCCTCAGCCGGGGGTCCAGATAATCTACAGCACTGTGACTCCAGTAATGTGGAGATGGTGAATAATATTGCTGGAATGGTGTTTGGACCCTAGGGGTCTCATAACATTGTCTTCTCAGCCCAGGGGGTCCAAATTCTTTAAGGTCAGAACATGAACATCAAAGAGATTCATCGCCTTATCAGAAATATTGGACAGGCACAGGCATGAGAGTGGAGCTGTGTTAACCTTCCCTCCTGTTCTCCATGAGCCTCGAAGTGTCAAGATGTTAACAAAAACATCATGTTGTCCACTCATATTGAATCATGCCCTAGGGCCTACAGCTCAGCAACAATTCTCCTTAGAAACAGATTTACATCAAAGGTCTCTGAGATTCAAGTGTTATTAACATTGTCCTACAGTATTAACATTTAAATTTTATAAAAGGATGGAAAATTGACAATTTCTCTGGTACAATAGTCTCAGGGACAGTGTCCAGGCACGAGAGCATGAGTTTTAAATTTTCCCAGTTCCAAATGATAACACAGAGTACCTGTTTTTGGTGCATCTTCCCCAGGCTCAGTTTGGGACTGGTGAGCACCATGCTAACACCAACCTCATTCCATCACCAGCTGTGATCTCTGTCCCAGTATTGTGGATCTGTTTTCCAGTAAGCCATATAATAACTTGAACGCTTGCACAATCCTCAACCACTGATGCTTGACCATTTACTACATGGCTCAGGGACTATGAAGAAATTGCTTCAAAGCTCTCAGAAACAATTCTTAGAACCACTAAAAGCAACTATTAAAACAGTTTTAATGTTTAATGTTTACCTATGCAGTGATTTAGGCTTGCCTGGTAAATAAAAAGTAACCTACTTAAAAAAAAAATGCATTAAAAATGGAAGAATAAATAAAAGTAAGGTCTACAGTTAACATCAAAAAAAGACTCCCAGAAGGCTAAACAGCGAACTCAGACAAGCAACAGAAAATAGCCATTGTGAAGAAAAGCACTTAGAGCCCCATTTCAGATTTCAGAAACTTTTAAGAAGTCATTCTATCCCCTGACACTCTTTCTCACTCTCCTTTCCAGAGTCAAGCCCATATCCCTCCAGGACTGACTGACTTTTAAAAATAAAATAAATAAATAGAAAACTGCCCACACTGGCAGTATCACACAATTCTCAATGCTAAGCTTAAGTGCAGTGGGCTCCGTAACACAGCCAAACCTGGTTTCTACCTCATCTTTTTTGTGACAGGTCCTAGATATCAAATATTTTCTTTTTTTTCATATATGCAAAAAATGGGTGGGACAAAATTCTCTGTGATGATTTCTCCATTCCACTCTACATTCTCTAAGTTTCTCTCAGCAAGAACCCAGAAATACAAAAGCTTGGAAAAGAATGTCAACCAGGAAACCTGCTTAGAAATAAATAAGATTTAATGATTTAAATGTTTAGCATCCTTCTGGCAGTAGCATCACAGCTGAAGAACACCACAGCCTTCTGCTACTGCCCAATGAAGGAAATGGGAATAGACAGTCCTCTACCTTTAGGCTATGCCATTATCTTCTCCACAGGAGAGTAATCAGGCCAGCCCCCCACCTGTAAAAGGCAAAATCCAGCATGCAGATTCACGGCCTGTTCGTGGGAGGCCTTGGAGGGCCTGGAGGTAGGCCACAGTTTAAAGCAGAGCAACAAGAATGTAAAGCAGAGAAAGTCATGCAGCAGTGACCTGTAATGTCAAACATTACCCACCGGCAACAGTAGTTAACGCACTAGACTAGTAACCAAACAGTTTCAGGTTCAAGTAGGAGGTAGGGTCGGCGGCCGTACACCAGGAGCATGTTTAACCCCAGCTGTGGCAGTAAAACATATAGCTGTTTAACAGAGTAAAATGTGACATTGCTAAGAAATTTGCCTTTGGCTGTATTTACTAGCAGTGCCAACCTCAACCCACTCTGGGCTTTTTGATTTGGTTGTATAACAGATGTCTTCATCCTGATTAAGCCAACGAGCCTCTGTTTAGTCCTTCACATTAAATGTGACAGAGGTGTCCAATTTACTAGCTTGCTTTTCAGTTACTACCCCCATGATCTCAAAGGTCACTTGCTAATTTCCTACATGAATTCACACCGAGCATGGCTGATCTGAAACAGTACACTGGAATTGAGTTCTTACACCTAGCCAGGTACATAAAAAAAGCAAACTCAACAAATAAAAAATCTTTAATACAGTATAGTCAAAAACAATTGCTATTGTGTGATTGGCTCTGTTTGACTGAGTCTCTTTTGCTGCAGAAATACACCGCAACCTACCAAAGGCACAGAATGATGTGATATGTCATGAGCACTTTCTACATTGGCCATACAAAAATTTCATAACTTTGAACCATGAAGAAACTGTGGGGATTTGGATTTTTTCAATCAATGTCCAGTGAATGAAGTCTATAACATCCCCTGGCAGAAAACCAGCGCATGAACAGGAGAGAGTGGGGTGATAACAGATTCTACCGATATGAGAAGCCCATTAGTACTTCTGTGATAATCCTTCAAGGAGCAACTGGACCCTGAGTCCCTCAAAACTTAACACATAATGTGAAGCCTGTATTGACTGAAGGATGCCATTGACCTCTGGGGAAACATCAAGGTGCAGATGGCTTAACAAGATACAAAAAGACTACTCAACCTATAACTCTGCCAACCAATTATTTGTTTTTTGCTGCATTCCTCAAATAGGCCTCCATCGCTGAACTAGCAAGAGCAAATAAGATGAACCATGAAAGAGCCGTCCTGCACAAGTTGTCCTTAACTCAGCACATCAGTCCAATGAAGCGACAGGTGTTCACGAAATGCGGCTGTAGCCAGTCAGAATGAAGAAGCAGCGAAGGAGGCACGCCATGCTTGTCAGGACTCACCCCTCACTGATCACTCCCCCCCCGCCCCACACACACCCCGCCTGTGGAAACAGTAACCTTTTAGGAAATGGTGACCAGCAGCAATTGTCTGCCCACATTACGGTAATTCAAAAGGATGGATCTTGGTCTACAGTGCGATCACAAATGTGCAAAGAATAGCTAAAATTACAGGAGCATGTCTGTTCAAATGCCATTTCATACTGCAACTGAAGCATATGGAGGGGGAGCTGGGTCAATGCTACATGCAGTATTACATCAAAATTATTATTTTTCGGGGGGATAAAGATTAGTAATGGTTCTGCCTCTTTCTATTTTACAAAGAGTTTCAGTCCTGCATTCTCATTTTACACTGGTGACTCATATCCTGGGTTTTATAACTGAAACAATGGTCTTGTTGAGACAAACAATTAACACTCATGATACAGATTAAACATCAGGGAATTTAATAAAATTACAAAAAAGGGCAGATAACTGCCCATTTTAAATACAATAATAATGCATAAAATTAATATATTCTTTTGCATTCCAATATGATTCTTTTTTGATTATGGATCAGAATATAACCTTCCACCAATGCTGCCTTCCACAGCAGTCAGTTTTTAATAAAAAAAAAATAAATCACCCCAGTTTACAGGGGTAGATGACAGCAGTACACTGATTGAGGGTGTCCGAATAAATCCTCAGAGGGCAGAGCCTCTCCCTTGGATTTCATTCCAACTCGCTGCGAAGGCCTAACCAGTCCAGTTAATAAACATCAATTGTGGCATTTGCTGTCAGCCACCCAAAGGTTCCCAGCACTTCCCATTGGTTACTTTACTGGGACAGCTCCCTTTTGATGGTTGACAGCACACAGCAAAACCACCCACTGTAAGTGCCAAAGCCTCCTGTCTCCCATTGGTACTATTTATCTGTTTCCTTCACAATTCAGCTGCGAAACTGATACATTTTTCATTCTGGAAAAAATGTCACATTAATTCTGCAATAAAGGTAATATATCACCACACTTCATCATGAAGATAACAGAAGTGGTAATTAAGTAATTAAGAGAACTGGACAGTACACACAGATACACACACCAACAAGCACAGATTCTAATAAAGTAACTGTATATGGAAGCTGACTGTCAGACACAGCAGAAATGGCTCCACACTCCCTGCGTGCCAGATCCACTAACCTGCGCCTAGTCATACTGGACTTAGTGAGCATACTGAATCTGTTGCGTAGGAGCTACATGATGTGTGCATTCACAATGACTGACCTCCATGGTGGCATAGCTGTACACATCACATAACAACCACTTACAGGTATCATCAGACAGGTTGTGCATATGTACATAAATATGTTGACATATATGTTGGCTTATGCCACATTTCATTAAAAAAAACCATAGAGGATTTTCAAAGAAGGTCACTGATATTTAAAAAATTTCATCAGTTTCCTCAATATCCTGCATATAACAAGACATTAACTGCTGTAAATCGAGCAATTCCAAGAAGGTAAAAAACTGCATATATACACACAGACACTACTATGTATACGTGGTCAGGATTTATATGTAAAGATGAGCCCATTTAAACAAGGTAGAGAGGCAGTAATAGTGCAGAAATTGTCTGTGCACTGCAACAGAGCGTCTGCAGCGCGGCATCAGTCCTGTAGGCTCCAAACCTTTCCATTCCAGATCTTAAGAGGCACACACAAAAATCGATCGACGTTCTACAGATTAATGACGTTATGTATTCAGAACATGCACTGCGCCTACACACAGGGCCAGTGAAATTTTCATTGTGACTGATCAGCATCTATAAACTCGGTTTATTTTACTTCAGGGTCTCATCTCACGTCTCCTTCGTATCAACGGTAGCAAGAGATGCCACTCGCGTTGGCACCTTCCAATTCATTGTTACGGGACTGATGGAACGGAGATAAATTAGCATGGAGCTTCTGAAGCCTACGGAAAAGGGGGCTCTTTTTTGTACTGCCAGCGATACAGGTGGGGAGAAGATGAAACCATAGTGAAAACGCTTTATCTTATTTGTTTCCTAATTAATTCGCTGTAGCTGCCATACCTCTGCAGGCTCAGTTTCCCTTTATACTTTTGTTGTTTTGTTGAACAAGGACTCTGTGCGACGGGGGAAAGAGAAGAGCCATTATTAATGAGAAACCTTTTTACTTTGGTGCGGTGAACAAGTCAGCCAGGCATCACAGCCAAAAAATAAAGCAGATACTATGACAAGGTAATAGAGTAAATACCTGTATTTTAGAACATAGCTCCTTCTCCGCTACAAGAATACTCGTGGACACCATGAAATTCAGGGCCACAGCACAAAAACACATGCACTGAGAAATGATATATATTTTTCAAAGGGTATCAACTTATAACTTTTCCTGTATATATTGGCCCAAATGCTATTTGCCAACAACACTTACCATGACATGACTGGATCAGAAATACATTGTGTCTCAGTAGCTGGTGTTAAGCACACAGTTCAGTAGTACAACAGAATTATCCAATCAAGAACAAGGTAACATTAATGTACAAATAATGTAGTAGTACATTCTTACTTAATGCATTCAGTAACCAGAAGCTAAGTGTTAGTTATTTACTGATCCCACGTTCGTTCATCATTAATCAGTCATAATGGTTCATGTTAATATTTCATGCTATTACTACAATTATTTGTGATTTGTACTTCAGTAGTAATTCAGTTACTTGGTTGCTTATTACCTCTCCAGCAATGTGTTCCCAACAACAGAACCAGAGAATAACATTTTAGAAAATCATGTACACTAACACACTCAAACAGACCTGCACTCATATCTTTTATCTAACAAACAAAATACAAGGCTTTTGGCATTTTTAGTTTTTTGATTGCAGTCACACATTTTTAAAAAACTGAATTTCTTGTTGTGGGGAGCAAAAAAAAATGGTCCCCACAATGTCAAAATAACAGGTGACTGTCCAGGTACCCACAGTGTAAGGTATACCTGGACCACACACACTGCATATAAGGATGAACTGATTTTCCATAAACCGTGAAGATTTTAAGCATCAACAGCCTCCCACCTTGGCAGCTTCCCTTGCTTTTGATTGCAGCAAAGACACCAGCTGAATCCGAAATAATTACTGAACGGTAACCAAAATCAGAGATATGCAATTACAGTGCAAACAGTGCGGAACAGGGAATTTCAGGCCATGCAGCAGCATCATGATTGATTTGACCCAAACAGTAGACAAATTCACTGCTGACCCTGTGTATCTAACGCTGAGCTCCATGCTGTTATGTCTGATGACCAGCGGCTCATAGCTATTAAGCACCATTCACACCTCCTGACTCCCACTGTATAAAAGCATGCTAAGAGTTTAGCATTCTGCTAAAATGTGTCACTGATGACATTTTTGAAGCTATTCTGCTAGAATGGAACAGGCATAGCTCATTCTCACCCATCTTTCTTCCATCCGCTTATCCTACTCAGGGAAATAGATAATTTACTGTAGTTATACTAATTAAGAAACCTTCTAATTGCGAAGAAATGTGAAACAAAGGCAACGCGATGCAACTAAAAAGTTGTTTTGAAATCAGTTGAGGATCATCATTACTGGGGGTTCAAAGCAGAGAGGAAACAAACCCATGACACTGCTGGTTCCTCTTGCTGGCTCAAGCACTGATCTAACTGCAGCTGGGTTTGTCACATTCGCATCCATACTGTTAAAAATAAAAAATCTGCATTAATAAACAGGTTCTTAACAACTATGTTAAGCTCATTGCCCTAATTTTTCATAAAATGGGTGGTCCATATTGTAAATGAGTTCATTTGCTCTCTTTCCATTACTGTACACAGTAAGAAACGTAAAAGATTTACTCCAGGCAGTTTTCAGTCTTAACCACAGAAACCTTTATTATGGGCCTTAAAAATTAATAAAATAGTTGGTTGCGAAAGAAAATATTCTGTTGCAAGCCCAAGCAAATCAGTCTCCATATCATCAGGAAATATAACCATATATTGGGAGGTGGGGGAGTAAAAGAATATATAATGGAATTCTTTGCCTCGAGACAAATACCTAAGGAGGAGGAACAAATTCAGAAGTCGATAAGGACGCAACTTTCTGCAGATAAATGGCGAAATATATGGGCTATATATCACCCATAGTATGTGGCAGAATGAGATGGTATTCAGAATCCCTCCTCATGTTTGAGGATATGTACTGCAGTGCAGTTCAGCTGAATTATTTATGTGGAGGTATAGAAAGGAATTCGCCACATAACAAAAGCTTGAAGATTTCCTCTGTGCCAACTTTTCTGAGAGGCCATGCTCAACAGGATGAATTATCCAATCACTAATCAAAACCCAATCAAACGGCACCGTCTCGTGCTTCGCCCTCCAGCAAGCAATCATGGTTTCCCAATCAATTAAAAGTCTGGCAGAAAGAGACACAGCTGCAGAGTGGTTAAGCAGCAGCTCCTGTTGGATGGTGAAACACTTTTTTCTTCTTTTTTTAATTGAAAAAGAATTTGCACAAGACCAAAATCGGCACAGGCACACCCTGAAAGCAGCTTAGCATTCTGGCGGACAGGCACCAGAGGGGGCACCCAGCCTGGCACCTTTAAGTCACCGCCAATCCCTTTAATCAGAATGTTCCATTTCGTTCCTTCCACCAGATTGGAGGTGAACCACAGTCCCGCGTACATGATGGGAGGGAAGAGAACACGTATCACCTGCCCGTTTCCTACATGTTCTTGTTGTCCTGGAAAACCAAAATTACAATGGCAGCACAAACACCTATGGACAGCTCTGACAGGGTGAGAAGACAACAGGACCCACAAGCAAGATGTCTTCAATGCCTATTGCTCCACGTCCCATATGCTTTGGCGTCCAAGCCACCCATGCACCCTCCAGTACCACAATCTGACATAAATTCTTCAGACAACAGGTGTACAGAACCTCCAAAACCGCGGGGTGGTCAATTAAATTTAGCCTTCTCTTTCCCGGCCCTTCGTCAGACTGACACGTCAACCAGAAGGAACACGAGGATAAATTTAACAAAGGGGGGGCGGAAAACACTAAGGCCATGCCACATCTTTTTGTGGTGATGTCAGTTTTCAAAATGGCAGTGGCAAAAAGTGGCCAAATATGTCCTCTAATGTCATTAGCCAATGGACTGTTGAACTAAAATCACTGCAGTAAATCAGAGTATCAACAGAGGAACTGGTATCTCCAGTGAAAATCCAGTGAAGCACTAAGCAATGACTCAACGTGATGGTAGCAGTAATGAATAGTAACCGTGAACTGTAAAAAACGTGAGATGGTAAATCTGCAGCAAATTAATCAGCTGCTGTCAAAACCATACAGACCAAATATTTAAATTTATGCAGTAATTATCCAACTAGTTTAAACTACCAGTCTAAAACAAGTACCGAATAATTGTGCTGCTATTGGTTTCCAAGCTCATCTCAGGCATTCTAATTTTTCGACAGGTTTAAGCACTAATTTCCCCCAATAACTGTAACATGCTATGACTGCCTTCACAGTACCACAAGTATAAGTATTCCACCTGCTTGTGTGCACCTAGCTCCACAATTCTGCAGGCTGCATTGAGCTGTGACTGATTCACCACCTCAAAAGCTATACAAGGCCAATCCATGTTAATTGTGAATGAAGGAACAGAGACATGAGGCCTCGACAGCTATGACTACTGAACTGTGTTTCTGTGCGTTTATGGGTCTCGGTGAAGATCTTGATCCCTTTTTACTGCAATTTCTTTTGTACAGGAATTAGAAACACTGGAAGACTGAATATTTTTATACAAGTTTTTATTTTTGCTTCGGAGAAATGCTGGAAGTACAGGTCCCACAATGACCCTGCCATTACTCATTTTGCAAAGAGGAGGGAAAAATAAAGAGATGTCCTTCATCTTCCCATCCAACCAGCCAGTGTGACACTTTCAATCCCTCAGCAGCACGGGTGCACTGAGAATATCAATTAAAACCATGAGCACATTCCATGCTGAAGAGGCATTTAGCACAAGGATGAACAAATCTTGAGGTTGATAGCTACAGTATGTAATAGCGTTGCCTAGTTTATACCTTGATGGCATGTGTTAGTGGCTGGCAGAGCCTGGAAATTAAATATACGATTAATGTAATGGACTCATCTATGCCAAATTAACATAACCAAACCATAATCTAACCACCACAAATATGCACCATGAGAAACAACACTCATACCTGTAGGCTTGTTTTGGTGTGAGATACACATACATTTATCTGCTTGTTGAGAACACAACATAGACCAGTCTGTTCTTTGCACCAGTTTATTTACAAAATTTTATACATTTTTAGGTATAACAATACATTCATGTAATGCAATGCTTACCATAGTACCCTTCTCTGTGAAATTTTCAACAGACTGAGCCTGACATTTAAACTCAACCAAATCAATCACTCATCATCGCAATGCTTGATCCAATCGGTACACACCATGCTCAAGTAGCAGAAATACCTGTCCACGATTGGCTGTAGCTGATTTCATTCCCCTCAGACCTGTGGCGCAAATGTTGCTAAGCCTCATGAACCATAAGAAAGATGAGAAGCATGAGTCACTAAAGCTTCTGCCAAGTGTGCCACAAATATTCACTCTCAAAGTCACAGCCAAAACAAGCATCTAGGACTGCCCCTCATTTTTATTCACTACCCCAGCTAGTGAAAAAAATTCACATTAATTTACATGATGCTACTAACAAAGTCTATCAAATAAATTGATCATGTTGCCATAAGGGGGAAGGCACGGTGGTGCAGTGATTAGCACCGTCACTTCACACCCCTGGGACCTGGGTTTGAGTCTATGCCCGGGTCCCATGCTTGTGAAACCTATTTGTGTTGACATGGGGTTTCCTCTGGGTATTCTGGTTTCCCCCACAGTCCAAAAACATACTAAGATTAATTGGAGGCACCAAATTCCCCATAGGGGTGCATATGTGAGTGAATGGTGTGTGAGGGTTGACACCCTATCTGGGGTTGTTCCCTGCCTTGCATCCATAGGCTCCGGACCCCCCGTGACCGGATGGATAAGGATAAGCGGATACAGAAAACGAATGAATGTTGCCATACGTTGTGCCACAGAAACAAAATAGTGCAGAGATATCATTTGCTTTTGCTCAATATTGTCTCTGGAATCTAAACTATTTCCATACAGCTGGTGACCAGTTCTTGAGCGCTTTTCTCCTCCTCCCTCATTTTTTGTTAAATTTTTCACAAACGTGCCATACTATGAGTGAATCCAACACCAAGGATGAAAATGATTATGACTGGCTTAGATAGTGCATGCAGAAGTTATGCAAAAGTAGCAGCAGTAAACTTTAGACTGAATTTTTAACATATACTAGACAATCTTGAAAATAATCACCAAAATTGCAAAACTTGCTAAAATTTTGTTTTTTTACACAGTAAAAATGTTTAGCATAACTTATTGATGGTCTCAACCCCACTGACATGTGCAGTTCTTGCAAAGTAACAATTGCATGTGCATAACATGTGACATCAATGTTAAAATCACCCACGCGTACTATGAAGGGATGTGAATTGCTTTAACTTGCTTTATCTTTGCACCCCTACCTTTGACAACTCACTCGTGAATCTGTTTACAAAAAGATAGCAGTGCCAGGTTATTACAATTGAAGGGCACAGCTGACCCCTTATAAATACTACACACACATGCTTGCATCAAGAGCATGGTTGGTGCCCCAGCCTCACAATCATCATTTAAACAGCTGTGTGTCTACTTTACGAGTTATAGTTAGTGACCATAACTCATGTGTTCCAGTCACCATGGTGGCGCAAAGAAAAAAATTCAACCAAAAACGAATACAGTAATCCCTCGCTATATCATGCTTCGACTTTCACAGCTTCACTCCATCGCGGATTTTATATGCAAGCGTATCTAAATATACACTGCGGATTTTTCTCTGGTTCGCGGATTTCTGCAGACAATGGGTCTGTTTATTCCTGGTACATGCTTCTTCAGTTGGTTTACCCTGTTGATTTCATACACCGGACACTATTAGCGGATAGCGAATAGGCACTATTGCGTGACTGCAGTGTTCGAATTTTAGAAATATGATACTAATATTAAAGGAATAATCATAATATATATAACTGGGTAAGTAAAATGAGTGCATTACTGTATATTATAGTAAATATAATATTTTATTATAATATAATATTTTATATAATTTTTGTTAAAATATGTATTATTACAACATGTTTCCAACTACGTTTTACGTATTAAATGAAACTCCTCAATGATATACGATACGTATATTTGTGCGTAGTATATAAACAGTGTTTACATAC
>JAAGVU020000002.1:28403410-28417018 GCA_011763525.2 Mormyrus iriodes | reverse complement strand
CAAGAACGATCATAATGGGAAGGTGGGGGGGGGGGAGGGGGGGGGGGGGGGGGGGGGGGGGGGGGGGGGGGGGGGGAGTTTTCCCAAGTGGCCGGACAGTACCACAATTGAAGGAAAATCAAAGGGTGGCAGGAGGGGGTAAAAAGTTTAAAAGAAAATCTAGGATAAAGCTATGGTGGTGCCCTGAACAAATATTAAGGTGAGTCGGGGGGAATGATTTGGTTTACACACACTCATAAACTCCTATCCTTAATAGAACTTTTGCCACATCAATTCATTGCAGAAAAAAGACACTCTGCTGAAGAGGCAAATATTTAGTATGATTTAATGATGCTTTTTGGCGAGGCCTCACTCTCTGCAGCCCTTCTGCTGTATAAGACTGGAGCGAGGAAGCCCTCTGCCCTCCGCCTATGACTTTGAATAGGCATTAAAACTCACATTCTCATGCCATGTGATTGGATGAGCTTGAATCACCTCACATCTAAAGAACGAGATGGGGGCAAAGCCAGACCCCTCATGATTAATTGAAGAGTTATTAACTTTGCTCAAAGAAGACCGCAGAAAATGTTCATTTGGCTGTAGGGCCTGTAAGAGTCCTTTACATTTAGACATTTTAAACCAATTATAGTTAATTTTCATTCTTCTTCATCATTAAATAGTTTGTGTGGAAACCTATTTAATTTGACCTTCGCATTCCCACAGCGATTCTGCTCTAAGGATTTGGCGCGTTCCACCAGAGAGAATGTTTCGTATTTTTAATGAATAATTCATTGTTAACCACAGGATTCCTATGAGTTAACTTGAAAGAAGTCGATCCTGCTTCGTCTCCATACTCACAATTATCTGTACACGTAATTGTATTGTTTGGACTAAAATGTAGTCTGTCACACTTCTGTAGGGCAGTCAGATGATCTTGAACACCCATTCAAAAAAAGTGCCAGGTCAAAGGTTATGGAAAGCGAACTCATGTTCAAATCATGACACTCTCTGCTAAACAATAAAGAGCAGTTTGTGGAGAATTCCACAGCCCAACCACTACTCAATCAATTCATTTGTCAATAGTTATTCTGTGTTATCAAGATGTGCCAGCGTTATCCCAGAGTGGGTACACTGCTCGTCGGTCAGCATGGGAGAAGTATGGCTAAAAGTGATAAGACAGCCTGGTCCCAGGCTCGTGCTGGTTTATCCGTCATGCCTGCAGGTCGCAAAAAGCAGGAAGGAATTTGGTGGGCTTACACATGTCAGGCTATAATGCATCTCTCTGCCTTAACCCTGTTTTTGGTTACCAGTAATAGTGCTGGTGACATAGTTTGTGATGAACAACCTGTTATCAGTGGGTGGGATATTTTTTTTAATATACAAAACAAAATATGTGAGTGTTACTACTTTAATCCTAGATGAGCACTTCAGTTGTGCTTTTGCATTAGATGCATAAAGAGGAGGTACTGAAATACAGTGGTACCTGCACACAGTAATCTGCCCCTAAATTCATTCTGCGCTGCAGTTATACATTAACCAGGATCAAAAAAAAATCTTACAACTCAGAGTTAAGAAGATGAGTGGTTTTATTCCCCCCAGACACCAGAGGAAATGCTAAAAATACTGGCTTTACCTGTGTGACTTTCCTTGAAATTACAAGGCATCCTAATTACAGAAGGAAATACACAGATATTTACTGATTAGAATAAAGGAAGTCAATGGATGGTTACCAATCTGACAGACTAAATTTCAAAATGCACTTTTCAAAATCTGTATGAGTATTTATGAAACCAATCACGAAATGCTACTGTCCCGCTCCCATGATAAGTATCACTAAAGATGCAAGCCTTCATGTTCATCGGCAAATGAGAGTAAGGCGCCATCTCACAAAGGGTAAGTAGGCAAATGCAGAAAAGGCACAATTAGACTGAACAAGGTCAGACCCCAGATCTCGTTAAGCTCCAGTCAACGAATGAGATTTGAGAATGGGGGCATGGCCCCATTCAGAGCCTTCTAACCCCCTACCACCGAAGCCTAGTTGAAACACCTTTGTGTGTTTGCACCATTAGCATTTGTACTGAAGCAGCCAACGGGGGTGCTGTGTGTTTAGCATCAATGGCGATGCAGTTGAATAGTCAAACACAGGGGAAAGAAGATGGCTGTCTCTTCCCCTGGGCTCCATATTAATGAGGCAGTGCCATGCCACAACCAATTACAGCCACTCCCAGACAGATGCCTTCAGTCCACAATCAGTGCCTATGTCCTCCCCGCACAGCCCATCCTCTCTCCTTAGGAACAACCATATCTTCTCCTTGGAATAAAATTTTCATTTTTATTAACAGTGCTTCAAGGGAGACCCTTACCACACCAATGACTAAACAAATATGAGTGAAGAACAGCAAGAAAGACAACCTGGTTTAAAAAGTTTAAGCAGCACCACACCCTCTGGCTAAGTAAAATCTAATGCCATTCAAACCGTTCTGCTTACATCGTGTGTTTCATTTTTTTCTTGGTTTTTGATACAGCTTCATGATAATTACCACTCTGTGTCTGAGAAAGATCCACATGTTGTTGCAACACATGGCCAGACACTTTCCAGAGGCCTCTAGTGTACTCAGCCCTCTGTCCCACAGTGACACCATTCCAAGCAGGAACAGAATGATGGTGCTGACTCACCAGCAATCAGCCACAAGAGACTAAGCTTATCATGACAAAAAACATTATATGTAACACATAGATACACAGAAAACAAAATAATCCATTCAAATTGCAGGAATTTTGAAAATAACAGCAGGAGAGGTGGCAGATAAAGAAGCCTCCAATTTCTGAATTTGTGTCAAACTGTATACACTGCATCAGTTACCCCCCTCTCATGTGAGCCATGGATGTCAGCTAGGTGAACATTTCCGTCTTTATTATTCATCGCCAGCACTCTGCGGTTCCGTCACTCCTGCTTTAAATGAAGTTCACTGCTTCCCGGTCACTCTGGGGCGCTGAATGGAAAAGGGTCCTTGGGGAGGTTGAGGAGGGGGCGGAGGCATGTAAAAGGTGGGGGAATAACATTTTATGACTGACTGTTTTATGACTCGGTCAGAACTGGCTGGCAATGTTACATGTAACCTTGGTTCCAGGGTTGATTAAAGCCAGGCTCAAACAAAAAAGAACCTCAGTTATCAACACCTATGTGTGACCCGTCTATCACATCAATACATTTGGACAATCATGGCTAAAGTCTAACATCGATGCTTAGCACTTTAGTTATTTACATGATCGACTTGGCACATGTTTAACAGATTGTGAAATGCTTTACTTCAAGGATGGCATCCTCTAAAGGGTGACAACCATTTCTTAAAAATAACTCATCAGGTCTTAGTGAAAGCTTTGGCTTTAATCAAACTGTGGAAAATGCATACACAAATAATTTCTACTTAACGAAACAGAAAAACTGAATAAGTGGCCTGAGAATTTGTATCACACAGGGAAAATGAATCTGTAAATAAGCTGAGTAAGAGGTCAGCAATTCCCAGCCGAAACACACCACTTTCATATACAGGTGTTCCAAAGCTACCTGGATGCCTATGCTACTAAAATGTGGCTGGCTAGGTCAGAATCAAAGAATGTTCTTTATTAGAGTGCCTGCACAGAGAGGTGTTAGCATGTAGCTCGCTGTCTGCACTTCACTGCGAGTGAATAATTGTCAGCAAGCTATAGTTTAGATGGGAAATGAGCTCCTAGCCAACTCCCAGGGTTGCAAATCTGGGGGGAGTCAAGGCTTCACTTATTCTCAGACAACAATCTCTGAATCCAGATCTATTAGGGAAGGTGAGACTGGTCATGTATAAGTGGAGCAGCTGGAAATGCATGACATATCGTGTAATATATCGGTACTGGTCGGTATTCATTAATAATCAAGGTATCGGCATCGGTCCGATGTATTTTGACCGTCAGCATCGATAGTGGTGAAATCAGACAAAAAAAATATCTGTTATCGGTATCTCTCAAAATTTCTACGTTGGTGCACCACTACTAGCAGCCCAACAGACACCAACTGGGGAGGGTCGACACAAGAGAGGAAGGGCCTGTGTTGGTGAAGGGACCGGAGATTCACTCCTGGCTGGTATTCAGCACGCGTCTGGAGGGAGGCAGCCTGGGCCGATACAGGGGGGGGGGCGTGACTGGAATTAAAAGCCTGCAGTAAAGCTCATCGCCAAGGTTACTGCCACGCATGGAATACTGGAATGTCACAGGAAGCGTATTGTTCAAAGCACACTCTTCCAGGTCACTTGTCTTGAGGAAGAGGGAGGTTGGTTAGGTCACATGATACTTTGGGAACATGGGAGAGACAGGGGCAAAGATGTGGATTATAGACACTTCTAATGTTAAACCACTCCAAAGTTGCTCAAACGACAGTTGGATGGTTTTCAATAATGTAAAACTGCTTTGCTACCAAGGTGCTCAATGCTTCGAAGAACATATTCTCAAAGAAAAGGATTACATATAATAAAGCTTACCACCAACAGCCACTTTCCAGGAGACTGTATCAATTAAGTTCTTGACAACTGTGCTGACCAGTATGTATAGACTAGGGGAAAAATACATGTCTTACTTGCTGATGTTATATAAACAATCTGAAATAGCTCATCGTTTCCTGCTCCCCTTTGCTCTTGGGACATTACACATATTTGTCTTACGTATGTTAGGTGAAGACAGCCAATTGACACAGCAAAGACAAGAGCATGTGCGGCAATTCAGAATAATCCTCCAATACAAATTACTTGAGAAGAGGCTCAGATTTAAGCTGAAGATGGGATTATACCAAGGTAATTTGGAACACTTCTGTCAAGGCATTGTCCAGGCTGCAAAATCAACACTTAAAAAGCAATTTGCACGGTATAAATTGAGACGGGCACAGAAGAGGAAAGAGTGGAATACAGACAATCTGACCTACTGACAAAGAACAGTAACAACTGTAATTCAGCACTGGGTCCATCACAAGCACACAGAAAATAAACACCCCTTTGCCCTGTACTGACACACACATAGAAATACAAGCATCCGCTCATGCAGGAAGGCAGGGGAGACTAACAAGTTCAAATATTTAAAGAAACCTGATTAACTGAAATGTCCACTGCATTTCTTTCTCTTGGACAAAAGAATTTGCTTGTACCTTTAGTAATGAAATGTCTCCAGTCCCGAGACTGCTCCATTAGTGAACCCTCTGATGGGTACACAAGTCAGGTCTCATTACCAGTATGATAGAAAATTTCAAACATTGAATTCAGAGTGCTTTACTGGCAGAAAGTACATTAAAAAACCCACAGGATGGCAAAAACATATAGATATATACAGTTCAACAATCACAATCAATAAAACATAAAAATAATTACATTTATAAATAATTAAATAGCAGTAATAAAATTGTTTACTGTGGTCACTTCAGTTATTCCAAGTGGAGATAAACCAAACATCAGAATCTCATGACAACTTAGCGAATATTCGAGTACGAATGCATGTCTATCACAGGCCTTCAACACATGCAAGAATGTAATGGATGTCAGCTGTTTCGAACGTGAGAGGAAACAGAAATAAAACACAAGAAAACACAAACTCTACCCACAGAGTAAGGGTGGGATTCAAACCATCAACCCAAGAGGTGTTAGGTCATTCTGCTGTCCAATGAGTCACAATTCCATCCACTGTGCCCAAATATTCCAAACAGAAATAATCTATGCAATAGAAATAAATATTAATGTATTTTTAAATATAATATATAGCATAGCATATAGACAACACTATATAGCACATGAGGGGGTCTTTACAATTCTTGCATTATAGTACTGCAATGTTTCAGTCTAAAATGCCAAAAGCTTAATAATGGATAAAGAAAATATGATACAATTACACAAAATAGCATTAAAGGAATTATCTGAGTCAGATGTACCAATCAATATGATAATCTGGTTTGAATTTCAGGGGCACGCACCAATTTGAGAGAGAAAAAAAACACACAAACACAGTTTGGTAATCTCCATCAATCTGCCCTTTAAAATACAGGTTTCTGAACGTGAATCATCGCCTGTTCAAATCTCTGACCACAGAAAAGAGAAGCTGATGGTTTTGAGGTTGGAATGAGTTGTAAAACCATTTGTAAAACTTTGGCCTCTATCAATACCAGGTCAGAAATTCAACATCATTGTTACTCTTCTCAGGAGTGGTCATCCAACAAAAATCACTTGAAGAGCCACATGCACAATACTCTTGTAGGCCAAAAAAGGATCACAGTGTAACAGCTATGGATCTACAGGCCTCTCTTGCTATGACTGATGTCAGTGTTCATGAAACCAACACAAGAAAAAGTGAACAAGAATGGTGTGCAATGAAGAGAAAGAGATTGTCTATCAGTAGTTCGCCAAATCCAGAAGGCCACCAGGGGAAAGATCTGACACATGAATCTGAAGTGGATTTTTTGTATAACGGGAAATGATATATTTGGCAAAAAAGGGAAACCTTGCACTCCAAAAGAAGCAGCTTATCTTCAAAGAGCAACAGTGTGAGTATAATGGTTATAAAGTTTTACTGAGCAGGAAAGTATAGAAAAGTCATCCCTAAAGCCATCTATTCAATAGGTAATTTGGATTCGCGCATTCAATAAACATGTAAAAAGTATATTTTTTGCCATTTAATTGTAGACTATTATTAGGCTTCAAGTCAGATCATAAAATGAAATACAGATCACACCACAGATTTCAGAGTTTCTCATCATGATTAGACGTGCAACAGCTTATTAGTGAAGCTTCATTTAATACCATTATTCAAGTTCTGGGATTTTTTTATTTTATAATTCAATGCTTACTATTTTAACTTAACATTGCTATTCATTTTAGTATTATACATATTTATCCACTATCTATTACAGTAGTTCATACACTACAAAAGTACTTTTTAAGTTTAAAAGCTGCTCTCCAGTGAACAGTACACACAAACACAGAATACACCTAGGAGTTAATGGAATTCCACCCTCTGTACCACAACCCTTGCTCCATGCAGGAAATGTGCACAACATGAATTCTATTAATGCTATCAGAAATCAACACCCACAGACACACATTAAGAGACCGGGGGGGTGGGGTGGGGGGGGGGGTGGTCGGGTCATGAGACTGAGAACTCTTCTTAAAAATGCTCTCATGTAATGATACACGTCTTAACCGGGTAGTTGACATTAAAGTGCCTAAATTAACTCACTTTCTAATGTTACCTTTTTAACAAGCAGAAGCCTTTTATCTCTGAGTGGGGCTTTGGGCAATACACTCAGGTGGAATATAAATATAGTAGAAGGTCTGCATGAATTACAAAGCACTTTATGGCCGAGACAGAGAGACACTCCTGTCAACTGAGGCTACTTAGCAATTAAACTGGTATGGTTTCCATAATGAGAGCACCAGACAATACACTATAATTACATAGTAACTACAACGGCCTGGGAAACCGCATAGTGACAAGTCTTCTCCTGGCATCGTTATAGATTCAGGGCACATTTCAGTCCATCTGATCAGAAGCAAAAAGCAATTTGTCCACAAGGTATGAATGGCAATCAAAGCACGATTAAGCCAACAGCCCCAGGGGCCCATCCACCCAAAAGGTCGCACATTTCAAAGGGATGCCTTTCTTCTCCAAAGACCACAAACAGAAAGTAAGACAACAGTTTGCACCCGAAAGTCCACTTCCTCCCCGCTTTTCAATTAAAGCTAGCAATTAGCGGTAGGCAGTTACACAGACTGCACCTTAAATGGTATTTCAGTCACACATGTGCTTAATACAGTGCATAATAAACAGTGTTTTTTGAACAGCCCTGTGTCCTTTGTTCTAAACATTAACCGAGTGGATGGAGCCCGAATAGCAGGTAGAACATATCTAGGTGAAAAGCCAAACCTGTCCTATGTAACAAGGGTAAACGTCCATGAGAAGCCTGCCCCCAGCACACAATAGCGATCCTTAACATTTCATGATCATTTCTTCTTAATTGAAAGGGCAAGCAAAATGGGAAATATTACATAAGGCTTGATGATGGAATATATGTGTCTGTATGAGTGCGAGTGAAGCAGCTCTCCCTCATCCTATGTGTGTGTGTGTGTGTATATATATATATATATATATATATATATATAGCTGCTTCACTCATATATTTCATATATAAAAGTCTTACCGTCAGACAGCCAGAAGACCACTTGTTGCTAACGGTGGTGATTAGAAATGACATTTCGCAGCTTTTCATTTTGGGGGATGTGGTTTTTTGAGAGAGGCCCTTCCTTCACCACCTCCGAGCCCAGCCTCAGATACACAGCTCAGAATTCGCTGATTTCAATTCGATTTTCAACCGCCGGACACGACAACGTATCATTCGTCAGACAGGTAATGATTAACATTTAGAAATTGGTTTTGAGGGGTGGGAGGTTTACCATCGCATACATTAAAACGTTTAAATTTACAAACCTCCTTCTGGCAGATGATTCCGAGGCGCCGTTAATGTTCGCGATGTCACGTTATGTCAAGCGCGAGGCGCGTAACCAGATAGCACGTGGGAACAGGTGTTCTGACGTAACAGCATACCTAACAGAATGGCAAACCCTGGGTTAATGCGCATGCGTACAACAGAAATAGTCCGTGTTCGGCGTAATTCCATAAATTTAGCATACCGCTGACCGAAGCTTTATTAAAGCTTGTATTTTTTCTTAACCATGTTTTTTTTGTATTTCTTATTTTATGGATAAGTATTGATTAACAATATAAAACACTGTTGGCATTTTTTACAGTTATTTTGTCATCTTATATCCATTGAAGACTTTTCACACTTTTAAAACTTACTAAAATATATAAACATCAAGTTTCAAATTAACCATACCTTTATTTCTAGTATATTCCTACAAAAAGCATATTTTCTATATAATACATGTTTCATACATAATGTATGATTAGGATGTTTAGAGAAATTATATTTCCCATTCAGAAAGCAATACCACTGCATTAAACTACAGGTATGTTATTCTGTCAGCGTAAATGAACCTATCAGTACATCATACTATACGTACGCATGTTATTTTGATAAAGTAGCCTAAACAGATAGATACAGCTATCAATTTGCCCTACCGGTATGCTATTCTGACAAAGTATACTAGACTGTTAGAACACTGGCCAAAGAGGTAGTCCATGGGAAACTACATACGTACTTCTTAGGAATTAAGCTGGATGCACACCAAGCCGACGACAAAAAACTAACGTCGACCAAAACCGCTAACGGTTGGCTCCGTCGTTTGTGTAATTTGCGCTGGAACACACCCACATGATATGAGGTGCCGGTTGATTTGTAACCCAATCGAGCTCATTTTCACCAATTAGCTTCGACGTCGTTTCAACATGGCGAATCGGCCAAAACAGCGCCGACGGGGACCGATCGTGCCCGACCGCGACACACACCAGCCCGGCGGGCAGTCACGGAGTCTCATCGGCAGTCTGATAGCTTTTAACGGCCGAGACTCGGCTTGCTGTCTTGCAGGCTTTAGATGGACAGCTGTAGCTTAATGGCTCATTCCTCCTGAGAGTATATAATTTTTATATCAGCACTGTAGCGGCTTTCGCTGTGACATCATAGCTTTCTTTACTTGGTTGAAAATTTTGCGAGAACGCAGTGTAAATTTGTGAATTTGAAATCTTTGAGGACCCCTGACCACTTTTTAAACCGTTCTTACTGCTGTCCTGCTCAGAAAGACATTGTACAGCTTGTATGCCCTAGTCTCCAGGCTAATTGCCTTTATACCTTGTGTACACACTTGTCGCTTCAATAAATAAATAAACGAACAAGCCCAGACGAACCTGAACGCTTGTAATAGCTCCCCCCCCCCCAAAAAAAAACATCTGATTAGTGAATACAAGTAGGAAACGCTTCTCGTCACCTACCTCAGCTGTACCAACATACAAAAGTCTTTTGTCAAATAATATATATTTCCTTGGCTTCTGCAATTGCATTTAACGAAACATAAAATTAAGTTAACACTTAGATTTATTTTGGCTACCCGAAGTAGGCGGCATTTGTGAAGAATATTAGCTCCTACGTCTGTATCGATAAGCAGCCAGGCAGCATGAGTAGTGGTAACGCCTGCCGTTGCATCGTTTGTTCTGAGTTACATTCAAGGTATATACAAGAGTGAAATCGCTCTAAAGATTTTGTGTGGTTTTGTATTCGTGATTATGTAGTCTTATGTTATAAATCAGTCATGTGAATCTTCTGAAGCATTATCAGTACAACTATGTTAATCTTCTTTCACTCAATAAAAATGTATAACACCGAAACGCGCACTGCTTTGTGTCTGCTGTCCTTCTGATGTGGAAGATGATGAGATTATAGGACTTAATAACACTTAGAACTGTAAGCTATTGAGCCAACGGAAGGGAAAATTAATGCGCAAAAGCGCCGGATCCCATCAAAAAGCATTTGTGTAATGCAAATCACATAATGTCGTGCTTAATTTATTCAATCTGCAGGTGACCTTTGGAGAAAAGTGCTATAAATATTTCTCAGTTGTCTTTTGCTTAGGCACAGACATGTCAAACTCCCTCCCATAAGAGCCAAAAATAAACTCATAAATTATTAAATAAAGCACATTGCAATAATTAATGAAATACACTGTGTTCCTGATGGGTAAAAAAAAATGCACATTTTTATCTTTCATCTAAGAGGTCATCTCACCAATCCTCATTTCCCGACAAGGTCAAAGTTACATTAGTAATGTGAAAACGAGGAACCTCCAGTTTAAAAAGCCACCATACTCACAACAGGAAATAATGCTCCAGAAAGCTCACACCTGCCTTTACCGGCTCTGCTTGCAGGGAGGGGCAGGCACCATTCCTCTAACCACTTTTTCAGCAAGCTACTGATTCCCAAGGTGACCTGTTCCCTGCGCTTTGCTAAAAGCCTAGACTATAAATTTACGATGTCGTAATGTGTTTGTAAACTAAACACATTCCCTTCATTTTTTAAACAAAAAAAAACTACACCTAACCCTTTTATCTGCCTTAAACAAATATCTTAACTTGCTTTTTCCTCTTTCTCACGGCGTCTAGCAAATATTTCTTTTTGGGGGAGAACACAGGCTTTTGCACAAATAATACGCAGGGGGCTCGCTGCAGCGTTGCACAGTACCTTATCATTAAAAGCACGAATACACATATTCAGTGACTGTAGAGGAAGACAAGTGGCATACGCAGTTCCAGAATCTTCCTTTTTGCCGACGTGCCTCGTGCTGCGGCTGTCCCAGGCGATCTCACTCTGGTGACGGCTGCGCCGAGGCAACGGTTCATAGTGAGGCTTGAGGCGTGAGGGCTGGCCGGAGTGACCTTGCGTCTCACCCCCGGCTGCTGTCTGCGAGGTGAGTGCCGGCTCTGGCACAGCTGAGGTCGTGTCCTCTTTCAAACGCGGTGGGCATCAGCCGCCTGGGCCACTGTCACCTGCATGTCCCCAGTGGTCCATAATCAGAGACCTACTTTTTGACTATCCACTAATTACTGCTAGGTGTACCCAACTGTACATGTCAGCCTCCTCTGCCCTCTCTCAGTGGCCTTTTTGACAGTCAGGAGGTGCAAGTGCGCAAATATATATGGATCCAATAGCTCCTAACAGCTCTATTTCAGACTCAGAGTCCATTACAAGACCTCCTGTACAATTTTTTTTGTGTAAATTAGCTTTACTCAAACCTGCATCCGTGTCACCCCTTGCCCCCCCCCCCCCGCCCCCAGGTCTGGGCTTGAGGGCAATGTTAGGAGCTGCTTCCCCCAAAAGTCGCCCTTGAATTTTTTTTTTATTTAAGGGAAAGATGCACACAACAAGGTGACTGTAAGTCAATAATTTGATAGAAAAGGAATGATAGCAAATAAGAAGGAGGAGTAAGAAAGAAAAAATCAACTCAAAAATTACAATGACAGAACCATTAGGTATTATTATGCTATATATATTTGAAGACTGTGAGGGTACATACTGTACTTTTCTCTTAACGATGGGTGTGTCCCTTTGTGCATTGGGATAAGTGAAAGTGATACATGGGGAGGTAGAGCTGAAAGACATGAGAAGGAAGAGCAAAAAGAAGATTGATTGGGGTGGGGGGGTTGTTATTTGGCCAGGATATTTCCATATCCAACCAAGGCCTAATGCCTCAGGTTTTTACAGAACCCAGAGAATACTCTGTTTGGCTGGACACTGGTTAATCAAGGTCATTGCAGGTCCATACGCTGTAGATCCATCAGTGTTCTGGGTCAGTCATTAAAGCCCCTCCTTCATTCAGCAGATGCTTTTGTTATTGGGGAGCAGAGACTAGAATCTGAGTCTGAAGCACTTGGGGGTACGGCTCTTATTCAAGGGCTCAAAAGCAGCATCATTCTGTCAGATGGCCGACCTCCCGATGCTGACCACAGAGTGCTAACCTGCAGAAGGACACTGCTTCCCCTGCATCCTCCCCCACACAGTGTGCGTATGCCTGCACATACAGTTGGATGTCCAGACACGAGTGACATTTCAGCAGATCCTCCTCCTCTTCGTTTTGTATCGATGATGCATGACAGGCTGTAAAGCAGGCAGAATGATGTGACATGTTTATGCTCCCATTGATTATTTTCCACCTGGCTGATTTCCAAGAGTGCCATCCCCTACCTCATTAGGTCACGCGTCCTCAGAGGAGCCGAAAACAGGCTCCCGCGAGTCACGGCCCCCTCTATTGCCTTTTACCCGCTCTCTTCAGTGGCTCGCTGACAAACCGGTCCCCTGACATTGATCTAATAATGTCCAACTGGGGGCCCACAGGACAACGGCTGGGCCTAGATGTGATTTCATCAAGCCCACAGGGGATTGTCTGGCATGGTGGCCACTGGATCAAAGTGACTGTCCTGTTTAGATAACAGGTGTCATTGTTTCATGGAGGAATGTGGCATTACTGCCATGGTAGGAGGCACGTTCTGAAACAGAGACCCTTCACTAACCTTTACCGATGCTGTCTGCCTCAGGACACTGCAACGCCTGAACTGTCAGCTCTTTGCCTGCCTCTTACCAGGTATCTCCTTCAATGATGCAACTGGTTCCTGTATAGCAGTAGCTGGGGTTGCTATTCTTACCATATCCTAAGGTCATCTCAGATTTGCCTTGGTGGATGTCAGATGCCCACGGTGAATGTATACACATCGATTAAACAACTGCCACTCACAGAGGAGCTGTAGTTAATCAATCTTAAAATTCTGCTTGGGGCAGCCCTTTGCCTGGGACGTTACAATGAAGTGGGATACGCTCATCGTGCTTGTTTCAGCTTCAGCGTCTGACGCCTCGTGTGGAAATCATGAGCAATGTGCCCTATGACTTTCCAATTACCCCCCCAGAATATTCAGAAATAAAGAATGATCACACCTCAAAAAGCAGAATACTTAAATGCTAATAATAACAATAACTAGCTAACGAGTAATGGGAAAAGCCGTTACAGGGGCCATCTGTATCCAGCTCATTCCTGTTCACTGAGAGCTAATAATACTTATCATTTTGTAATTATCACCATGGCTGTTTCTCTGTCTTTCTCTCTCTCTCTCTCTCTCTCTCTCTCT
>JAAGVU020000002.1:28369076-28383816 GCA_011763525.2 Mormyrus iriodes | reverse complement strand
CACTGCACCACCGTGCCTCCCTTAAAACAAGGCCAGCAGGATGTGTGATGTTAATACCAGCATGGCATTTCATACACATGCAACTGTCACATCGCAAGACCACAATAGTCTGTTGGGAAAACTATCAATAAGTTGCACCAAAACATTTCCACTCTCTCATAGGAAACCAAACTTAGCAAGCTTTGCAATTTTAATGATGACTCCGTTTCAACATTATGCAGTATATGTTAAAGAAAAAATCAGTCTTAAGTTTACTGCTGCTGCTTTTGTATGAGCTCTCATAATCATTCTCATCTTGCTGTCGGACTGATTCATAGACCATGTGGCGCATTTGTGAGAAATTAAACATAAATGAGTGAAGAGCAGAAAAGCGAACAAGAACTGGTCACGAAAAGTAACTCATCTTTAGAAATATATTTTATTCCATAGAGACGACATTGAGCAAAAGCAAATGATTTTATGGTACTACTTTGTGTCTGTTGGCACAACCCACAGCAACATCACCAACTAATTTGACAGATTGTGTTGGTAGATAATAGGCCTAAGTTCTATTTGGCTATACAGCCTCTCCCCGGGTTACTATGGAGTTACGTTCCAACAAACTTATCCAAAATATTGGAAGGTGAAAATGCATTTTCAACTGATCAATCAAACCTCTATGTCTTCTTTTAAGATGCATATGCATTGCAGTCATGCCATGGTGATAGTTAAGTTCTGCTTTGTAATACTGACAGACAACTGCATTTTCATTCACTTTTAATGTGAAATGCTTCTACACAAATAATGCTTTTGTGCTTTATTTGGACCCTCATCCGCTATACGCTGTCCTCCTTCCACCATATTGCCACCAGTAATCAGGAAGGAAAATCGATGCTTTATAATAATCAGTTAATCGAGTCTAATGGAGTAATAGTGACAGCTCTAATTTTGTTTATTGCTGTAAGTCCTGTGCAAACTATTAATTTAGTCTTGTACTATTTACTTGTTGTTTTTCAGTATCCTGTCAGCATTTATATCTTTAGTGATTTCTTACTGTAATAATAAAACAAGCTTTTAATATTATTTTTAGCTTCCACAGCTAAGTTCTGCTCTATTTTCCCCTTAGAACATCTAATCTCTCTTTTTGTCTCTGTAATTTGGAGCACTGAGTCTCTATTGGAGAGTAAGACCATCTGTATCGGCCTCTATTTTTATTTTCCACATTTAGCCACTTGGATATGAATCTCTACACTTTTATTCAATAAAATTTTACAGCCAACTGGGTTAAAAATTCCAAACCATTATATTAACAAACCCACAACTTTGATTTTTATCACAACTGCGTAAACAATTTCTATGGTTAAAATGAGCCACCAGTGATTAATCAATGTCCAAATAATGCAAAAAACAGAAAGCAATTAAAAGAACTTTTCTCTTTTTCATTTCCAGTCTCTATGAACCAATATAAACAAACATTACATAGAAAGCAATGTAGTAAGGGTGCGAGGAGAACATAAAGGCAGTGGAGAAGAATAAAGCAGTTTTTAATAGTTGAAGATGTGTTACTGGCATATTTCCAAATCCAAACAATAATGACAGAGATCATTTATGTCACATTTGTAGCACACGATGACTGTACAATCAGTATTCTAGAAAATCAATCCATCCATCTCCCAGTTGCTTATCTAGTACAGAGCGGCAAGTTTCTGGGAAAATGATCCATCTATTTATAAAAATCAATTTATCCACCCTTCTGTTCATCCTAGCGACACGAATAAAAACGTATTACATTTAATGTAGATCATGGGTGACGTGAAGTTTAAAAAAATCCCCCACGGGTTGCACCGGCCTTGGTGTGCGTCGCAGAGATGGGCTGGGCTGCGCACCCACGCCTCGCCGTCCGTCCGGCGGGACCGTTTAATGGCCGTGCTGTAAAACGGGTTTGCCTTCGCCTTCGGTGAAATGCAGAAACTGGACGAACGCCGCCAATAGGGAGACGCGTGGCTGACATGTTCGTCCTGCGGCAAACACCGGGAGGAAGAGTACGCTGCGGGAGGCTGGCGAGGAATTGATCCTGCGTGCTGGGGTGGATCCCTGTGTCAGGAGGCACCATAAATAATTAATAAATAAATGTATAAATAATCATAATAATAATAAAAAGGAACCTTTAAGCTTTAAAGGGCCGGGACCTAAGTGGCAGAACCTACTCATCCCAGGGGGCAGGTAGGGGACACAGAGGATTTCCACACCATCCGCAGTGGCAGTTATGTATTTGTTACCTTGTGACACATCTGAAAAGAGATTACAATCCGATTCAAGCCACTATATCTGAGTGGAATAGAAAGAATAATCTCGGAAAAATTGCACAAGAGCAAGAATTGAACTGGAGCGCTTGCGAGCACCGCGCAGTACCACCTACCGCCTCTAGAGCGTTCAGAGCTGCCTTTGCCAGCACGCAGGTTTCCCCACCGCGGATATATAATCTCAGTGCCGCTCTGCCTTACTCCTTAAACCGTGAGTCAAATATGGTTTCCTTGGAGACCACCCCCAAGTCAGAGCGTTATTTTGTGCGCTAACGGCAAACTAAGCGGTGAAAATGGCGGAAATGGGGCAAAGATGTAGTGGTTGGCGGCGAGTGCCGTCACCTCGGGGAAATATTAATGCTGTGCCGTTATATTCCTGTGTACATCGGGGCTGTTAGAAATGTCAAAGTGTCTGCAAACGCAGGGAGTTCTAGAGAAATTTTTGCTGTGGAAAGATTCCAAGTAGAAAAAAATCTATTCAAGAAAAACTGCATGTAGAGAATCTTTGTGGAAACGCAGATGAAATAATAGATGGCCTTCAAAGGTTCAAGCTGATCAATGGCCCCCTAGCAGGTGTTCATTGTAATAGAGCGGGCAAAGAGAAATTCCTATAAACGCACAGAAAAAAAAATCGGTGATCAACTTGCCCTTTGAATCAATAGGCGTCTCTTAGGGGGATTTCAGTCTGCCTGAGCCTAACAAAGGGGCGGGGAGTGGGGGTCCGAATACATTGGGGTGGTGCAGGGTTTGTTTGGCCAGCTGTGTGCAGTGTGTGTGTGTGGGGGTTGGCTGGGCAGGGATCATCTCTAAACTGAATTGGATCTTTTCCAGCAAACTGAAACATGAATTATATCCAAAGCTAATGAAGTTCGTCTTCCAGATGGTATTTTCAAGACGTTGAAACAATCAATTCCATTTTTGTTCCACTCCTGCACAACTGCAATCCGAAATATCAATATTAATATTAAATAGCATCCAAAGCCCAGATCTCAGAGGTGAATGTCCTTATATTAATTTCCAAGTAAACAGATTCATACTTGCATCCAGCTTGAATCTGCACATTTCCTCAAAAGGTTAATGTAATGCATACACCAGGGTAACAGTTGCTAGCCAAAACTAAGAATAAACAAAATTTGTCAAAAACATCAACTTATTAATTAAATGAAAAGCTTAAACTAGGATATCTAGTTTAGCTCAGACAGTACAGACAGTAAGCTAAAATACTTTCTTTTGACTAACATCTGCTAAACCCAGAACAGAATGTTTCTGTTCTTGCGTTTCGCATGTAACAGCTTGTGGGTCAGAAGTTCAGGTAGTTTGTGATGGCCATCGCGTCACTAGGCCCCGAGTGAGATTTCATTACTCAGGTACGGCTCTTGAAGCGCTATTTATGTGTTTTTTGTACGGAAATGACTTTAAAAACAAACAAAAAATTATGATGCCGCTGACCAAGACCTTTAAGAAGAGACAAAAGGTGAAATGAAATTCCAATGAAAAATTAAATAAAAACCCAGATTAAATAAGAAAAAGAAAAGCAAGGGCCCCTGGCAGTGGAATTTAACATCCACGCAGAGGGGCAGATTCACAGTAAGCACCTTGCAGGCTAACATTTATTTTTTTTTATATAAGAGATTAATAATGACAACCACAGGCGCAGCAGTGTGCTGATTGGGAGCGGCTGGAACAAGCACTTCACAGGTGAGCGTGACAGGTGGCTCAGGCTGGCAGGGGAGCTGCCAGGGCCTGGGCAACAGCACTGTCTCCTCCCCCAATCCCTGCCCACTGCCCCTCCCAGCATCGGCATCTATGTCAAATTAGCTTCTGGAACCACTGGTATCCCCCCCGCATCCCATGTGGTTGCCAGGTGATGAGAATTAAACTTAGACCAATATTATATTTACCAATGTAACACCTCCCCAAAAAAAGAAATAAAAACACAGGCACGGCCACCAGATGCAAGCAGCCAGCCCAGGCGTACAGTCTGTGGCTGAATGAGGAGATCTGTAGCCTCATACCTCCAGGCCGGGGCATTTGGTTCCTGGCCCCCAGTACTGTGAGTGTCTGTGTGGTAACGTATATATTACGTTGTGGGGACTAAATGTCCCATACAATATGATAAAAACTTGTTATTTAGACCCTGTGGGTACATTGTTTCGGTCCTTACAAGGGGAAACTTAATTTTATAGAAATGTGTGACTGCAATCAAAAAATTAAACATGCCAAAAATAGGTAACCAACTTGTTTGGTTACCTATGGTTAAGTTTAGGGCTTGGTAGGGGTTAAGGTCGTCATTTTTGGGATTAGGATTATTCCCATAGGAATGAATGGAGAGTCCCCACAAAGATAAGAATACAAATGTGGGTCTGTGTCTGTGTGTGCATGGGCGTGTGTGTGTGTGTGTGTATGATGGCCTGGAATCTCTTCCTTGGTGTCCCCCGCCTTGTGCCAGTAAATAAACTGCAACATCGCATCTTTACTTGCATTTTGCATTCTGTACATTAAAGCCCACGTTCGAAATCTGATTTTAAAGGTCAGAAATACAGCAATGATCCATCGACATGCCTCGAATGTCACCCCCGAATTATTCTTCAATTAAATTCATTGAAAGTTCAGTTTGATCTGGAAACACATAATTGAATGGAAAATGAACAGATGTGTGGACTGAAATATTAAGGACTGAATTTAAATAACTGGAATAAAATGAATTAGATTGGAATTGAAGCTGGTTTTGGGATTAAAGTGCTTAATTATAAGAGGGTGTCGGTTTGAATGGAGTTTATGGAAGGGACCTCAATCCTCTCAATCACAACAGCCCCCAAACGAGACATGTACATCGATGGTACGGGGAAGTAATGAATACGCCCCCCCCCCCCCACCCTCCACCTTCTAAACCCTGCCATCATCAGCATGACTTGCTCCCCTGTAAGAAGATATGTGTTTTGAAAATGTATTGAGAATTTTCTAAAGGCACAGCATCTGTGTCATAGTATCAAAAGACCGGGGGGGCGGGTGCAATGGGCAAAGGGGGGCCTTTATACCAGGTGGCATTTCGGTCTGTTTCTGTTTCTTTTAGTGAAATTAAGAAACAATGGTGACAGAGCAGGAGCTGATGAAGTGCAGTAATATGCTGGCAGGTGTGCAAGGCCGTCTCGGGGTCTGGGGCCGTAGGACCACGAGACAGGGAAAGACCTGGTGTTAGGAATGCAGCATTGAAGGTGGGGGCAGCTGCCGCAAGCAAATGTTTGTTTCAGAGCACCAGAAGAACATGGCTGCCTCCACCCTGGAAGCATTAGCAACTCAGCTCTAAAGTGGTCAAGACACCTTCCCCTCCCTCCCAGCCAGCAGCGCCCACGCCTCTGGGGTTGCATCGGGGTCTAAATGAACGGAAATAAAACACGGAGAGCCCATTCCCTGGGACAGATGCCCGTGCTTTAATAACATCTTACGGAGGATAGAGAGGACTTCCCACCGCGAGCGAGCATTAGCTACTCCGTCTTCCCTTTAATGCCAGATAAAATATATGCCAGAGGCCGACCAGAAGTGGCATTAACGATACAGCTGGGAGACAAAGGCATCTGCAAGGCCGTCCTAAGCCGGGTGCCAGGACCAGGCCTCACCGGCAGATGCGTGCAGTCGTATACATGCTGATGTGTGTCTAAACACAAATATTAATACTTTTATAGGAAGAAGCATCCAGGACAGCATGACAAAGGTGAGCTGAAGCGCATCTTCCGACGAGGGGGGGCCTGGACATCACGCCTTCAGCTGCCCTCCTGCTCATTTCTGATCAGAGTTGACTCGCGTATTTTTAATTAGGCACTCAGTGTGAAGTGGATTTTAGCAGTTTCTTTCATTTATCATACTAGGCTTGTAGCTAGCCTGTTTTTTCTTCCGGGGATCCCTCACAGGCTGCATTTGGCGTGGCCAGGGTGTGGCTCCACTAGGCCGGGGGGGAAATCTGCAGTGAGTGTCTCACAGATATGGCTTCTGTTGAAGGCCTCCTCGGTCACCGTTGACTTAAAAGCACTCAGAGGCGAGGAGGGAGTAAAGTGCTCTTGCAGGCCCTTCCCTGGGCCGATGTTCCAGGCTTCCCGAGCGCCGGGATGATGCCAGCTTGTCAGTTACACTTGGGATCACCAGGGCCTGGACATTTGCTGCCAGACTCTATCAGGATCCCCCACCAGGCCGTGCACTTTGCATTTTTAATCGCGCTGCTCATTTGAGCGTTTCTGTCTGATCTGATCGCATGTGCTCCCTTTCTGTCACACGTGGGATGGTATGAAAACCCCACCAAAGAGTTGAGGTAATAATGGGCCCCCTCCGGGTCTCTTTCCACACGAGATTCAATACGAGGCAAGGCTGTTCGAAGCCATGGCAGCCAGTGTAATAGCGATGAAGGTGTTTGTGACCAAAGAGGTTGCAGAAAGAGACTGGCGGATGCACCTCCTAAGCAGCCTGCTTACTGCGAATTACCGCAGTGAAATATCAAGTCGTATAAACTGGCAACAGTGTCAGCCACCAATCTGAATGAGCAGGTCAACAAAGTAGCTGAGTACATGACAGGAAACCCATTCTTCAACGGGAACATCTAAATCCATGTGGCTGCTGGATACCCCCCCATTGCTTGAAATGGATTCTCCTGGCACTTAATCATCACTATTATATTAAAACAACAGACTGAGTGCTCACCGGGAGTCTTCGTGAGGGATGAAAGGGTTAAACATTAACACAGGCACATAGTCAAATCCAGAAGCATCGAAATAACAACATGAAAGAAGGACGCTCGATATTAATTAAATATGGAAGCAAACCCTCAACTAGCTGTTTCGGTAAGCCAGAACAGGTGCACCGGCTTGGCGTGGGGCCCCTCCAGTGCCGAGAGCTTTATACTCCCGCCAAGTCGGGCCCATTCTGTCACAGAGACAACAAAACGTTCGATTTTGGTAACCCTCGGCAACAGAAGCGGTGGTCTGAATGGGCATGACTCAGCTGAGCATCAGCGTTGAACCGGAGACCAGTACAAGGTGGTACTGGAGGAATGCCGGGCAAATGGGGCCTGCAAGTAAACTGCATGCAGAATCAGGCAGTATGCCAGCGACATCATTGAAGGGGTCGTGGAAGTGATCGGAACCTTGGACCATTTCTACAGAGGTTGGTCCTCAGAAGCCCTCACTTTCTGTCTGCAGTGAGTCACAGATAGTGCGTCTCCCTTCTTGACACTATGACATTGATTTCCCCATTGCAGAGCTCCAGTAAGGGGTCATCTACACATTGTACACAGAAATCAGGGCAAAGCGCATTTTATTCATTTGACATGTAATATTCCAGCTGTGCGGTGGCCCTGATGGGCCCTGAGGTAGCCATGTGACATGCCGGGGACCCGGGGAGCATCCACATGCATGTTCACATGCGAGTTGGATTATTTCCTAGTTGCCATACTCAGGACAGACTCCGAGCAGGATGCCAGCATCCCTACAGATGAAGAGAGTGCATTTTTATCTCAGCAATTAGATGTGCTAATCTGTTTTAGCAATTCCGAGTTGATTCTAAAAAATGGCATATTTTATCTTTCGCCACAACTGGCATGACTGCCTGATTTACTATCGTTCACGAGGGCAGGAGTCTGTCAAACGATGTGAAATCCAGATTAGCATTGCGCTAAGGGCTTAATCAAGCCTCATTAAGAAGTCGGCTGGAACCAAATGAGCACTGAGCAGCCTGGCTGCCCAGGACCAGCCACAGAGAGACTGGCTGCTCTAAATCCCTCCCCCGATTGGCTACATGTGCCAAGGTCCCTCCCACTCAGCCCCTCCTGACACTTTCTACTGGCTCTTCCGGCACCCAACAAGCACAGCCGGTGCTCCACAGTGCTTGGTCAAGGGCCAATCTCACATGAAGGAGAAGCACAGGCGGTCGGGGGAGTCTCCCCCGTGGCCCCCATCCTAGCTCTTGACTCCCAGCTCGCACCCTCATCAAACCCCTTATTAGCATACTCTCGCCAGACCCTCCACGGAAGAACACAGAGCTGCTAATTCGTCTCCCGCTGTGGCTCCCTTCCTCACCTGCTGTTATCAGCTCCCAAACCGCATGCGAAGGACAGCGCGGTCCCCCCACTGTCCCTCATGCTGTTTGGGGGCGCTGTGGACCTGGGCTATACTGATGACTCGCAAGGTCTAAATTTGGGTTGCATCATCATAAACCCACAAAGGGCTAAGCACAACAGCAGGGACCCTCCTTCCTGTCACATGGCCTATTCATGATTTTGAGATTTCTCATTGGTCCTCCATGCACGCATGTGACCTTTAACCCCTCTTCTATTGTTAACTCCTCCTCTGTTTGTCTCATCATGGTTTTCTTTCCTTCTCAGAACTTCCAGGACGTTCACCGCTCTGGTCTTTCTCAGCTCATCCTGATCATCTCGCCCGACGACTCGATGCTGATTGCTGAGGAATCTGAGCCTCTATGCAAAAATATATTATGAGCAAATTTAGTTCATATTCCAGAAGCTCCCATGTTTGATTCAGCTCCTCTCTGAAAATAACAAAGCTTCAGCTTGACCCGGTGAGTTTATTAGAGGAAAACTTTTTTTCCTTTATAGAAGTGAGAGGGGGGCGAGGCCAGGCTTGAATGGGAAGGAGAAGTGAGTCATGGTGATTGCTGGTGATGATTTGGTCCAGCTGTCCCCTTTCAAAAGATATATGGTCTTTGTTATTCAGTTGTACCCAGAAAAAGGAACCCCCCCTCCCGCCAATAAAGCAGTCACTGAGGGTCACTTTTGGGTCACTGCGTTCTGTTCTGATCCCCACCAAAGATTCTCTCCCTCTGTGGAAGTGGGAAATGATAACAGTACAACATCACATCGAACATTGTTTCTTTGAACTAAATTACTAGAAAAATTAGCTTTCATATAAATAATTACTGGTAGAACTTCTCTGTGGTATTTGCAATAAGACTTTAAGTAATTGTAATGAAAATTCATGGAAAATTGATGAACCATTTGATCGTCCTGGGCTAAACGAACTGCGTAATCTTCTAAATATCAAACGGCAAAAACAGAAGGCTAAGCCCCACAGCCTTAAGTAGCGCATGGCGACGTCTGATTGTCCCAGCTGCTCAACATGTAGGGCTGCGCCCCTCCTCTGTGAGAACTCCAGCACCGATACAAACGCCAAAGCAGCACCACAGTCGCGTTTGCACCGGTGGGCAGGCGTCCATGTGAGAAGGTGGTCTCATGGGCGGCTGGGGAAGACATAGGGGACGGCATCATTCCATCATATCAGCTCCCTTTCAAGATTTCCCAGGAGCTGCCACTGACAGATTTCACAACAAGGGGTCAAGGAATAGCACTCCCCATAAACAAATAGTTGTTTTTCAATTTTTTCACCTCTATCGACGGATGGAAACACCTGACAAGTGGCTTGTACAAATGTGGCACGCTACTCGACTCGCGTACCAAGCGCCGTAGACGTGTATCTGGTGAAACGCGGTACGAGCTGGGGACGTTGCTGTTGCTAAACACAGCTGTGCAGCGCTACTTCACCCCCCGCCCCCCCCCAATTGGAGAGTATACCCTCCCAAGACCTGCCTAGCTGTTAACCTAAACACACTTCTCACAGCTTTCAGCTCTCAACTTAACCAGATTGACCTTCCCCTGGCCCCTTTTATTGACTCATTTTCTGAAAGACAGGCATAGGGAAAGGCCACAAATGTTTAAAGTATAATTCCATTCCGGGCCGCACACTGCTCTGAGATGATCAGCCTGTGTTTGTGGTATTTTGATGTGAGCCCTCCTGTGGTAGCGTAAACAATCTTTTAAAAATATTATGCCATTCATAAAACCGTGGAAGGCCATAAGTGAAGATCATGTCGGAGGAGGTGTGAGGGTGGGTTTGCAGACTTGCTGGCTCTGCTCTCTGGCTCTACCCTCCGTGAGCTCAAGTCCATTGGAATTCCACACTAGACCTGATGATGTCTCTAATCCAATTTAATAATTTTGAGAAAGAAGACAGTCCCGCCTCCGGAGGTAATCAGAATGCACACTCGCATTCGAGGGAGCGGCGGGGTGGCAGTGTGAGTATTTCAGGCGACGGGGAGTTGGGGGGAGTGGGGGTGTTCAAATCTGTTGAGATGATGTCAAGTTCAGCTGGAGTGCAAATCTGGCCCACCCCGATGCACCTGCCCCTCCCAGAGAGGAACGCAAAGAGATGCCAGCATTCAACATCCATTAACGTTAATAGCAGAAAAATGTATGGGGGGGTATGACTTTTGCATGCAGTGTAAGCTACGGGGGGGCGGGGGGCTATAACCAGCCTTTTATTGCACTTATACAGTATCATGGACTCTACTGGACTCCACACCCACCACAAGGCTGCCTATCATTGTAAACACGGCTTGGTTTGGGCCTAACAGAATCGTGGGGAGGGGCGGGGGGTGTGTGAAACAGGGTCATCGCTGTGATTTAGGCTGGCGCCACCGTGAAGCTACTACGCTTGCAGAATCGATAAAGGGAGACGCTGGCATGGAATCCATCACCGTTTTACAGCCTTTAATTAAAGTTCCTCTGGGTGAAGCTAGCCAGTATCTGCGGGCACCGGTCGGGCGATACGATCGTGCCATACGTCTCTCCTCCGGCCTCAAATACGATGTCTTTCATCCTGGGAGTCTCCTGGCCCATCCAGCACAACCGTAAAGTGCAGCTACCGCTCACAGGAGATGGAGTCAGCCAAGTCGGGGCAAGGGGAAGCGGGCGGAGCTGTGACTGAATGAGAGAGGACGCCATCACGGGCACGATACATCCCAGCCGGGTGGTGGGGGGCTGTCGTTGCCCAAAGGATCATTAGGCATGTGGATCACCACATGCCATGCAGGGCGGGGGGGCTGAAATCCACGAGGCCGATTACGGTTCACACGCACCACAAGATCCTGTCACACTCGGACGTGACGAGTAGCCAGATTAAAGTATGTCGCTGTATAGCAGCTTTGCAGCTAATTTTCTGTTTGATAGCAACATTCTGGAGACTTTGTCATTCCCCATTTAGCTGTCCTAGGAAGGCCCGCAGTTCCAAATTTCACAGCTCTGGACATTTCATCCCGTTAATTTGTGGAAAAATCTTTAGATGGCCTCCACCCAAGTGCAGAACGAACTCCTCGGAAAGGGTCCATCTATCTCTGTACCCCCCAGATTCTCTTTTAAAAAGTGTACCCTTTGACTTCACCTATCCATGCCTGGCAAAGGGGATGCTTCACTTTTGGTTTGGGGTGGGGGGGGGTGCATGGTGATCGCTACGGCTCTGAGAGGAACAAGGTAGATGGGGAGTGTGTTGACATCCTAGATGAAGATGGGGGTAATGGTAGGGAGAAAATAAAAGAGACAGGAGAAGTAGGAGTGTGTGGGTGGGGGGGGGGGGGGCGTTTTTTTGATAATACAGGAAAGGTAGTTTGCACAAAGACATCCTTTGTTCCCTGGCCAGATTTACATAAGCAACCAACAGACTTCTACAGAGTCAGTGACTCAGCCATGGTTGTTTCACACTATGTTAGTGATCATTAATAAATTAATACTTTCTTCTAATCTAACAGGATATTAAAGTTTTTTTCATATGTTTGAAAAGAATTTAGCTCTATGCCAGTATCACCTGAAGGTTACTCATGCGAAAGCGATGTTCTCGTCATAATAGGTGGCATGAGAGGTCACAGGCTGAGGGAAGCCAGCGGTTTATATTAAATTCATTATTCCTCTTTTGACATCTTCGTCTCCTTCCAGCATCTGCCCTCCTTATAGGCCCTGCTTGAAGGAGATGGGCCAGCCCTTTTCCTCCTCACTGAGTGAGTTGTTGGAAAGTGAATATGTGCAATAACATGTAATTTTTTGTGCCTGTTGCACTTAATTGAAACATCGACTTTGCTTCTGAGAATATGCCAAAAGAGAAGATGCATTTAAAATTGCTCGGTAAGACACTATCTGCTGTTTTCAGCAAAAAAATGAGGTAGAAACATTCTAGGAAACATTCAGTAAATGATACATGTTGCTCTTGGCTCATTAGCAGCAAGCGCTTAGCATCTCAATGCATGAGCTCGAACCATTAAAAAGGCAGCAGAAACACAATGTGGAGCTGTGTGCGATGACTACTTCCAGCCGCGGCACATCCCGGTGCCATGTCCTGGTGCCACATCCTGGGGTTGGCGTCCCAGCGAGTTCAGTGCTGCCACACATGCCTCCTGCCCACGGTGTGCCGAACGCGTCATGAAAGTGTATACCATGCATTCACATGGGGCCCCCAAGGTTTGTGACCCCCTGTTGGCCACAAAACAGTTACTACACTAAATAGCAAATAAACACATTCTTTGTTGAGGAGATGCTGAAGCAGCATGCTATGCTAACCAGCTAGCTAGCTATGATCTTCTGATTCTGCTCACTAGCTTTTCGTTTAGATATTGAAATATCGGGGCTGGTGGGTGGAGGCAATCACAAAAATAGGGTCCACCTACCATGGCAGCACATGTGGGCTTCGGTGGTGCTGCGCTTACCCAGATGGAACTCAGGCCCACCCATTCAGCGAGCGATACAGTGCGATAAAGCGATTGTGTCTGACATGTATGTGTGTGGTTAGATCAATCAGAAAAAATTTACTTTTGAGAAACTAATAGACTTTTCTGTCTCTTTGTTCATTTGGCCTTGGTAATGCCACGGGTCATTTAAAAGCTGATAGAAAATATGTAGTTGAGTCTGTAGTGTGATTTTTGTCATCAAGAGCATTGTTATGGGACTGACCCACCTGATTTTCTGCAGGCCCCCCCGCGCCATGATTTCTGCCTCCACTATTGGGGTACGTGAAAATGCTTTAATCTATTAAATAACAAGTAAATATTTGCTCAAAAAAAACAATTAACATTAGAATATATGCAAATTAACAGTAACACAATAAATAAACACTAACAAAATATTCTTCTGTTTTCCAAAAAGTCACTGATATCTTGCTGGATGCCTAGAGGAACACTGCTTCAGTTCCCAAACCTCTCCTCAAGGGCACCTCAGCCATTCCATATGTTCCAGCACCAGATCACTTTATTGATTAATTAAATTAGTTTAAAAAGTCAATGAGATATTGACTACCTATATGAGGTGTTCTAATGGTTGATTCAAAACATACACAGGTGTATTGGACAGCTGCTGAAAATGCTGGGGTGATTTTAGCAGAAGTTTTTGAAATGGCTACGCTAACATACTTTGACAGGCATAACAGCATAGTCTTACACCAACGTGAAGATCAATTAAACATTTTCTTTGGCTGCCTAAGACACACACTTTAGCATAGTACTGCGTGTGTGTGTGTGTATATATATATATATCCAGTCATTAATGTAAACAACCTGATCATCTAAAGAGTGAATTCTGTGGCTAAATCTGAAAAATACAGCATGCAGACAGGGTCAGGAGGTTTACACTGGCTAAGATGCGTGAGCTAAACGATGATTTTGAGCGTGTTGTGACTGTTGGTGTCAGACACGGTGCTTGCAGCATCTCAGAAAGAGCCGCCCTCCTGGGATTTTAATGCATGTCTAGAGGTCTAGAGAGACTGATGTGATGAACAAAAACATGTAGGCGATGGCTTTTCTGCCGCTGAAAACACCATGTTAATGAGAGAGGTCAGAGGTCAGAGGAGTTTGGTCAGACTCATTAAAGCTAATAGGAAGTGCAAAAACTACAGCTCAGTGCATCCATATCATATAGTATATGGTACTATAGGTATGTGTAAAATATGCGGTAAATACTGTCCGACCCCATTTGGACTGCGCAGTATGCAGTCTGTCTGCATGTCTGCTCCGGAACCCTGAGACTGTGTGCAGTATCTATTTAACGATCATGTGCTATGTGATATGATAGTTTAATAATCGCTTCTCCTCGTTTTTAAAACCTTCAAAGTCAGAGAGAGAGACGCTTGATGTGTTATTATAAAGAAAACTCATTTTTTCTCACTTGTTAACACAGCCTTAATTTAATTCATTCCTCTGTGTTGGAGCACCGCAGTGGCAGGGAAGCGGAGATATAGTGCAGCATTTGATAGACGTGCCCCACCATCACACCATTATGGGAGAAAAGAACTTACTTGTTGTTACATTCTCTAACATCCTATGTAAAATATGTAGACATTATTTGAAATGTATACATAAATGTATGTTGTGCTGTCAATAAAAACTGTAAGAGAACTATCATTTTGAAATATGATAGATATTTAGCAGTGAATATGCGATTTCCCTGGAATTTTGTTACTAATTTCAAATAGTTTACTAAAATTAAAATGATAAAGTAATAAATATTTACAAGATCACCCCCAACGCTCCTCATAAATAAGATAAAATCAGGTATTTAAAAAAAACTTCTATCAGCCAAATTCAGAGTCTCGTAGCTCTTTTGATCCATATGCTCATGCGGTTGTGTTCGTGAAAACAGCATGTTG
>JAAGVU020000002.1:28342846-28358500 GCA_011763525.2 Mormyrus iriodes | reverse complement strand
TAATCACCGGCCAACACTTCACGCTGGGATAGCAAATCCATAACAGGCCTTACAGATGTAGCCACACAGCCTGAGACACAACTGGCCAGTGCGGGAGCCCGCGGTCGCAGTGCAGGGTACATCCACCAACAATAAAAAGGGTTCCAGGGCGTTCCCACATGCTGAGCCCCTGGGCCCACAGAGCGGATGGGTAGCAGTTATCTGTAAAGATAGTGGCTAACCTGGCGCTCCCAAAATGCACTGGTGTCTTTCGGTATGACAGCTTGTAAGAATAACCTTACAATAAGACTATGTCATGCAGGCTCATATGTACTTTATAGATACATATTTCTGGCTACCTACCTGCCTACATGTCTACCTGCCTATCTATCCATCTGTCTGCCTGTCTGTCTGTGTGCCTCCCTGCCCATCTGTCTGTCAATCTGTCTGCCTGCCTGTCTGTCTACCTATCTGTCTGTCTGCCTGTCTGACTAATGTGTCTCTCTAATCCATCTAGCTACATAGCATCTTCGGTATTCTTCAGACCACAGAGTTTTCCCCAGGAGAAGTCTTCACTCACATCCTTCATTCCGGGATAAATCCTAAAGCAGCCGTGAACAACATCAGCAGGATTTCAACGTCCTGCTGAAAAAACAAATCTGAAGACCAAAACTAGGAGGCCGCCAACTTGGCAGCATTCAACTCCAGCTTGGAAGATGGGGGGGGGGGGGGCAGCTTAGGTCTCGGGGGCAGAGTTACTGAAGCTACAGTACCTCACCCATGACTCAGTTCACCAAGGGCCAGATTAGACATGTCTCTGCCCCCTCCCTCCTATCTGCTATGAAAAGCTAAGATGACCCTACAAAAGGTAAGGTGGCCCCACCGATGCAGCCCTCCCAGAATGCTTTGCTGGTTCGTGATCCAGTGACCTCCAGGAGAAGTCCTTTGCCCTCTTAGTGCTTCTTTTTCCATTTGTGGACCGGTGTGACCCGCTCGCACATAAAAAGGAAAAACGTTTATGGCTGCAGGTGCTACACGGGTTCTCTCTCATGTGCTTGTGCTGCATATTTGATGTGCACATTTCCACACGCCTTCTGTGTTTATCCTTCGGTAATTCCTGCTAAGCAGGTTTTCCCGGTAATATATTCATGCGCTCTCTGAATTATGAATTCCCGTCATTAAAGCGGTAAACCTGACCGCGGAACGGGACGGGACCGGCACACACATTTCATAATCAAATCATCTTCATAATAATTAATTTCAATCTCCTCATAATGTGCTTAAAGCCTCATACATGGAATTCGACCTCTCGCTGACATGCCGGGGGGGGGGGGGGAGTTAATGTCAGCTCGAGCTGCAGAGCCTTCGAGGGGGAGGGCTGTCTGATTAAAGCTGGCTTTCAAGACAATCTCGCAGTGACATTCACCTGTATTGAGGACTAATGCTGTGTTTATTGCCTTCTGACTGACTTGCTCTGTCTCGATAGCTAAATTGCTCTCCCCTGAATTATGCCGTGGGCCCAGCTCAATATCGGCAGCATGGCACGGTCACTGGGGCCGACCCCAGAGCTGATTACTCAGGTTGCAGACCAAATCAGACATTTTTGGTTATTAAAATTACTCCCCTAATAACTCCGAGGCCTGGCTCCACATTTCAATTACGTCAGCGACCGGCCCCAGAATTCATAGCATGGTAAATTTGTATTACATAGCAAAGGAGCATGAAAACCAACAAGACAGTACATCTGGACTGATTATCAGAGCAATTATCACAGTTAATGACTACTTTATCAAATGAAAATAGTGTCTGCGTTCTCAACACGTGGCACCATCTCCATCTAAAATCATATTTGCCAAGCTTCTAGCTGACAGGGCGGATGCACATTAAAGGGCCGGATGCAAAATCTGAAGGGGCGTTGGGTCACATCACGGCTATAGAGGGCACTCTCACCCCTCATAGTCCCAGCAGGAGACCACAGCCAGAACCCGATGAAAACTCTTCAGATCACATCCGGACTCCATCAAAGGCTTGTATTTGAAGAGGGAGAAAAAAAATGTTAATGAAAACTGCATGAGCATGGGAGGGGAGGGGTCCAATTCCACTAGAAACAGTCCCAATTAAAAACTGCATGTCGGCACGGTAACGGCCCGATGGCTTCCTACACCCTGGAGGGCAGTAGCTAAGGCTGCATGACGGAGGAACACCTGTCTTGCATGACTACTGACTCCATGGCGGCCATTACCACACAAAGCCATTATGGCGCCATTGTGTGACATCATCTTACCAAGGCATTAGCCACCCTGGTCTTTCTCCAATATGGTGTTTTTGGAAGGGGGCGCTGATGCACACTGGGGAATAGGGGGAAGTGGGGGAGGAGGGGATTTGGACCAATAAAACTGCGTTTCTCTGTTCAATTACTAGCCTGTGACAGTGCTCCAACAGGGGACCATTGTGTTCGCTTCATGCCCTCTACGTTCCCCCACATGGCAATTATCTCGTATTGTTCACAGGTGGTCCTACACAACTTTCATTATCTGCAAGGTGACGCAAAGCCGCAGTGGACGGAACTAGAAGCAGGGAATGGGGGGCAGCACCCCCCCCCCTCCTGGGACACTTCGGCTGTCAACGATGTGGATGTGGAGAAAGAGCTGAGGACAAATGACTGAAAAATAAATACAGCAGAGTTCAAACATGCGAGACCTTCATAGACCTTGAATTGCCATGGAATTTAAATTTACTGCTGTAATGCAGCAACAAAAACAAAAAACTTAGTACCATAGGGCTCATTCAGACACCTAATACTTCACCCCGCCGACCTCTTCACGCATCCAGAAATGTGGCCTCAATCACCCCGGCGTGGAGTTTTCTTGTGGACTTCTTGCTACCCTTTAGCCCACAAAAAACCCCAAAATAAATGTTCAATCTTGGCTAATTTCCAGAGCCAGCATCTTCTGCACATAACTGTGGTCTTCAGGATTTAAGGAGGGCATTTCCAGCATATCACATTTCACGCCATTATTTCGTTCACTAAACTCTCCCACTCCTACCGGGCCGGGCCGGGCCCTGGATCGATTTATTTGCTCTACTGTGGATTCTCTCCAGAGATAAAATGTCCATTTTCAGATGAGATGACCAGATCCATACACAGTATTCCCAGCCAACTCCGACCTAGCCGTCATGCACTTTAGGCACGGAATCTTCCAGCGTCCGATTATTTTCACGATGAGCCCCAAATCCTGTTAGGCTTTCCGATTACCTCCGCGGCGCTGCTGAGGCAGAGACAGGGCGGCGTCCATGCACACGTCCTCATGGCCCACGGCCACGTTCACCACCATTCAAACCATGCATTTGCGTGGGGCCCAGAAACAACAAAATATTCAGTAAAAAAAAAATCAGTATAGCGGTGTGGGGGCACGACAAAGCTGCCCCTCCTTGTAGAGCTGGGCCACGTCCCCATCTGGTAGCCTCAATATTTATGGTACAAGTTACTGTACTCTTACCTAAATGCTGTACGACTTACTCCATTACTGACAGCCACCAAATCAGGAGTCACCATCGTATCCCTCTGTGCATTATAAACGGTTATTCAGCCGAAGAGTCCATCTGGAATGGAGCCGAGGATAAGATGTCAGCTCTAGGAGTCCAGCCGAAAACGGCAGCTTCTGCGCTGGGTGGTCCCCCCAGGCGTGTGCAGCTACAGTCCCTCCCCAGATATATTATATCACCATACCATGTTTGATTTGTCATGCTATCTTTCCTCGCTCGCTTTGAGCTATTTTATCCATAAGTAACTCACATAATTTATAGCTGGATGTTTCAACGCCAAAACAGAAAAAGTGACCTAGGTCAAGGGTACAGCGGCCTCCTCCCAGGAGGAGAACCTGCCGCGGCTCATCTGCCGGCGCACCTGCGGAGTTTAGCTGCTCTGCTGGCGCTCCTGCGATCCCAGGAAAATGACCATCTATCATCTCCGAGAGGAAGCTGGGTGCTGGGACCGCTCCAGTAACCCAGATCATGGACTTCGAAATGCATTTGGGCAGATGGAACATTTCCCCGGATTCACTGTCAAACCCTAAATCACAGGCTTGGCGGAACTCATACGGAGATGCTGAAAGGAGGCAATTCACATCACGACAGGCCGTCGCAACGGCGTCCTGTACGCACAAACCCCCCCCCCCCCGACCTTGTGAGCAAGTATAAAACACCTGGGGGGAACATTTAATTACATCTACTGTCATCCCATTCAATCTCAGATGGACTTTTTACTGAACAAAAGAAGGTAACGTTACCATTTTCTTTAGAGGATGCAAATGGCTTCCATGCGTAGCAGGCTCTAATTCCTACGCTGCTCACTGCGATTTCAACCCAACTGCAAACACAATACGGCGTGTTGTGTTTAATAACAGAGCAAGTCCCATTGGTTTGCATTTTATTTTCCCTTGTTCCGGGTCACCTGACTCTGTAATTGCCATTACAAGTTATTTGTGAAAACAGGGTCCAAACAAATGGTTAAAAGATAATGAGGGTAGGCTGAGTCAGACGCATGAAACTGCCTGATGCCCACTGACACCGGGACCGTGTTCACATTCATGGACCAGAAGCAGCATGACGTGACGGATGCTGATTCCATGTGCATTCTAATTAAGCCGACTTGCCTGGAATTCTAACGGCATTCTAATTAGACCGTCCAGGGAAACACCACCGGTGGAAAACCATGACGTCATGAATGACTTTGGCGCCGAGGAATGTGGAAGAATGGGGCACCTTGAGACTTGGTTCTAAGTTAAATATTCAACGCCCAGGAGAAAAGCCCACTGTATGCTGCATGCAGGAACATTGCTGAGGTTACAAAGGAAGCTTTATGACCTGGGGCCAGTCCTCCACTCCACCAGCACAGGGTTATGTGTGTTTCTTCATCTGCTATGGAGGAGGACAAAGGAACCCCGGGATTAATGAATTTCTTCACAGAAACAGTAGGTCTAAAGGCAGCATGGGTCTATTTTTGAGTTAATTATAGGTGTTTTGTGCTGCCAAAGCTTCCTAACAAAGCAGCTGTGCTGTTTGCGAGCTCATCTGAAAGGTCACGGCTCGGCAAACGGTGGCTCCTCGCACAACCCCGAACCTGGAGGTCACCGCCAGCGAGTGGCCATGCTGAGGTCCACCTTTCACGGTGAGGCAGGGTGAGCGGATGACGGCAATGGGTATGGGGTTGGGGGAGAGGTCGATGGAGGGAACAGCAGTCACTGTCTTTTCTGGGAAGGTTGACGTGTATTGGAGGGGGTGGCAATGTAAAATGGCACATTTCCAGAAGCCTGTTCTCCACCCCAGTAACAGAAGGGCCCCAGACTGACCCACCCCACCACATGGTCAGCTCTAAACCCCATCCCCTTGTGCGTTATTTTTCTGTGCTTTTTCTCCTCCTTTGGGCCCGACTTTCATTGTTTATCCATTTCCCAATCCTCTCCTCTTCCAGGAAAGAAGAAAACATTCCTGGAGAGCCGGATTATTACCAGCTGGTCCCGGGTTCCATCTCACTTTTCCTTCACCTGACCTTGCGTTCTGTAAAGAAGGTTTCGGCCAATCAGCGAAACCGGGTCCACAGTGCGGTGCGAGTCGACCGCAGTGCGGCGCAGGCGACAGGAGCAAAAAACGGGAAGGACGTCGAAGTGGAGCGCGGCAGGTTCAGCTGGACACCATGGAAGCGGATTCAGGCAACCGGCAGCAGCTGCAGAACAGCTGGAACTGAAGAAAATCTGAACTAACAACAGCCCACGATCCCGCCTCCCTGCGGACACAGTCAAGCAAAGCATGGGCGTTTGGGGCGTGGTAGCTCTTGTGTGCCGGTGGGCTGGGGCCAGGCGTGGCGTTGTCCTGCATGTGTCAGACGTAGACCGGGGGCTGCAGTAGAGCTGGGGGGTGAATTAAAATTCTGTCCTGTTCCAAAAGCAACCACACGGACCACTGAGCGGCCACAAAGGCTCAGGGCTGACTTGCTGACCCCCTGCTGTTGCGAGCAACTTCATCTCCTCATTGTTAGCCGCCATTGTGTGGCATTTTATGAGCGTGGTCGCCACCTGGCACCCATAATTCCGAGCAGGTTCACCCCTGAACTGTGAATGACAGCACACCATTGTGGAGCAGGTTTTATTGAGGTTGTTTCTTTATTTGTCGGGGTTGTGTGGGTGAGAACACAACAGAGTTCTCAGGATCACTCCTCAGAGGTACTGTAATTCAGTCTAATTGATGTCAGCCTGACAGAAATACGTGTTTTTCAGAGGATACAGGACCGCCGCATGGCCATAAAACAGCAGCAGGCCCCAGAAGAAAGATGTTAATGTAGCACCTTCAGAAATCCTTTCATTTCTGGAGGTTAAACATCAAAATTCCAGTTTGAACTGAACAATATCCCAGGTATTTGGTGAAATAGTGACAAGTTCAGATGAAATATTCACAGTAAATGAATAAGTATTTAAATATTTTCAAGCTACTTGCATTCTTTGTGCAAAAGGGTTTAAAGCTCCCCACGCCGTGGAAAAAAACCCAAACATAGGCTGGTGAAACCCGGCAAAAGTCCCAGTGAAATCCTGTGAAAGTTGTGGTGAAATTCCTGGTGAAACCGCTAACAACCACTTACTATTGATTTGCTGCAGAAATGGTATTGACATCCACACGGTATATATATATACGCATATTAATAGATGAAGCAAAGGCATAAACTGGGCTGGGGAGATCCAGAGCCACTTATTAATGAAGAATTGACACCAGAATTAGTTTTATATTGAACGTGACACGCCGTTGATCGATGGCACCGGCGGCCTGATTAAAATTGCCGCTCTCTCCCGCGGCCCGGCACCGATTCTGCAAACACCCTGCGCCTCCTTTCCTTCCATATTTCCACGTTGGTGGCAGGGCTGAGCAAAGATGATGCTGGATCCCACAGACCTTGGCTGGTTTGGCTCTCAGGTAATCTGCCTGGAAATGGAAATGATGGTAAATAAAATATAGTTACCAAAATATGAAAGACACACAGAGCAGCCATCTGATCACAGTCCTCAACCCTGCTGGTGGTTAAACCATCAATTTACTTAAATACATTACAGTTCCTAATTGTCACTCGCTCCCACATCATACAGCACCTTGCCACAAAATTTTTTTTTTGCAATTTATTTGTAATTACAATTAATTAATTGGTAATCACAATTCCAAATTAAAATTTGAAAAGACTAATAATAATAATAATAATAATAATAATAATAATAATAAATTACTGAGATAGTATTGAGTGAGTGTAGAAAACTCACGAAGCCAGCACCCCCCCCCCCAATTAGAGGGGGCTGTGCGTGAAGGACGCAGCTCGGCTATAACACACTACGCACACTGCCTCTTTCTAAATCACATGATGCAGTCAAAGGTCCATTCTCAGGGGCCCAGACAGGCGAGCAAGGGAATCATTTAGCCATCCATGTACCACTGTTTTCCAAGAGAAAAACAGGAATAATTGAGCCTGTTCCTCAGCATAACGGTGGCAGAATGTTCCGGTATGTTAATTAGTATAATTGGAATTTGCCGCTGCAGGCCATGGCTGCCGCACCATTTCCCCCCGACAGCCTGACCCCCCCAGCTGGTAATGGTGACGGTGGCGACGTGTCGCTCGTGAAGCGTGAGACTGCCACAAACCACAAACCTGCTACAACGCCCCCCCAAAATACGGGGGGAGCAGCGCCATGCGTTTGCTCCCCCGCCACGAAAGGCATGGGGGTGGGAATGATGGCGCTCACAGGACGGTGGTGTTGTTTTCTTCTACAGGTACGATGCCGTGGAAATGGTGGAGGGATATGGTGGAAGGATACGGCGGAAGGATATGGCGGAAGGATCCGGCGGAAGGATATGGCGGAAGGATATGGTCTAGGTGCGTCACTATACCAAAGTGTTTATACATGTCCCAGCTGACACACCTAAGCAGGACCATCTAACACCCCCCTTCTTTTTTGGGGCAACTCGATTGTGAAAGGGTCTATATAAAAATAGAACCGAATTTTAATATCCACTCATCCTTTTACTCTCACTCATTTCTCTGTGTGCATCTTGCCCTAAGACTTTATTTTTATTTCTTTGAAGTGAATTTGCATTTTTTTTTTAAATACTTAAAAGCTTCGCCTGAGTTACCGGTTGAGTTTACAGTGACAATATAATAAAATACCGACTGACAATAAGTATACAACAGTAACAGTTATATCCTAAGTGATAATGTAACTGGGAAAAGCATTTTATCTATGATGAGACACTAATGTTTTAAATTTGAATCGACTGAAACTAAATGACAGTGAAACGCAGGAGGGTGTCTCAGCGTGACCCTCCCTCGTCTCCGAGAAGAAGCGCCTTCCTGCACCGCCATTCATCTCCTCTGCGGCCTGCCTTCTGCTGCTAACTTTTGACCCTGTTCCGATCCGCATTTCCTTCATCTCTCCTGTTTTCTCTTGACTTTTCCTGGATTCACTTTCAACAGGCTGTAGCTTTGCTGGTCTCCCACATCTGTCTGCAGTATATAAGAATCAGTCACTGCTGGTGTCCGGTTCTGTGATGGAGGATGTGAACATTTATCCCATTTAGGATAATTTTGCTGGTAAATAGATGCCCGGCTTAACTGCCATGCTTAACAATGCCCTCTTAAAACCACCAGATCAGGCTGCAATTATGTAAGTGTGTCTGCCTCACCGCGTTCATCTCCACGGCGCCCTCATTTCCTTAGGATTGTATTAGACTCCCTTTGTCCTCCAGTACATTTGCAGAACGTTCTCATTCCCGTCACACACAAAGTAAACAAATTAGATGAATCGGACCAGTGTTTTCTTGCAGGCTCCTCGTCTGACAGCACATTTCCACCTGCTAGAGGAGAGAGAGTGAAAAAAAAACAGGCAAAATCAGGTCAATTTGGTAGAGCAGGCTTTGCTGCTCTCCAGAGAGAGATCATCAAGAACCTTTACCGAAGAACTCTACGTGATGTTCCTATGCTCACGTGCTGGACCGAGACGAACCAGCAACCGGCAGGTCATACGCATTACTCTGTAAAAAGAAACCGGCCTGCATCACTGAAATTAAATGATCAAGGTAATTATTACACATATAGAAGCATTTAAATTCTCCCTTTAATACCACAGAGGAAGTCTGCGTAATAACTCAGATAAGGGACCATTTGATTCCTTCTCGGAGCACCGTGCTCATTAGGAAAGGTTAGGGTGGTAATATTTAGGAGGATCCAGGATATTCATCCGAAACTGCTGCTCATACTAATACCTTTGGATCCCCAGGTGTCAGGATAGCATCCTAGCTCTCCGATGGCTCAAATAATTTAAGTCCGGCTCGTGCAGGCTCGGAGGTGCCCTTCTGGAAAATCCCAGTGCTTCCCAGATCGGAGATGTTTCCGTCAATTACTGGACCACTATGGGGATTTTAATTATTTCTAATTATTTCTTTAAATAGGCCACAATTGAATGTTAAGTCACACTGGTATTTCTTTTACGGCAGATATCAAAATGTTTCCATTTTCCCTCGATATCAATGGGCTATTTCCGGTTGTTCTGAGGCGGTTAAATTCTGCAAATCCCATAACTACGCTTTGTGCTTGATTGATTTGTCATTCATGGATTAGGAAATCTCAGATTTGCACTTGCTTCTTTTTTCTCAGAATGTTATTGTATTTATTTTTATTATTAAAGCTTTAATTGTGGTTTATTTATTTGGATGGTCTCTCAGCCCCTATTCTCCCTCCCTCCCTCCCACTCTCGTTCTCTCTTTTCCTCTCCCCTCCTATCCCATCCCATCATGCACTGTCTATTATAAAAGCCTTCCATGTCTTTCTGGGCCCTAGGAGTGCGATTAAAAATGCTTCTTCATCTGCATTTCACTTGTGGCTCCTACCAGCAACTTGACAGAAAGAGAGGGATCATTACCGAGCCGACGCCTTCGCTGCAGACGTTGCTGCTGGATGCAGCCGGTTCCCCTCGCCCTTGTAAACGGGGCCTCCACGTCTCTGCGGATCCCTGTGGGACCGTTAGCAAGATCCGATGGCTGCTTCCTACAGATGACATGGATTAGATGGTCCCCTTTCTGCGCCAAAGAACCGTCAGCGCAGAGGAACCGTTAAACACACGGATGATTGCGCGCGTTGGCGTTGTTTTAGCATCCCGTTACTGGAGCGGACTTCAGACAGGGGGCCCCGATTGGTACCTGGGAAGGGGCAGTATCACAGCGGCAGGTCCTGCCATGTAGGGCTGCCCCTCCCAGTGCCTGAAGGACCAGACGAACAGAAGATACGCAGCACTTAACGCCCAGCTGGGAAACAGCGTTAGCAGAGACACGATTACCTTGAAAAAGGAGCGTGTGCCGGGATGTCGTCCTGGAAGGGGAACACCCAGATCCGGGCCTGCAGTGAAATCCTGAGTGATAATGCCGGATGCTCGCAGTTAACAACATTTTCTTGGGATTAATAACCATGTGCTTGACAACATGCAACATGAAATAGAAACACACTTTTAAAAATGAAGTGACCTTTTTCACACAACTGTAAAGTGAAACAAGCAATGTAACAAAGGAAAAAATTGTGAGGAATTAATTAAACACACTGGAAATTTCCATTCCAACTTTCAGTAAGATATGGCCAAGAGCTTCCGTGTTTTAAAGGAAATGTTTTGCAATTAAAGTTTAGATAATATGACCCATTTTCCTTGTTATCTCTCCCGGTGAAACTAATTCTTTGTTAAAATTAATTGCTACAAACAAAAATGACTTGACTGATAGTTCCTCCTGTCTAATCTTAACTTGCGCTAAACAGTATTTTAATGTGCGAGCGATGCTAACAGATTATCTTCATGCGTGAAAATAAAAACTTTGAAGCGGAAAAAACCCCCGAAATTTATGAAACGCTCAAAGATAATGTGCATAGGATCAGATTAATAGCACTTAATAATAATTAAAATTAATAATGAATAGTTCTGCCAATTTATTTAAATAAATTACAGCTCCTAATTGTCACTCGCCCCCACATCATACAGCACCTTGCCAGAAATGAATTTTAGCTATAACGGCAGCACGGATTGGTTGCAGTTTCCGGACACCTTGGGCCTTTTCCCGAGGTCCCTACCTCAGCCACCATGTGACATTCATTCCCAAAAAGACACAGGGAAACCCTCCCTGTTCTTCCTGTATTCTTCCTCCTGATGGAGCCCCTAGTGACACTGACAGGAAGCTGTTCTATCATCTACAGATGAGTACATGTCTGCCACTCAGCTTCAAATGATGTCTACCTGGCAACCTGCCTCCCTATTTATTAATGTCTTCTAGTTCGAAGTTCTAGCTCTGGAAGGTTTCACGAACACTTAATCCACACAGCCCCCTGTGTGCTGTGGCATCAAGTCTAGGGGCTAATGCCTCTCCTCTGATTGGCCCCTATGCTCCACTGCATCAGCCCGGGGTGCGAGAGGATCCAGGCAGAGCCAGCAAGGGGAAAACAACCCGGGCAATGAATCAGTCTGCAACTAACGCTGATGTGCAGCACGAAACTGGCTGCTGATCCGATTTACCTTGAGGGGCTGGAAAGCAAAGTACCTTTCGGAGGGCTCTGTCCAGGCTGTGATTGTGTTAGGCCGCATCCGTGGTCCTGCAATCACGGAGCGAGATCAGGCAGCCTCGCATAACTGCTTTTGACGCTCGTGGGAAGGTAGAGGCCCATGTCTGGGAGACCCTCGCTTCACGAATCAGATGAGCGAGACCCTCGGCTCCCCTGTCAACTACACTTTCATTAAAACTCTCCTATAGGGAGGAGACTTTAAGTCAGCCTGGCCTTTCTGCTGACTCGCTACATTTCAGTAGAGTTTGTAAATGAAAAACTGGACTGAGTTATATATATATATTTTTTTTTATTTTTGTATCATGTTGAAGGTTCCAGTCCCTGGAGCATCTCGATCTCCCATCCGAGGAGAGTTCACAGGAGGCCGTGAACACTCAACCGAAAAGCGGCAACATTCCCATACTGCCAATGTCATTCCCTCCTTCCCTCCCTCTCTCTCTCCCTCTCTCTCCCTCCCTGGCATACTCTCACCAGCACCGTCTTCACCGATGCCCCCTGTGAGTGATCCTTGGAAATGGAACCCCCATCATCCCTTTCACCGTGGCTAATTAACGAAGCCCCCGTTCTTTGCACTGGTATCGCGTGGCTCTGTAACGTGTCGCCCGGCAGCTCCTAATTAATGGGAGAAAGGGCGGTGTCAGCGCCCCTGCTAAACTGACGTAAACAGTTTAATGTTGCAGAAGACAATTAATGGCAATTTAATCAAGCCATCATTACACCTTTAATTGTGATATCAGCGATTCAGAAACGGGTGACTGGACAGGACAAGTGAGGCAAATTCGGTCAAGCCTTCAGGTGGGGGGCTGGGGGGGGGACTGGCAGTACCCACGGCAGTTATTATGCTCTTTTACAGAAAATCTGCGAGCACAGGGACAGAATTTATCCAAAGAACAAAAAAGTCATACTCCTGTATAGAAACAACGGGGTGCGGGGGGGGGGGGGGGGCCAATGCTATCTTTGGCTCTGTTACGATTTGCTAATGAGAAGCTCCTTGCTGGGGAGTGACTGTAGCGTACATTTCATATTCTGTACCTCTGTGCCCCTCCAGAGAAGGAGGAAGGCAGGGGGTGGGGAGGTAGAAAAGTATGCGGAGGTTGAGAGGAAGCCAGAGAGAGAGAGGCAGGGGGGAGGAGAGAGAGGAGGGCAAGAGGGAGAGAATGATAGAGAGAGAGGCAGAATGGGGTGGCAGAAGGAGAGGGAGGAGGAGGGCAGGAGGGAGAGAAAGACAGAGAGAGAGGCAGATTGGGGGCAGAAAGGGAAAGAGGAGGAGGGCAGGAGGGAGAGAAAGACAGAGAGGCAGAGTGGGGGGCAAAAAGGGAGAGAGGAGGAAGGCAGGAGAAAGAGAGAGAGACAGAGAGGCAGAGTGGGGGGCAGGAAGAGAAAAAGGAGGAAGGCAGGAGGGAGAGAAAGACAGAGAAAGGCAGAGTGGGGCCCAGAAGAAGAAAGAAGAGGAGGGAAGGAGGGAGAGAGAGACAGAGAAGCAGAGTAGGGGCAAGGAAGGGAAAAAGGAGAACAGCAAGAGGGAGAAAAAGACTGAGAGAGAGACAGAGTGGGGGGCAGAAGGAGAAAGAAGAGGATGGCAGGAGGGAGAGAATGAGAGAGAGGCAGAGTGGGGGTCAGAAGGAGAGTGAGAAGGAGGGCAGAAAGGAGAAAAAGACAGAGAGAGAGGCAGAGTGGGGGGCAGAAAGAGAGTGAGAAGGAGGGCAGGAGGGAGAGAGACAGACTCAAACAGAGATGAAAAGAAACAGAGCTAGGAGAGAGACAGAGAGAGATTGAGAGAAAAAAGGAAGGGAGGGAGGAAGGGAGGGAGGGAGAAGGAGAAATAGAGAGCTTCTGCAGGAGCAGGACCCCAGGGGGGACAGGCAGGTTTGATGGGCATGGGCACAGGCACAGGTGGCCCCCCATCTGAGGCGGCGCGGCGTCCCGGAAGAGCAGATAAAAGCCACGGCAGACGCCACGCTGGCCCACCAACCTGATCTGCATGCGATTAAAATTTCAGCGCGGACATGGCGGCGTGCGCTTGCCAGCTCGGGGGCCCCCCAGATACTCAGCGTCACTCCATCCCACCCCCCTCCACCCCCAGATCGGCGCGCTGGAGCCGCCGTGCCAACTCATACCCCCTCTCCCCCTGTTTTTTTTAGGTCATCAACACAGCTGTTGGTTGTTTGGGGGGGGATGTGTCATAGGGAGTCTGGGGAGGGAGGGGTATCCATATGTTTATTTTCCAAGTTAAAACGTGCACGGCATCCCTGCACCTCAGAATTCCACAGGAATAAAGTGGTACGAATGGGTTTGACATACAAGGAGGCGCTATTCCCAGTAAAGTCGGCTGCTTTTAAACCTGGAGTCGGAGAGCACCAGATTCTTCAGCGATCCGTGAAGAGGAGATCCTTATGAAGCACGTGTGAAAATCTCTCTGCGATCAGTCTTCCTTCACCTCGTTTACATTTCTCCCTAAAAAAGGCAGGCTGTGTGCTCACTTGGGGAGGGGACTAGGGTATGTATATATGTGGGTCTGGGGGGTAGTTGGATAGAAGGAGAGGAATTAGCTCCTTTTGTGCTCCTCAATCCCTCTCACACCTTCTCCGGATGTGGATAAAAGACAACCCAGAGCTTGAAGGCAATGAACTGATGATCAGCCTGAAAGTCATCACTGAAGCCCAGGTGACGGTGTCACTTACCCCTTGGATTTACTCCCTTGTTGGCCGCTGATAACTGCCTGCAATCAAATGGCCGTCTGTGTGTTAATGGGGAGGTAGCCATGTTTGTTAGTCCTTACAGGATTGGAGGTGGAGATCTCTCCACAGCACAGTGTATCTTCCAGCAGCCAGCATGGGGAGGGGGTGGGAGTGGGAGGGCTCTGTTTCAGGTCATTGGTGTAATTTGTTTTTAATTACCCTTGTAAATAATTCACAGTTGTCTAAAAAATAAAATAGTCTGCTTGCCCAGCCCGACACAGCCCTGAGATTCGGTAAAGACCCTGCTGTAGGAACCTAGGACTGAAGTTTTTTTTTTTCTTTTTTTTCCTGGGTGCCTCTCCAAGAAGATCAGCATGTCCACACTCCCGCAGTGCACGAGAATCTTACCAATCCAGGAGGGAGCAACCTGCAGTTAAATCAATACCAAAAGAGCTAAGGCCCACAGAGCCAAACGTGGATAAAATTAGACTTCAGTAGGTACGGGGAGTTCCTCATTTCCTAATTATTGTTATATTTCCAATGTGCACAGGGTTATAAATAAGGAGGCATTTCCTTTTTCACCCATCAGTTTGTTTTTCCCTACTTCTAGAGTATGGAGGTTTAGCAGTAAATGACAGCAGGCTAATAGAAGCACCTGCTTTGAGTGATCTGAAACTCTCTATGTTAATGAAGCACGATCTCTGCCGAGCTGCACCCGGCCAGCAAGAAACTCATTTGCACATCGTATCAGGAGAATGGCAAATGGCAACCAGTAGAAAAGTTGGTCGAGGACATGACTGGCCAGCCGGCAGATCACCAGTTCCAATCCCCTGTGGATCCCTCCTGGATGGTTCCTTGGAAACATGCAGATTTAACACCGGGCATGCCTCTCCGGGTAAGAGAGCCAGTTGGGTGTGCATACTTTGAAGGAGGTTAGAATTTTGGTTTTGGAAGAATGATGCTATTCATCCTCAGGACCGCTTGGCGCTGTGTGGCCTTGGTCCTGAAACTGCCCTTCCTGTTTCCAGAGCCTGAACCTGAAAACTGGACCAAGCCATTTAAGGTAAAGCGAAGAGCCATTAGCCACTCAGACGCTGTGCTGGATGCTTGGCCTGGTGACACAGAAAAATGATCCCACCCCTTATTCCATGGCTAAGATCATTTGTACAGGTGATGGATATGGAAACAGACAAGGTTTTCCACAGCTAGAGTGAAACACGACCAGGTTCTCCCATAATCCCAGTTTAATTCAAAAGAGGCTGTTTCATCATTGATTTATAATCCTGTAATTATCTATCTATCTATCTATCTATCTATCTATCTATCTATCTATCTATCTATCTGTCTGTCTGTCCGTCTGTCTGTCTGCCT
>JAAGVU020000002.1:28308037-28333041 GCA_011763525.2 Mormyrus iriodes | reverse complement strand
GCGCGACTGTATTGGCGATGTGCTGCTCTACTGGGGATGTGCTACAGTACCGGGGATGTGCTGCTGTACTGGGGATGTGCTGCTGTACCAGGGATGCGCTGCTGTATTGGCGATGTGCTGCTCTACTGGGGATGTGCTACAGTACCGGGGATGCGCTGCTGTACTGGGGATGTTCTGCAGTACTGGGGATGTGCTACAGTACCGGGGATGTGCTGCTGTACTGGGGATGTGCTGCTGTACCGGAGACGTGCTGCTGTATTGGGGATGTGCTGCTGTATTGGGGATGTGCTGCTGTATTGGCGATGTGCTGCTCTACCAGGGATGTGCTATTGCCTCCAATGCGAGGAGAATGCATGGCTCGCTTTGTACTGTTCTTTTTAATACCTTTTTAAGACTTCAATAAAGAGAAATAATACCATTTCCACAGCAGAGCAATCCCACACAAAGTAAAACATCGGCTACATTGTGATCTCTTTTATTCAGATTGGCAGAGAAATTAAATACGGATACTCACCTGGAAGACAGCTCTTTTTTAATGAACAGAGAAATGCTCGGCATGCAGTTTCATCCTCCCGTAGGTGAATGACTTGACTTACTCTGAATCAGGGAACATCTCAGTAAGCCCTAAGGGGACTTTGTCGCTAGATTTATACAGAGCTTTGCTGTTGACCTACAGCACGGAGATCTTGGCTGAGTGGCCGTGATGTTACGCCTGATCTGAAGTCCAACAGGAGCAGCAGACCAGCTGGCAGCTTGTCTGCTGCATAATGTTAAAGTTTCTCAGACTTCAGCTTGGAATGTGAACCTTAAACCTTATCATACTTGATTTCAGTGTCTTTTAACATGTCTAGCATCTAGTGCCAAAGAAAAATGGGTAACACTTTCTATGGAAGGCATGTCCATATGAACCTATGCACACATTCGTAACACGTTATAACGCATTCATAAAGTATAATAAACATAGCTATAAATATTTATAAAAAGGCATATATTATAGCTCTGTTTATTATACATTATGAATCTCTTATCTATAATACACTATAGAAAACACAAAATGGACTAAGTCCCATTTCCTTTCAAAGGACACAGCAGAACAGACTCAGTCCTGATTCCTCACAAAGGACACCTTAGAACAAACTGAGTCGTGTTTCCTCTCACACGACAGTGCAGAACACAGTCTTATCTCCTCACAACACTGAAAAACAGGCAGATTCTGGCTTCTCCAATACGAAGACCTTAACCTTGTGTGGTGAAATCCCAGAGTGGACAAATTGCTTGAACTCTTGAGTAAAACATGTAAAATTAATGCATTATTACTTTCACCTGTGTAAGGCTCTTCGGATAAAAGCTTTTGACTGGTAAGCGTGGGATGGTGCACAGGCAGGAGGGAGGTCCTGACAGCAGTGAGCACGGCTTGACACTGCCGGGCCTGGTCTCTAGCTAAATCAACAATGGCAGACAGTACTTGGTGAGAATGCCACACTCAGGAAAGGCCAGGAGGGAGTCACTGTGTTTATATTACATCTTCCCCTGGGTATCTGTGTAATAACTCCGATTTCAGATTCTGAAATGGCAAAGCCGGCAGCAGATTGGAAATAGCAGGGTAGAAGATTACAACCAAAACCATATATGTAATTAGGTGAGACAATATTATTTAGTGTAACGAGGTTTTTTTTGTTTGCGGTTGAGAAACGGTGTAATTTCTCACAAATATGAGAGCGGCATAAACAAACCCATGACGATGGCGACGTGGAAATGAGAGCACATGGCATCGTGCACAGACGACCAGGTGTCAACAAACCCTTAAAAGCTTTTTTACACTGGAGGAAATAAACCACTTTTGTAAAAGGCAACCCTGACGAATCGAGGAAAAATACATAAATAAATCCCAAATACGAAGGATTATGTTCCCAGATCTGCCTGCTTGACCCCTGCCTGCATCCGCACAAAAAAAAGAGCTTTCAGGACTGCTCAAGACCTTTGACTCTACCCTAGATGGCAGCATGTGGCTCTCAGCACTGCCTCGAACCCGTGGCTTACACTGAAGGCCGCACGGTATGTCAGTATGCTGCTACACCTGTCATTGCAGCTGGCTTGGGTGTCAGTCAGCTGTGGGACATTTCTTCAGTACAGGCACAATGACTCGGTTGACTTGGTTTCACACCCTTTCGCACTTTCTACAGTGTTTACCCCAAGATGCTAATACTGGCTAATTCACTTAGAGGATTCCTTTACCGAGACGGACTGGTGCAGCTTAAGACTTTGCCTGTTTGCACGAGCGGGCATCTACCGATGCAGTTCAGCTCAGGAACATCAGCCAGAGCCTCGGACAGGATGTGCAGTGCTCCTATTCGTGAGTTTCACCATGACGCACAGTCGTGACCCACATGTCGATCTCGGCAGTTCTCTGCTGGAGAAGGAGCTGAAATCACCGGATAAACTAAACCAAGGCGCAGAAGCTAAAGGAGGCAGTGAGTGGGGTGCTTCTCAGTGTCAGCGGGCAGAACGATGAAATGGCACAGGGGGCTGTCTCTTCATTAAGTGGTTATCATTGTCAAAGTAAGCCCCAACTTTCGCCAAATGCACGACTCTCCTATCCGTCCTTTTATCTGTTTTTTAATCATGTATTCATCTCCTAAGATCAGAAATGTCATTAATGCGGTATGATGGCATATAATTCATGGACTTTTGTGCTGAGAGTGTATAATATATGGCTTTCTGAGACGTAGGTGTTACTGTGTCCCAGGTGTGTAGCGCACATTTGACAACTATAACACACAAGTCATGAAAGAAAATTAACCTTTATTATTCATATCTCGTCCTGGGGTCTGAAGTGACTTCAGAAAAGAGGCAGAGAAAAGATTAACATTTAATTGGAGTCCTGGCTTACTGTTAACCCCGCTGAGCTGGTGCCGGTCCGGTCCTGAGCTAACAGATCCCTCAATCTTTCATCGGCTGCACTTCATCTGATGTGCGACGCTGCGTCCTCATTAAGACCGACCGCTTAACAAACCTCCGGGAGCAGTCGTCATGACGATTATTGTCTCATCTCTGAGACGACTCTCACAGGCCCGTCTGGCGCCACGCATTTCCCCCGCCGCTCCTGCTGGCTGCTTGGAGAGTGAGAGCAGGACTAAGCTTCAAGCCTGGAGACTTTCACAGAAGCCATGCTCCCAGGTTCCTGGGGATCTCTGCCAGCAGCAGACACTTGCGCCAAGAGTGCTGAGTGCATAAGCCGGGACCTTGGCTCGAGTATACACCCACCTCGCAATCCCCACCCCCAAATTGTGGCCAGGAGTCCCACATAAACAAGCAAAGTGCATTAGCTCCTTCAACAGACCTGTCAGGTAAGCACAAGGCGGGTGAAGAATGCAGATCAGCTGGGCAGAACTAAGCATGGGAACAGTCTGATAACTATGGCGCTGTACTGAACTGGCCACAAGGAATACAGTACAGTACTAAGCTGGGAACAAACATAGCTCAGAGCACAATACTACACTAAAGAAAGGAAAATTCTGCACTGTAGTTAACATTACAGTATAAAAAAATACAGTGCTCACAGAAAGTCTTGAGATGCTTGCTGAATTCTGTAAAAATGTCGCAAATTTATTGGTTTCACAATAAAAGTCCATTGACATGCAACGTTTATCATATCTGCATCTTCTGCACGGACATGTTCTTTTTAGTAAGTGTCATAATTTTTTTGAGCGGCTGTCAGGGTTGGTGCACGTCTGGCCCTGTCCCATGTGTCTTCTCCCAGCTTGGGCAGCAGTTCCCGCTGGCCATCCCGTTTGGTGTTACCTTAGTATGTTTCCCTGCTCCCTGGGCTGCTGCTGGGCTTAACAGACTAAGTGGTCACCATCCCAACTCCCCATTTGTTGTTATTTAACATTTTATCTTGTGTTTTTTCTTGGTTTGTCATTTGTTTGTGTATTTCAGTTATAGTCCCTTGTTTGCTCCCTGTTCCCTGTTTGTTCTATGTTCAGTTTCACTTGTTTTATTTTCCCTTGGCGTTTGGCTTTTTTCTGTATCTGATTGCCCCCACCTGTTCCTTGTTGTCCTTTGTGACTGGTTAATTGGTTATGGTTCTCACCTGTCCTTTGTTTAGTCTTATTTTTAGTATATTTAAGTACATGCATTTGTACTGTTTCTCAGTTAGTTATTGTGACTGTTGTCTTGTGTTAAGTGTAGTCAGTGTAGTTATCCCATGTAAGTTATTGTAGTTTCTTGTGTTCCTCCCTGCCATTGGTACTGTTGTTTTCTGGTGTCACTTCCTGCTTTAGTTTCTGTTTTATCATTTTTGTTTTGACCCCTCATAGTCCCTTTGTTTTTTGATTCTGCCTTTGTGTTCCATCACGTTAATAAAACCCAGTTTTGTCAGAGCTGCTTCGTGGATCACTTCTCCTTTGTCATGCCCTGCTGTAAAGGACTCATTCCGTTTTCTTGTTGCCATTTTGCAATAAATGAGAGTACTGTACTACAATGATGAAAGGGAAATACAATACTCTGTACTAAACAGGGTATCATTATGAGTACTATACTGCTTATACTACACTGGTTACAGAAAAACAAATAGTGCCATGTGAAATGGTACAAAAAAAACTATAGCATTGTACTCGTCGTACTATGCTAAACGCAGAATTACAATTCAATAGTAAACTTATAAACCATAATGTTCTAAAATACCAATTAAAAATGATTTCAAAGTAGCCATATCATTCTTGTTAACCTAGCTTTCTCAATCTTCCGTCTTAAGCTGGGATTTGCAAGCTGACATCCATATTAAACCTCCAAGTCACACATTTCAGGCCACCTGCTGGCGATGGTGGCAGAAGATGGCTGTACATGAGGGTCCCCCCTACTGGTACACCAATACACCGGACCCAAGGTCTGAGAGCATTCATTGAGCCATCAGTCACCTGGGTTCTGTCAGTACGGCTGCTGGCGTCACGTATGCTCCTCAGGCATGGCGAAGACGCCTTTATGCAGAGCGAAGTGAATATCTGACCATGTCGGTGTTACGCTTCAATGCCTTGGGGTAAGAACTGCAGCGGTGGTCCCTGAACCATCATTCTATGCCGCTCTAACCTCGTTCAAAAAGACCACTCTACCCTGTCGTGGGAGAAACCTGACATGGCGAGCATCCTGGGGCGGGCCTTTGGCATGCTCATGTAGCTCAGCCTTGGTGTATAGGCCTTCTTTGGTTTGAGTGCTGAGAATATGTTCGATGTGGCCAGATAGCCGGGGTGGGCTGGTACCCAGAGCAGTAAAGGCACCATCCAGTGCAGCGAGATCTAAACTCACTAACTAAACTCTGCTACTATGTTCGTGTTTGTTATCATACTCCTCTAAAATAAAGGCTGTATTACAGACGGTAAGAAACAGTCAAGCGAAAAGCTCAGTGCTGCTTCATATTCAAAAGTAATAACGGAAACCTAATGCCTCAGACTTTTGGGCTATAATTAGCTCACGTATCGATCAAAAAACAGGAACCATAAATAGAAGTAGAAGGAAGAAAAGTACATGTTCATTTTTAGCATTAGCTGTTAATTTCCTTTGCTTGCTAATCTGCGGAACGATCAGCGCAATTATATTCCAGGTATTTTTGAATCTCAGTGTTATTAATAGCCAGGGGAGATGCGGCAGCTGAGAGCGAGAGACGCCATGTGAGCGGTATAGGAGGGCGTGTTCAGTCATGTGATTTCAGAGGCTTGGGGGTTTCAGCTTGTTTTGCCGTAATAGTGCCTCTGGGGGGCTTGGTCCTGACATGGGGGGAGAAAGAGGGTGAGAGGGGTAAATGGGACAGACACACGCTCCATGTTTTGGTCACTGTTGTATTCTAGATTGGTTTTGTACCCTGAATGAGCAGAACTTCACCTTCTGGAGAGATCTGGCCATGCTGTTGGCAGTTGGGCATAGCAAAAGGAGGGAGAGAAGAGGACAGTCATGGCGGTGCTCTGAAGAGCGGGAAGCCACTCCAGACAGGGGCCTCGTCAAGCGGCAGAGGAGCTCTCATCTGGATGGAGGTACAAGTGTTGGCATATTTATCCACATGAGCCTCTGTCAAAGTGCCCAGACTTTAAACCCTCCACTCCAAATGTCACACCGGCATGTGGGCCCTTGCTCTTTCCCCGGGCGACACACCTTTATTGGCTTAGAGCGCGTGTGACAGGGCGTAGCCTCAATCAGACGCCGCGGCACGAAACACGGTGGCGGCACGGCATGTAAGCACGCAGCTGCTTATTCTACACCATTTCTCCACGGTGGAGGTTCGTAGTCAGCCGTATAATTTGGCAAACGTGGTGCTTGACTGACACATCTTCCAATCCCTGAAAATAGTTTTTAGTTTCAGGCTAAGAGCGGCGTCAGTATTCCGGTAACGGAACAAGAGGAGCACGAGGAGTGTGGGCGAAAAAATTCGGAAGGGGCGGAAAACGCGAGGCGTGACCGTGAGTGACTGAGGTCCGTTCGTCCCGCAGCAGTGTGGGAAAAAACAGGGCGAGTAGCAAAGCGCACTGCCCCTTCGCTGAGGAATCGCAGAGAAACCGCGCCCTTATTATCCCCTGCGCCCTTTTCAAGGCGCAGGGAGGAAAAGGCGAGGGAAAGAGCTCACTGGCTTTTAGCTTGCCGGAAGCTTCTCTCCCTCTTTCTCTCCCCTCTCCCTCTTTATATCTTTCTCTCCCTCTCTCCCCCTGTCTCTCCCTCTCTATCTCTCCCCCATCCCTGTCTCTCCCTCTCTGTCCCTCTGTCTCTCTCCCCCCTCTCTCTGTCTCTCTCTCTTTCAGTGTGCTGTTTTCCCTTTAGAGCACGCCAGGCTGATGTTGTTAAACAGTGCCCCTCCCGCTCACACAGAGCACCCGCAGCCCTGCTGATGGCAAACGTACACTGAGGTCCGTGCATGCCACTGACAGGGCACCAGCTGACAGGCGGTACTTGCTGTTGCGGGAATCAATGTGTCACTTCCTGTGGGTTTAATTACGGCCCGACATGGAACATTCGCCCTACGGGAAGTGGCCTTGAGCCTGGCCAGAGATCTCCGCTCCATGCATGAAATTCACATGCGTGTGTGCAGGCGTATAATCAGGAAACACGCTGAGGCTTTAAACACACTCACATCTGAGTCATTCGGACCATAGGGTCTGATCCACAGGCTAATCATCCATAACGAGACCAGGATTCTGCAGCAAATCAAAGGCCTCGTGACACTTGATCTGGCTTGTAAAAGCACGGTGATGGTTCCCACTGCCCGTGAATGTATACGCTGCATTATTGCCCCAGGAGGCTGTTTCTGAAACCAGCAGTGCCACAGGGTGCTGTGATGGTTTATTTATCCATTAACACCCTTTCTGTGACAATGTAGTTGACTTGCTCCACAAGAGGTCGCTGTATTTATCTGGCAGAGCAGGCACTATATCGAAACTGCAGGACCGCCGCAGGACCACTGCGCTCGCCCTCAAGCGACGTGCTGTATTCCTGCTCCTTGCTGTTGAGCTCTTGTTGACTCCAAGCGTCTCTGTACGCTGTAGCCGTATTCACTTTCCCCACACAGTCATGTGTGCCATGTTAGAAAGAGACGTGTTAAAATGCAGTGTTTATTAATCACACACAGGAGGCCTTCCTTTCCAATCCCACCTCCAGCCTCATGCCTTGGCTGGCTGCACTGCACACCTGTCACCCTTTCATTATTTACTTCCGGGTCACTGCCAGTTACGGGGGTTGTATTCCCTGTGTGACTCATCGCTAATGCCAAACTGTGGGTGTTTATCAATATGCGTACTTGTCCATACTTGTGTTCTCATGTAAACCTTTTACATCCTCTTCCATTGCTGAAGACCAGTTCACCTGCTCAAGAACAGAAGTTCAGAGTATGGTAAAAAATCCCTGAATGTCATTCATGCCTCTCCCCAAATATCAAGGACACATCGGTTGCATCCTCACCAAACAAGATTAATCCCATGATTCATTGCACCCCCAAGTTCATTCTTGGGAGGCAAGTTAGCAAGAACAGTCTTGCCAGGACCACAAGTATGATCTTTTTGTTCTTAGTACTGAGAATCACCCCGTTTTTTCTCTTCCATGCTTGTTGTGTCATTCGTCGCCTTGCGACTTTCCTTTACAGAAATGGGGGAGGGGGCGTCACATCGCTGCTAATACTGACCAGAGGAACGAGACTTTAAGACCCACAATACTGGGGATTAGTTTGAGCTGCCAATCACCTAGAGGTTTAACCCCATTGATCACTCCATTGGTTCCCAGTAGGTTAAAGCAGCCGTTGATTGGCAGAGCACACTAATCCCACTCAGTGGGGGGGTTTCAAAACACAGCTTCTCCCATCACTTGTTATTAAAAGCTTAAATAGGAAGGCAGCAAGTAACACCCTTCTTAATGACCTGGACGTGCGGATGAGGAGGGTGGCAGGTTTCAGCAGGTGAACCTCAAATCGGTACTCGGCAATGGGAGGAAGTATAAAAATAAAAAGAATTTATGTGAAGCCATAACAGAAGAAAGTCAGCGGATATTAATTGGGAAGTTTGGCTGTCTTCTTTGGAAGTGTCTAGGCCAGCATACCATACAATACAAGTGTGTATTGTCCAATAAGAACAGCAGTGAATCATGGGAAAAAACCTTTAGTATTCCCCTGTGAGCCACCCACGGCTTGGCCAAATAGATCAGGGGCCCTCCCTGCCCTGGCTCCGCCCACTCCTGTGAGGAGGGGGAAGGGGAATTGTTCACAGACCAGAGGGTCCAGAGATCAGAACCCTAAGATGGGAACCAGAGGCCTCTCATCGAGCTTACAGGCCTGGCTGATTAGCAGAGAAAAGGATGTGTCACAGGGCATCCATCAAATGGTGGCTTGCCATCAAACGGCGGGTCAGCATGGGAACATGGGAGCACAGCAACTATGAGGCACTGAGGCAGCATTTAACCATGTACTTAATGGACATTTTATGGAACTAAATCCTTGTGAGAGACACACCACAGCAGTAAACATTTAAATCAACGTAAACGTACTGGCTATCTGCTATGGAAGTCGATGGATTAACTCCGAATTCAACATTATATTTAAAATAAACCTGAAATAAAGAAGCCATTTTAGGGGATCAGAATACAAATGAAAATCCCAAGGAATTTGGCTACAGGTGTCTACACCATCACTGGGGTTACCAGCCAAAACAAAACACAACAGTAAATATGCAAATGACCAAGGCACAGGTGTAGCAAATCAATACCGGTCACCTGACTCACCATGCCCCTCCCATCAGCCACACCCCCGTTTTATATTTGGTCATTTGGTTGTGTTTTTACATGCTTTTGGGGATTGAGAGCTATGTTTTGTGCTGCCCAGTAAAATACATTCCAATGAAACTTTCCCAGATCTAACCTCCGTGATGTTTTTTTTTTTATATATATAAATGTTTAATTGTCAGTCTCCGTGAGCCATCTTTTATACCTCTCACCAGAAAAAAGTCAATAAATAACGCTGCAGGTTTAAAATTAAGCAATAATTGGAAACATCAGTATCAAAAAAATGTTGCTATACAAGTTATCAAACTGTGTCTCTCATTTAGGGGGGATTACACCTCTCCATCATGGGACCCCAGACTCTGTCTGAACAAAACGCCTCGCGACCATGTCTGGGGATAATTGGAGGTTGGGTTCTTACCCATAATTCCTGTTGTCTAACAACGGCGCGGCTTCTGTTCGCCGGGCCTGGAGCCTACGCACGCCTCTACAGCCAACTCCTTCATTAAACAAGTCTCCACCGGCTAAACACTCTCACGCAGCTGCAGGAAGAGGCTGCGTGTTTTTTTATTATTATTATTTTTAAAAAGCACATTGTGTTAAGCGCGAGAAAAAAAAACAGAGTTAACAAGACACGGACCAAAAAACCTTCCACCCACCGCTACACTTCAAGAAAATGAGGTATCCACCCACAGATACGACCGAATTTAGCAGCAGAGCGCGGCTTTCCATGGCACCGAGCAAACTCCTGCCCCAATTAGGCGTCACAATAAATACTGCGCTTGTGTGGAGCTGGAAAAGACACAATGAGGGATCACACCACAAACACGTGTTTCAGCTCCAAACAAGATGGGCCAGGCAAACACAATCCTGCACAGGCGGGTCAGCCATCTTCCAGAAGAGGGAGATCTTACCAGGGAGATCTGTCTCAGTGAAGGAGAGACACACTCTGTATAGCGAAACGTCGGGACATACCTGGCTGGACAAGTGCTGGCCCCGCCCCTTTTATGGGCACGCCCATCAAAAGTGACGTTGCTATTGACAGAGATCCCCCCCCCCCCCGGAGCCCGCTTTCCCTAACAGAACCATTGTGTGGTGTTTTTTTTTCACTGGTCAGTGCAGTGGAAGTTCAAGTCCGTTTCAATCCATGCCCCTCAATGTTTGCTGCTGCACTGCGCTGCCATTTCCCCCAGGATCCCAAAAACTGCTGATTTACGGTCGAGTCTGTCTAAGCGCTGTCAGGCTGGCCAAAATTCAGGCAGGTCAAGACCCCCCCCCCCCCCCTCCCAGAGTGCCCCATGGTGACAGGACAGTCCCCGTCTCACATTCCAGGAGAGTCACAGCCTTGGCCGCTGTAGACTCCTGCACATGCATGTTTTATAGCTCAGACAATTCCAGCATTACAGCTACTTAGTTGTACGTCAAGAAATGAGTCGATAAAACACATCGCATAGTGTGGAAACACATCTGAAAAAACTGTACCGATAATTAACCACTAATTGGACCAACAAGTTCAATCATTTTCCAACAGCGGTGATTAAATTAATTCATCCTCCGACGAAGATTCTGACAACGATGAGAATTGTTTTAAGAATAAATAGTTTTAAACACAGGCACAAAACAAGCTTATTGTTCTTAATCATGATAAAATAATTCTTGATTTCGCCTTTATGCCATATTTACCATTCCGATTGCTTTGAACAAACAGAAAAGCTACAAATGATATGCTTTTGTTTCATTTCACACTGACATTCAGTACCAGACAGGCCCTTCAGTATGTTTACATGATGCTGGAAAAAATCGAATTATTGTGTTAGTCCAACTGAAACCAGACTTTTAAAATACACGTAAACGTGTTAGTTAATCATACTACATCGTCTTTTTGAAAGTCGGACTAAGACACCCGGATAATGAGATTGGGATTTACTGCATGCATACGTTCAATCGGACCCAAACTGGTCTAAATGCTCTGTGCATGCTCCACAGTCCCTGCCCCGGGCTCTGACCCGGACGTAACAGAAGAAGCCAGTACACCAAAGAAGAAGCCAAAAGGCGCTTTTCCACCACACCAGGTACCGTACTTTTAGTACTTCAAGGTGCTGGTTTTCCACTGGCGTTAAAACTGGTACCGGCACTGAATGACAGCACAACGTGAGGCGGGTATTTTGTACTGCCATGGCTGTTGTGTATTATTTTTACTCTAGCTAATAGTTACTGAAAGGAGCTATATTTCCACCTATCGTAACAGAGTCTGACATACTTCGGTCAGTAAATCGATTCCCCTCCCGTGCTTGTATAGTGGGATAAGGATAGTAGTCCAATTAAATGGCCTAGTCGAGCTATAACCAGATATCGTGCAGGTAACCGTACTGAGGACAGGCTGATTTGGGTATGGGGAGTTACCCAGGTGAATCTCATTCACATTCATCACCACAGCTGTTTGCCCAGGTGGAGACAATTGAACAGAACCAGTGACATGCATAAGTAATAGCTCTCTATTTATTAAATTGAAAGGAATTTGTCAATGGCTTTAATACATTTTCATAACACTTGTGCCTACATTGTTCTGTGTTCCAAAGTGTGCTGGATATTGATCGATTTGTGATTTTTTACATTGTTCTAGCATGTTTTGAAAATAAGTTTTTGCAAAATGTATCTTTTCTAAAAAAAAATACAAAAGGAAAGTAAAATCTTGGCATAATAATACTACGGTTTTATTGTAGCTGTGTCTGTGCCGAAAACAAAAATATAGGTCACACTGAATCATTATGTTTTGTGCTGCTGATATATTCAGAAAAGTCTGAGCATGTCACGGCATCTCCAAAGTGTCTCAGAAGGCCTTAGACCCCAGAGGTTTAAGCCAGGAGACTGGGTTTGATGGAAACTGCATACGCAGAGCCAAGCAGGGACTGGATTGCCAAACCCTTGTGATGTATTCTACCATGGTGGAAGCCTATCCCAACTAACAGAAACAAGGCTGGGACAGACCTCGCATAGGATGCCAGTCCTTCACCATTAACAATTTACAGTTGCCAATTATCTGCCAGAGGAAAGAGGTGAGGCAGGGAGAACGTGCAAACCTCACACGCACGGAGCAGGGAGGGGCCAGACAGCAGGGATGGAGTGAGCACCTCTGCTACTGAGTTTATATCAAATGAAAACCTCTGTGCCGGTGGATATTTTGTGGTATATAGTCAACCCTTCAAGCTGCCAGTTTAACATTGTGAGTTAAACCATCCAGCGAGCCTCACCTACCGGCATAGACTCGACTGTTTACATCACTGTGGAACCATTTAGTGCGGCGTTTATCCAAACTCAACCCAGATCCCTGCCCAAGGGCATGACGGCAGAGCCCCAGTATCCATGTTCCTCAGCTTCCCGCTGTTCTCTGAAATTATTTCATGCAAAGAAAGTGATATCTTCTTTAACGGGCTCTGGCAGGCTTAGCGGCAAGATGCTACTGAGAATGTATGAGAGAACGAACACTGGCGGGGCCCCCCGGAGAGTCACACTCCTACACTGAAGCCCCCCTGCCCTGCCCTGCTCCGCCCTGCCCTGCCCCACCCTGCTCCGCCCTGCCCCACGCACCTTTTTCAGGTGGAATTCAAAAGCTCAGAAATACCGGCGTCCGTTCGGGCCGCATGCCTGCTTACTATTCCGCCGCAGCTCCAGAGGGGCGCTGTTCCGAAGAAGGCACAAAACACCCGTCTCTAGTGGCTGCATCCCTAAACCAACTTATGCCAACTTCGGAGCATTCTCAGCAAAGTCATGACAAATCTATTACTACAGTATTACTTTAAAAAAAGAGATAAAAACGAACAGTGTCTGTGGCTGAACTTTTTACAAAGAAGTTGTTTTCTATCTTGTCTTCCTGACACTCTTCGGTGCTCAAGAACGGAAATGAAGGGTGACAAGCGTCAGAGCCTCGGAGCGAGTGGCACACAAGCGCCGTGTGTGTGCGTGTCTGTGTGTGCCAGGTGGGGGAGCAGCCGCTGTCATCAGCCATCGCCGGCCTACCTAAAAGCGCCGCACCTGCACCACCCTCACAGTGCCACTAGGGGAGCTGCAGATTTGAGCAGGGCGGATGTCGATAAGGCTAACAGCCAGGCTTTCTTTGGCACGGTGGTCGCCGGGGCTGTTTCTGGAAGATGGCGAGTGCGGCGGTGCTGATGCCCAGCCGGCTGTGCTCACAGAGCAGCCAGAGATGAGCCACGTCAAATCACACCCCCGGTGCAAGGCGCCAAAGCCTGAAAACGTCAGGCGTGGATATTTTCGCCTGTTTCCTTTTTTGGGTCATGCTGGTGAGATGCTAACGGTTTCAGACGAGGTAAGGGGGCCTATTCTGTGCCAGTAGGTGGCATGGTGTTTAATGATGTGCTCAAGGACCCGTAATCTACATGTCACTGATTATTTACCTAAATACCCAGTCACAAAAATGGACAAATATTTTAAGTTGCTTTCAATAGAAGCAAAAGCACTAGTGCAGTGGCCTTGCCAAGATGGTTACTGACTCCCAGGTGACACATTTGATTTGAAACCAGACTAAAAAAGTAAAACAGCGGCCAAATATGCAGCCACTCATAGTCGTAGGGAGGTCTGCACACAATAGGCTACACGGGTCGTTTTGAAATTATAGTCAGCCCCTGTTGGCTCCTTCCAGCCTGCTTTCTGTTAAATAAGCACCGTTGGGAGGTATTGCATATTGCAAAATCGTTTTTACCCTTTGGGCACACATGTGAAACATCTGCGTGCATGATCAGTTACAGCAAGCAAAAACGAAAAACACGACTTCTCAGAAGTGGCGCGGAACTGCCACTGTCCACTGGGGTGTCCGCTGAACAGCAGGATAAACACAGGCCCTTTGTGCGGGGTTACTGTGTGGTCTGAACACGCATATGCACAAGCGAACCTTTCCTAAATGTGAAGTGAAACAGCCTCCCTCCAGCTCCCTTTTCTCTCCCATGCCCCTGTCGTTTGTCACCTGCGCAGAAGGGTCGATAGATTTCCTGAGTCGATTTAACGCTAAAGGTCAAGCGCTTCTGCGACGAACGTGAGGCAATTAACGCGCAACATCCATCCGTCTTCGGCTTATCTGCTTATCCTGCCCGCGGGGGGCTGAAGCCTGGATCTCAGGGGGCACAGGACGTAGAGCCTCGGGACAGCCTGGACAGGATGCCAGTCTGTCTCAGAGCACAGACACTGCGGGCAAATCAGGGATGCCAGTTAGTCCATGTATGGGTAACTTTATGGGGACCGTTCATTCATCTCTACGGGAAAACCCTAATCCCAACTATGACAACCTTAACCCCTACCCAGCCCTGACCTTAACCATAAGTAGCCAAACAAAATACAAGACTTTTGGCATTTATAAAATTGAGTTTTCCGTTGTGGGGACTGAAAAGAGTGTCCATGGCACCCTAAACAGGGAGCTTTCTGACACTTTCAAGATGACTGAAGCCCTTAATAAAGGTCATTAGTTGCAATTAATTAGCAAAAAGGACACATGGTTTTGGGGTTGGACTGCTGCTCCCACTCAGAGTGTGTGGAAATTGCAGTCTCCCTCCGCAGTGCAAACACACACAGATAGACATGTGTATCAGATACACATGAATGCCCCATATAGCCTGTTCCCTTCCCATCCTACAGATGGCGCTAATGACAATCCAAAGGAAGGGCAGGGGGCATTGATGAATATTGATAACAATTACTTATTTGGGGGGTGGGGGATTTGTTACTGCAGCCACTTAGGATTTGACGTGTGGAGATGAACAGCACCCAGCAGAATAAACAGAGATGCTCAGTATATATTACTAATGCCCGTTTTATTGCAGTCTGTAAATCAGAGACGCGCATACACTCTGGAGACGGCGGAGGTGAGTGTGACTAATATTTGCTCACTCTTGCTGAATAAGGTTTCTTCTTAAAAATGCTCTGTACTAAAGTAAACCCACCTCCAGGAAGAAGAAAAATAATGTGTGTTTTGTCCCTACAACAAATTGTGCCCCCCGCCCAAACCATTTTAATAAGATCTTTATAAATATTAGAACACGAGGAACAAGAGTCTATTAATGATCTATCAGGAAGGTTATTAAACCTTAATAGCAAACCGTTCAGATTTATGAAAGACAGAACAAAAGTTCAATTGCATATTTTGTTGTGCAAACAGTGTTTTATTAACCAACATCTGTGCACAGGCCTGCAGTTACAGGAGATAGTCAAGGGAGGAATATTCCAGTGAAACGTTAATCTTATCAGCGCTCACAATGATCTGCTGGAGTGTGTCAGACTGTCAGCGTTGCGTGCAAAAGCCACCCCCCTATTACTGATTTACGCGATCTATTAACTGTCTGTTAGCTAGGTGCCACCCTACCAACATCACAGCGACTGGGAGACACGGCCTTAACAGAAGCCAGCATAACATCAAACACTGTGCATGAATGTGCCAGTGGGTCCAACGCAGGTATTCAGCTATTTGGCTTTAAATACCAGCTGGGTATGATTTGCGGTTGAACCGCAGTGTCGTCTTTCAAGGTCAAACCTTCTCCTGGTCAACAATGAAACCCGGCACTCACCATGGCGACAGGGAGAGAGTTTAATTGCAGCGAAACCCCCCCTACACCAATCAATAGCCCTGATGGATTTCCAGGTGCCAGGCGGCCCCAGAGAAGTGTGTTGTGATGTTTTAATTAAAAACATTATGGCCCCGACTTTGTCCCATCACGCACCTGGGTTAAAATCTGACCCCAGTCTCCACAACATTGTATGTCCTTCTTCTGTGCACACAGACTTGCTGTGGCCCGAAACTGTTACTCTGTTACTCTGTGACTGTGAGTGTGTGTGTATGTGTGTGTGTATACGCGTGAAATGGACCGGCCCACATTACCAGAGGCTTAGTAAGGTCAGGAGATCCTGAAATGCACTGCTGCATGCTGCTGTGGTTTGATTTCTTTAAAAAAAGGATGATTAAAAAACCTATCCTCACACAGCACCTTACATGATACATGGCTATTTTATTACCTTGTTCTTTTGTTCAGCAGGTCAATGTGTGTAATTAAGGCAGCTTGCATCCTCTTTTGTGCAATTTGATAACTGAAACAATTTTGACAATGACACATTTGTCCTAAAAGGTATCGAACCAGGGACTCCAGAAAATCGTTTATCCACTAATTTACAGCCTTGACACTGATGCGTTGGGGGGTGGGGGGGGCAGGTCCTTGACCTCCAGCCCCTCCTTACCCTGTCATCCCATTTTTTTGGGAGTAGGGGTATTCAAGGACAAGCACCTATGACATCAATTACATTTCACATCCTCCTTTGCTTTGATGTCAGTGACCTCTTGACTAGCAAGCAGACGCTGGGCCTCGCCTGCTCTCGACTGGCATGTGGATGCTGAACTATGCCTTGAAAGCCCACAGGGCCACGTTGTCTCTCGACTGCTGCACGGATGCCAGGCCATACAGGAAAGCCTACGGGGCCATGCTGTCTCTCAACTGCCGCATGGATGCCAGGCTGTGCCAGAAAGCCCACAGGGCCATGCTGTCTCTTGACTGGCATCAGGATGCGAGGCTGTGCCGGAAAGCCCACAGGGCCATGCTGTCTCTCGACTGGCATCCGGATGCCAAGCTGTGCCGGAAAGCCCACAGGGCCATGGTGTCTCTCGACTGGCATCCGGATACCAGGCCGTGCCGGAAAGCCCACAGGGCCATGCTGTCTCTCGACTGGCATCCGGATACCAGGCCGTGCCGGAAAGCCCACAGGGCCATGCTGTCTTTTGACTGGCATCCGGATGCCAGGCCATGCCGGAAAGCCCACAGAGCCACGCTGTCTCTCGACTGGCATCCGGATACCAGGCTGTGCCAGAAAGCCCACGGGGCCATGCTGTCTCTCGAATGGCATGCAGACACCAGGCCATGCTGGAAAACCCACGGGGCTACGCTGTCTCTCGACTGCCGCACGGATGCCAGGCCGTGCCGGAAAGCCCACGAGGTTATGCTGTCTCTCAACTGCTGCACAGATGCCAAGCCATGCCTGATAACCCACAGGGCCACGCTATCTCTTGACTGGCATGTGGACGCTGGGCCGTGCCGGAAAGCCCACAGGGCCACGCTATTTCTTGACTGCCGCAGAGATGCTGGGCCTTGCCAGAAAACCCACAGGGCCTCGGCACCTCTTGACTAGCACGTGGATGCCGGGCAGTGCCTTGAAAGCCCATGGGAAGTCCACGCCTCTGGACTGGCATACCCAGAGAAAGCTCACAGAGCTCCTCTTATTAGCATGATGCCTTCTGAGGACGTGGGGCGGGCGAGTGACAGCCGAGGGCGCTGCCTTTAAAGGATGCTAATTGCATTCATGCAGGGACAGGATTTCCAGTGAATCACAGGCACAGTTATCTTGTGCCTCTCGCCTCCTGTAATGACTACCAGAGGCCAAGCACTCCTCACAGCGTCTGCACTAATGAGTAATAAACTTTAAGCAGGACTTCCTCCTGTGTCGCACACCACAAAGAAGGCTGGGGGGGTAATTCATTACTCATGGCTCCGGAAAAGTGAGGTACTTGTTACGGCACTGGACTTAATTCATCGTTATTCTTTTTTACGTTGTCGATCGTTACAGGCACGTTCACAGACAGCCCCAGCACACCTCCCTCCCGACATGGCCATCCCCGGCTGGAGATGAACGCCAGCAATTAACCTTGAGCAGATCGTGGATATTGTGGGGGGGGGGGGCGAGGGGGGGCTCTACAATATACGGCAGGGAGGCGACTGGAGAGATTGGAGGCAGGAGGGGAGTCACCGACGGCCCCTGAGAGGGTGCAGTGGGAGGTACATGTGTTTCAGCCCCTTTGACATACCAGTCTTAAAAAGCAGTTTCATTAAACGTAATTAGCGGAGTTGTGAGGACCCAGCACCAGGCCAGCCCACACAAGTAGTGGGTAGTGAGTGACAGTCTATCCATGAAAAATAAAGGTTATCCAATCACTAATTATAAGTATGACTATCAGACGTACTGACAGGGGTCCAGACAAGGCAAGAGGAGAAGGGGACTACATCGGGGAGGGGGCTTCGCTGGTCGGGGCCACTGCCTTTCTGCTTCTCCGCCCAGTTTTGCCAGGCGTGTTCCTGAGCTCCAAAATGGTCAGGAGGATTATCTGGGCCCCATGGCACCTTGGGTGGGGTGTTTGTTAAACGCAGGCATTCCTTCCACCCCCATCTCTTATTAAAGGGGAAGGCACAAATGGTAAAAATAAGTTAGATAACTAAATACAGTTACCCTGGAATGCGGATAAGAGGATGCGGTAGCAGAAAGTGGGTCAGCTGGACCCCCGGGCCGCCGGGGGCTCTATGACGTCCAATCGCTCATGACTGGAGTGGCTTCGTCTAAGTGGGTCCCTGCTAATTAGGGGTGTGAGCTATTCTCACCAACGAGGCGGCCAGCGACAGCGCAGGGCCCTGCCCTCTTCACCCCGCCAGATGTTAGCACCAGCAGCGCTTTGCCGGGAAACGGCACGAAACATCGCCGCGCTTTGGCAAGACTCACGGCTAACGGACGCCCGTGCGATGCGGTGGGAATGACGCTCACCATAGCTCACAAGCGCCATCACCAGGTCTTGCCCTGCTTCTGCGTGTTGCTAGCTCTGCGTCTGTACCCCGCGTGGCTGTGATGGTGAGCACGGCACAGTCTCACCTTCACCTTCATCCCATCGGTGAGTCACCAGCATGTCACTGACCCACAAAGGATAATAATAATCAAACATTCAATTCATATGGAACCTGAAGGCAACAGGAGTAAATGTAGAGCATGGTGTGGCTGTGACAACTATGGGAAAGTAAACAGATAATCCGATAAAGCAATGTATGCGGGCACCGATAAGCAATGCAGCAATAACCAGGTACAAGTGTTACACGGTAAATTACTAGCCGTACAAACGGAGGGGAAAAGGTGGCGTAACGATAGAAAAAAGCACAGAAATAAAGAGTATATGAGCAGGTATTATAGGGAGTAAGCGAGCAACGGGCAATGCTAGCAGGGCATGGCAGGGGGTGGGGGGGCACAGGAGGGCTTTACATCTCTGGACAACACAGGACTCCTAAACAGCATTTTACCAATGATTTACCAGACAGTGACTAGAGAGCACTAAGCTCCTGACCAGCATGATTTCCTGCACATTCCACAATCCCACACCCTTTACACAATCCCTGGCCCTAATTTGACAGAACGCTCAGAGCAAGATGCGAGAACATTCTGGTGGAAAAAAAAAAGCGAACAGGGAGTCAATGTGAGCTTTAATACATTAAGACGTCTTCCTGGAGTTCTGATCACACCTTAACGCTCACAAAAAAAATACCCCCTGAGGGTGAAGTTCAGTGCCTGACAGGCAGGGGCACAGGGCGGGCGTGCACAGGGCTTGGCGATGATTAAGCGTCCGCTCGCTCGCCCTCCATGACTCTCACCAAAAACGGAAATTGCAGAAAAAAGCTGCTGACAGTCACAGGGAGCGGCATGGCCCCAGCACCTCGCGGGCGTGGGCGTCCGCAGAGGGAGGGCCCATTAGCGCCTGAGCGCCACCATCCCATTGCGAAGGCTCCCAGTACCCGAGCCAGTGAAGAGTGCCAAGCCACCAACAATTACAATCGTTCAGCACGCCGCTCAGAGCAAAACTACAGAGTGTGTCACTGAGACGGCCTCCGATTTTAATTAACATCAAACAAATGAAAAGTCTCTCCACGTTAAACAATAGTGTCTTAACTGTGTCTCGCTCTTTTGGGTGCTATTTTTAATAAGTGTCATACATATCTTTGCATTGTACATATCTGCTTTAAAAGTAATCCAGATTAATTAGGAAAGGCTGTATATAATATATTAAGAGGATGCTTTATTGCCCGTTCGTACAAGTATTGAAACTCATTTGTTTTCACATATCACATCATGCTCTCCTTCTTAAAACACACACATACAGAGGTAAGAGGGAAGTTTGGGATCTGAGCACAGGGACAGCCATTTATATTCCATTGCCGGAACATCGGGGGAGGGGGGGGGTTAAGGACATTGCTCAAGGGAGATAAAGCTACGCTGCTAAGCACTGCATTCAAACCAGCAACCTTCAGGTCACAGGCACAGTGGCCTAACCTGCTGAGCCACACACCACCCAGCAAGGAGGAATTATATAAATGTATATCTATAGTCAATATTGCAATGTCAATACCTAGCTTAGTCTGGTATCTTTATCAATTATTCACCATGAAAAATAATTAAACCTCTTTCAAAACTGGTCTTCCACTTATGATAGTACCAATCAATCGGTCTTTGATAAGCACTTATCTAGTGCAGGCTCATGGAATCACAGAGCATAATGCTGATTACATCCTGGGTAACAGGGCACACACACACACACAAACACAATGACCATGTGGCTTTGCCTGCTGTTTTCTGGAAGATCTTAGCATACATGGCTGTAGACAAACACGGGAAGAACATGCAAATCTCACACTCACAGAGTAGGGGTCAAGAATCAACCCCCCATGCTACAGTATCACACACCACCCCTATAGAGGTTGCTTCTCCCCAAATTCCAATTCCAGTTTCTGAGCCTGAATGAGATTCAGAAAATCTGTGCCTATTTCTGAGTCTAGGCCAAGACCACGATCAAATTGGACCTCCCCAACCCACAATCCCATCATTTGAAGGTTTACTACCAGACTGCGGTGATGTAGCAGAGAGGAAACTAAAATTAGATATTAAACATGAAGGTAATTCACCATAAAAGTAATGCGGACATTAGACCTAGAATGACCATTTGCTGAAGCAGCGCCCAGGAACAGATTTAACACCATGAGGCAACCGGACCCATGGAATTAGATCTTCTTGAGCTCCAGTCTCTCCAACACTTAGCAGAAAACCACCAGCATCCATGTCCGAGGATTGATGTATGTGCCAATATACATGTGCCTTCTGGTTTAGCTAATTTACCCTTGTAAGCTTTCTATTACCTCTAGTTATTATTTGAAAGCTTCAGGCCCAGCTGCCCTCATTATCTCACTGGGCCTTGCCTTTCTTCACACTCCTTCTTACTTATTTTGCTCTGCAAAGGTGAACATGACAGGTTCTCATGCAAGTTCAACCTCCTGTACCGCTGGGTGGATTATTTACCCAGACGGCTCCTGTAGACCTTCAGCTTGTTCATAAAACCACACATGCAAAGAACCACAGTCAGGCGATGGAAGTCGTGGAACCAAACGTGGAACTCAAATCCTTCTGTAGATACGCAATAACACAGCAGCTCCAGTAGATACGCAATAACACAGCAGCTCCAGTAGATACGCAATAACACAGCAGCTCCAAAAGTGAACCCCAGAGATAAGGACTTCGGTTTGATTCAGTTGCAATTAATGCATTTAGCAGACAAACATTTATTTGTAAATGATATACAATTGAAAGCAGGGTCAGACAGCCTCTGGGGCAATTGGTTGTTAAGGGCCTCGCTCAGGGGCCCAATGGTGAATCACTCTACCGACCCGAAGAATTGAACTGGTGACCTTTTGATCAGAGGCACAGCATCATATCCCACTGAGACACCTACTGCCCCTCATTTGCCTTGCAGACTTTTGGCAACAAAGTCAGCCCAGTTCTTCTGGAAGTTTCTTTCCTTTTCTACTTCTCACAGTTGTATTTCATCCAGAAGTTGCTCTGGGTAAAACCTACAGTCAGGCTGAAAACGTAAAGCGATGTACAGCCAATGTTACATATTAAACAATTAGCTTGCGAGGCTCCGCCATGTTCCCTCATTGTGCCAAGAGGAATGTGCAGCTTCAGTCACGATAAGGTCAACAATCTCCTAAAACACATTTGTATGATTTCATACCTCCTTGTGTGCAATAAAAACGCAATTACAGGAATCAGAGCGTGGTAAGGCCGCCGAGCGAGGTTAACTGCCTGTTTTATGGCAGTCTTACGCGCTCACTTTCACGTGCTAATGTGCGACGGGGGCGTGTCCTGACCCAGGTGTCAAGGTCGGCCAATGACGGCCCAGGAATGGAACTTTCCAGCCTTTTGCTCTCAGGTGTGCGGTACCTGGGTGGAGGGTGGCAGTATAGGATCCATCTGGTTGGCTTACGGTTCTCATCGACATCTCAGTGCGGCATTTAGTAAGGGGGAGGGGGCACATCCAGGTTCAAGCCCCGCCTCCTGCACCTGGTTGAGGGGAAACCAAAATACAGGCCGTCATTAGTGAGCATAGCCGAGTCTCCCTTTACTGAAAAAACCTGCCACAAAGTCGGGCAGGGGATTTGAAATGCCGTCTTTAAAACAGCGAGATAAGTCATCGAGATCTGAGAAAAGAGATATTAACAACAGGATTAAAATGTGTTGAGCAGAGGCTTAATTCTCTTTTAAAAACATAGCTAAAGGGATCAACACAGATGTCTTACTAGGAACCGTGAAATCTAATAGCAACGGACAGCAGATTTCAAGGTTACTGGGAAATAAACTCGACACGACCACAGGGGTTGATTCTTTGACTTTCCTGCTTGACTAACTGGTGGTCCATCCTCCTGTTGCTGTGGCAATGTGTGACATATGAGGACCGGAATTAAGACACGATCAAACCTTTCAGTGAATAAACAGAAGATATCAGAGAAAAAAGTCATTTTCACTCAACCAGGCTTTTTCATTTCGGAGAGACTAGTCCTTTCAAAATGACGTTTTCTTTTAAGGTTTAATAATAAAAAAGACTTCATGAGAATGACATTTAAAGATCAAAAAGAAACATTTTGAAATCAGATTTATCATATTTAGGGACAATATGTGATGTGTATCTTCAGACTGAAATCGCCGTCATTGTAAAAGACGGCCCCAGGGCTCTGTCTGCTGAAAACGGAGGTGAGACGCTGATTGAACAGGGCCAGACATTACTTAAAAAAAAGTAGAAAGAGAAGGTGTGCAAATTAAAGTCAGTCAATAACTGTCAGGCAGTATGAAGGTGCAGCCTCGCTGACATCATTTATAAGCCGGCAGTTTGTCAAAGTCGACGCTGTCCGTAACTTTGGGGGCCGAACATGCTGTCTGCGCTCGCTTCATTTTTCACGGGTAAACATCGTAAAAGACGAGCGGGCCTGATAAAAATCAATCTTAAATAGGCTTGTTTGGAGATTAACTAAGTTTCCATATTTGAGTGCAGTCAAAAAAATGGCTCTGTTCAATTTTGAAAGCGTTTCCTGTCAAAATAAATAAGGTTTGTCGCATGAGTTGTTGATGAGACAAGGCAAATCGAAATGGTTTAGCGTTGGAGGTGGCAGCGAGATCCTGCCTCCTTTAGTTTCTACTGCACCTCCTTCACGCTGACCCATCCATCTGGACCACTGATCCTTCCTCCCCGTCAGGGTGGCAGCTCGTTAATGTTTATATGAAATATACAAACACTCACTGAGAACTTTGAGGTCCAGTTTGGAAAGAGCACAAACTGACTGGGTCACAGATACAGAAACCATCAGGACACATTTGGATCTATTGTTTGCCATTTTGGTGACCAGCTACAAAGCACCAGCACAGGGTGTTTGGATCAGTACAGCAGTCAGGAATACCCACCTGTTGCTCACTTAGAGTCTTAACCCCCGCTCTGCAGTGGACGGGTGGAAGAGATGCACTGTCTTTGATCTGTGCCATCAAGTTGCTCCCTCCATGGTGCTGCCACCCTCAGGACTCCGCCCACCCGCCCAATAAACAGCAGCGAGCCTCTGCTCACAGCTGGAGGGATCACGTTTACTGTCTCACACCATGGCAACCAGAATCCACCAGAAACAATCCGCTCAGGTTGATTTTTTCAGTGGAGAGACACACATGCACACGCACATGCTCAGGCACACACACATGCACGGACACACGCTCCGGCACACGCGGTGAGCCTGTACGCTGATGCACGCTGCCAGTAGGGTGGGGCCTGAAAACTGAGAACAGAATACGATGAATATTTGTCCTTCAGCACAACGAGACTCACCTTCAGAGTGTAATGTTGCGTGGAGCTAAATAGGATTGGGAGGAGATTAAAAAAATTTCGATGGAAGGCCTGGGGGGCGGGAGCATAAAACCAAGGTGCCTTCCTTGGACTGTTAGGCCTGATCATGACCCCCTCCACCCCAGGCCCCAGAAACGTACATTGGCAGACGTGCATGCAAGCGTGCGTTCAGGCTTCTGGCGTCTGTTTCATGCCGCTGAGGATAAACGCAGCTGCTGACTTTGATTCTGTGCACCTGCTGGCACCACGTAACACCTCAGCTTGTAATGCCATGGAGTACTCCTCTGCGTACCTGCACCTTGTGCCCACACAGCGCCTGGGAAAGGTAACGCCCCTCCATTTACCTGCACAGTGCCCAGGCTGTGTAACGCACCTCACATACTGGCACAGTGCCTGGGGTGGTGTAACACCCCACCACATAGCCAGAGAGTGCCCGGGCTGCGTAATACCCCTCTGCGTACCTGCACAGTACCCGGGCTGTGTAATACCCCTCTGTGTACCTGCACAGTACCCAGGCTGTGTAATGCCCCTCCACATACCTGCATAGTACCCAGGCTGTGTAATGCCCCTCTGCGTACCTGCACAGTACCCGGGCCGCGTAATACCCCTCTGCGTACCTGCACAGTACCCAGGCTGTGTAATGCCCCTCTGCGTACCTGCACAGTACCCGGGCTGCGTAATACCCCTCTGCGTACCTGCACAGTACCCAGGCTGTGTAATGCCCCTCCACATACCTGCATAGCACCCAGGCTGT
>JAAGVU020000002.1:28283953-28300371 GCA_011763525.2 Mormyrus iriodes | reverse complement strand
AGTGTAGCTTTTAAACAAGTCTCATCATGGGCATTTACCCTAACCTGTGCTCAGCTACCCAGCCGGCCATGCAGCCTACAGTGATGCAGAAAAGTACAGTGTAGCTTTTAAACAAGTCTCATCATGGGCATTTACCCTAACCTGTGCTCAGCTACCCAGCCGGCCATGCAGCCTGCAGTGATGCAGAAAAGTACAGTGTAGCTTTTAAACAAGTCTCATCATGGGCATTTACCCTGACCTGTGCTCAGCTACCCAGCCGGCCATGCAGCCTGCAGTGATGCAGAAAAGTACAGTGCTGGTGACCTGATCAAAGTCGTCTGCAACACCATATTATTTCTATAACTTTCCTTAAGTAAACTTTTAAGTGTACATCTGCAGGTTAAATAACTGTAATAATAATAATAATAATAATAATATGTGTCACTGGAGTTCTGTTTATACGCACTTCTGGCATCGGTGAAGAGAATATTCAGGCCACTCGCGTGACTGGCTGAAAAGCAGATGCCTTGCTCCACCCATAGAGAGGGAGGGCAGAGCGGTGGATCCGAGCAATGGTATCATCCACGCCTCAGCCGACGCCCTCCAGGTCACCTGGCAAAACGCGGTGCGTGTGAAGATATAGGAATGCGTTGTCTTCATGTCCCGCTACACAATGGGTTAACAGGAATCAGGAGGATGGAGAAACAAACAAAATAACAAGGACAGTGGCGAGAGCGCTGTGCGGGCCTCTGAGGAATGGGGACCTGTCCCAGAGTGGGCGTCAGCAAGCCAGCCACAAGGAAAACTGACGAGGGACTAGGCTTGGTTAACGCTCACTTGTTAGCATAGCTAGCTTTATCAGTTTGTAAAGACCCGTGAAGGTTCCTTAATGCTCATTAATGCTCGCTATTGCGTGTACCACTGGCTCATGGCTGACACTGCACTGCACTGTACCCCAGGCAATATTAATGACTGTCTGCGAGACAAAAGGACGTAAATGTGATTCTGGTCTCATACAGGAGCCACCAAACAGCAACGCTTCCGGCCGCTTACTATTGTAAAACAGATTATCGTAAACCAAACAGCCAATTTGTTCAGCTGCTGGTGTGGAAACCTTAAGCTTTAACAAACGTTTGGTTTCAGAGGCGCTGTGTTTGGACAGTAATCCGTGGACAGTCCATGAGGGAGCCCCCCCCGGCCTGTCACACCAGGTCATGTGACAGGTACAATCCCATCATCCTCCTGGAGATGTGTTTTTTCAGATGGCCCAGCCCACCCTCCGTGACTGAAGTACACCCATCAATATATCCATCAGTACTGTGTGAATCACAAGGCTGACATTTCCATCAGAAAGCACTAGAACGTGGGCAGGAAACGTCAAAAAGAATGTCGAAATAAAAGCTGGCCTGGACCTATGTGGAGAATTATTTTATCACTTCCATGTGGTTTACTGCCGATTAATAAAAGCTGGATGAAGAATCTGTATTTTGTGTATCAGTTACCATGTCTGGGAACATCTAAAATTACACGTATAAGCTAAGTTGTAATCAGAGGTAATTGTACAAAATTGCTACATTGCAAATATTCGAGTTTTGTTACCTCTGTAGCTGAAACTGCAAGCAATTGGACAACCATGGCAATTAAATGATGGGCTGGTTTTGGAGATTGTTCTGGAAGGTTGAGTCAGCATTCCAGTAATCAGCCCGGCTTGTAAACAGGACAGGTTTGAACGTGGACACTTTGAAATATGTGGAACTTTGACAAACAATGTTGAAATCTAGGAAAAGTATTTATTGACCCTCTTTGTAAACAGCTTCCACATAAATATTTATAGAGAACTATTTTTTATTGTTTGTTTCCATATTATTCATTTTGTTGTGATAATCAGTATGTCTTTAAATGAAAATTAGCCTCATTCTGTTTACTGTACTTTTTCTGCTTGATAATACATTTTGAAAAGGCTCCATGTTCAGCGGGGCTTGGAATTAAAACACTTTATTACTAATTACACGTACTCTAAAACCTGATCTCGTACAGAAGGAAATAACACTTCACCCCCCCCCGATAATTGGCACACAGAAAGCTAGCAGCTCAGTGTCACATTTTCACAGATTTTGTATACAGAGGATCGTCACTTGATCACCAAACGAGCCGTCACTAAACCGTGCCGTGTCGAGCCGAGCCAGATTTAACCAGACTGAATTAAGCAATCAGTGCGAGGGGGTCCTTGCCTCAGTGGCCCCATGACATTCTGGGATTTCACACTCCGATTTGCGATGTGGATCTACGCACGTGGCTCCCCGCTTAGATCTGGCTGGACTGGCCACGGCCCGGATCACAGACCTGGCTCGCTTCCGTTTTCGGTCATCTGCGTTGACCGGGTCACAGTCCAGCACAGGCGAGCCGCCATCCAGAACGACAACGTTTAAGCCCCTTGAGCAGAAGGCCGATTCCACCGCGCACACCTGCGCAAAACGGCGGGGGAGCAGAGGTCCCTTTGTTTGCCTTTCGGTTATGTAGCAGGAGGATTTATGCATGTAGGAGTTCATTTAGAAACCACTGTGACGGTGACGTCACTCGCCAGCCTTGTGGCAAGGCTCTGGTTCGGCCCAACAGCAAGGGACAGGGATCTGCATGGCTAATCTCCTTGCCTGCTAAGCCGGGCCGGTTTTGGTGACTCAGATCCAACCCCTGGTCTGCACCTCACCTGTCATGTTCCTCACGTGCCCGTCTCCAGGACTGCCTGCCAAACCCTTTTGGTCATGAGAGCGGGTCGTCTTGGAGACTGGCACGTAACCTTGGTTGCGGTTGCACGTAGGACGCGGCGCTTGACCGGACCGCAGTGATATGCTATTTAATGCATTGTGAGGTGAGTAGCCATGCAGACTGCCCCCTCGCTAACTGTGTCAGCGGTGCCCTCAACAGCCAATGGGAGGCATAATAAATGCTGGGAGAGTGAGGGGGTGTTACTTTAATGTCCTCGCGGCGCTACGTGCCCAGTTTGCTGATGGCGGCAGCGGATACGCAGGAGCACTTTGGTATGTGGGAGCAGCAAACACTAGCATCTCCTTGACGGTCTTGGGAGAGCAATTCTGGATGACATCAATTCCATGTATTTGAAAAGATAAAACTAAAAAATTGCAAAAGATGAGGCGTTCTCGGCCGTCGAGGCGCTCCCCCTCTGCTCCCCGCTTGGAGTATTCACGAGCCACAGCGACAGCCGCGCACGCACAAGCCAGCACATCCGAGTAAACAAGGACACGAATCAGACACGACTGGCGTGATATACAAACAAGTCAGACAGAAATCACCAAATGAGGCCAGACGGACCACGCGGCGTGGCCTGGCCCGGCCCGGCGGGCACCAGCACGCCCAGGCTGCTGGCTGGGGACCACCTTCCCTCGTCTCCACAGCCTGCTGATCAGAGTCTGAAGCCTCCAGCACTCCATCTGCTCCAAACGGGTTTGGGCCACCAGACCAGGCTGACAAAGTCCCGTTGGGCCGGGCTCCGGGAGCGGGTGGGGAGGGTTCAGCCCCACTGGGGCCTCGTTTTTCCTCCGTAATCACCTGTGACGGGATTAGTTCTGGGGTTCTGGGACCGCTGAGGGATGCCAGACGCATTCTCAAATCCCCACCAGCTCCCCTCATGGCGTTGACACACCTGATTGGCCACAGGGGGAAAGAGGGAGGGGCGCTGCTCTGCGTCACTGTGCCCCACCCGCCCAAAGCCGTGTCCCAATGACCAGTGGATGACCAGCTCGGAGGGGGGACTCTTCAAGAACTTACTTTCCAGGATGGAGAGAGATGTGTCAATCGCAGATCAGCCAATCGCAGGCAAGCCAGTCGCAGACAGGCCAATCCCAGGTGAGTCAGTCACAGGAGGGCCAATCGCAGGCAAGCCAGTCACAGGTGGGCCAATCGCAGGCGAGCCAGAGTGGCAGCATTGTTATGCCAGTGATTTCTATAGCATGTTAATATATTATAATAATAATATCCAGGCTGGAGTGAAGTGACCATTGCACCACAGGTCTGCCGACTTTACCCAGAAATCCCTCTGAGGCAATCAATTGCCTCGACAACGGCAAGTCAATTCATACTTTTTTATTTTGACAGTTTTTCCATCACTAAGCAGAGATGCCTTTCCACAGCTGGGCTCTTCTGCTGGAGCCAGCATCTTGGTGGGGAGTTTGTGTTCAGAGCAGCTCTGTGGCTGCGTCTGCTCTGCGCGTCGTAAGCACAGCGGGCCCATTGGAGAGATGCACTGTTAAACAGTTTTAGAGAACCTGGCCTTTTTGTGGGAAAAAGGCAAATTACTACTGGAGTGTTACCGCCATAAGCCCTTTATGTACCAATGTACAGTAGCAATCTGTATGTTAGCTTTGGGATGCTGTACAATTCTAGCCCTGTATCAGGGGGACCAGGCTGGTTCAGGAGGATCCATTCTAAAATCAATTACTATATTATTATATACATTGCTGCACTTTTGGGAAACGCTTTATTCAACTGACTGGCACTGAGATCTCAACTGTACATATCTAAATCGATCAAGAGTACAGCAGAGCGCCCCCTGTTGATATGGCTCTGCAGCCCTCACACCAGCAGCTGACCCCGAGCAGCTTAGTGGAAAAACGATGTTTCTTTTTTAAGCAAAATGCGTGAATTCTCCATCGCGGGCTCGGGGTGACCTGCCGGACCCGTGTCGTGTTCATTATCCCCCACAGCATGCTGAAGGAGAGTGCTGGCCGGCCGGACGGACACCTGGCCCAGAGTCACCGCGGAGCCACCGGGGACACAGCCACGCGTGACCGCAGCCATCCCGGGATTCAGTGCGCCCGGACATGCCCGCCAGGTCCTGCCAGCTTCTGTTTTATCCTTTTCTTCTCCTTTTTGTGAAAGCTCCCGTGCCACTGCAGGCGTTTGGCGGGCCCTGGCGTTGTGGGCGAGAGCGAGGGGCAGTGGACAGGTTGCCTGGGGGTCTTGGGCAAAAGATCGCACCTTGCTCCTTGGAGTTCACACCTGAGCTGTGTGAAAGAACCCACCTTTGCAGGCGGCAGCAGTGGCTGGCCAGGGGTGTGAAGAAGGAGGAGGGCCATCAGGATCCCCAGAGGCAGGCTCTGATACGGAGTGCCGTGCTGAGCACGGTGTGAAACAATGATGCTACCCAGAATACACTGAGACGTGACAGCACTGCAGATTCCTACCTGCTCTGCCGAGGCTCCCCCTGTCCTCTGGGTTTCTCTCATGCCATAAAGAAAATCATCCATATTTCACTTACAGCCAAAAGCGAAATGGAACCCATTGCTAATTAGACAAACTTAATCTTTGCAGCAGTGTCGAAATGATTGGTATCCATTCATCAAACTCAAACTGAGCTCTTCTTGCACCAACAGGCCCGATTCCCCCTTTAATGGGCCCAATTCTGCCGTTAAGTGTTGTCTAAAATGAAAGCGCTCTGCGCGATCAATCACTCATTATCGAGGCAGAAGCGGCGCAGTGGTGGGCTAATTGTTTCCCCCTCATGGGGCTGAGCGAGGAATTGCCCGTGTAACTTTTGGTGCGACGAAAGGTGCCAGCACCGAGCCTGGCTCAATGCTAATGTGCTAATGGGCAGCTCAGTGCTACAATGCTTCGGCCGGCAAGCTCCAGAGGCTTTGAAAAGCATTGCTTTCATTCTTTATATGAATATTTACGTGGTACAAACTATGCTATTGTAACACTAGCCCCACTCTCCTTTGAATCACTGAATAATCTGATAATAATAATAATAATTATTATTATAATTATTATTATTATTATTATTATTATTATTATAATTATAATTATTATTTTTATCATTTTTATTTTTATTACTAATAATAATGTTATTGTTATTGACCAAGATCACCTTAGTCACATGATTACAGGAGAGGACTAAGCAGGCCTGGACCATGTAATGTGGGCTAGTGCTACGGGTTGGCAGGGGTACCTGATAGGTGAGACGTTTCGATAAACTATCAGTGAATGATTAAGCAACAGCGAATCCTGATATATGGTGAACCGCAGGGAATGCTAGCATGCTATCGTGTTAGTGTTACTAGCCTGGGGCACTTTCAAATACAGTAAAGTAAAACTGCCAGAATGCCAGCCCAGACCTGAGTTTCAACTAATTTAGCCTCCGTACAGGTAAACCAAACTCGTAATGGAGAGAAGAGCACAAGATATATTTTGCTGTAATTAATGCTGGGTATTTCAGAGATTATCTAAATAACGTAGGAAGCAGGAATAAGAGCGCTGAGCTAATGTCACAACATGAAGTGATTATGGAAGAATGTACACAGCTAATCGAATACAAATCAAAGGATGTGTGTAGCTAAAGGGCTAAAACCTTATGAAGTGAGCGACCAAATGACATGTACTGTTAACCAGGAATCTCTGTGTGTGAGTAAGACATACAGACAGGCTATGTGACGAGAACAAAACTCCACTGCCCACCCATTAGTGCTCATTTCATGGTGCAACATAAAAATAAGAGATGTGGGCTCTGTCTGCGGCACGAAGTGGCGAGGTCAGAAGCAGGTCAGTGCCCGCGGCCCGGATCCCGCGGGGCAAATCCCAACGTGTTCCTCACGACGTGGCATTTGCTGTAAAATGTGAAATCGCTAATGAGCCATTCCGGATTGCGGGGCTGTTTCGAATCGCAGGCGTCCGGCGGGAGAACAGGGAAGAAAAAAGGCAAAAAAGCCGACTAGCTAATTACGGCTTCCTGAGACCACGAGAGCTGGGCCTCGGAGACCGGGCCGGCCGGATCAGGCCCGGGGAGCGTCTCCAGGTATAATCGCACAGCGCTGGCTCCGCCTTCCTCTTTTTCCGCAGTTCATTAGCCCGTAACTGAAGGTCTCCAGACATTTAGCAGGGCAGGAGGACGTAGCAGTGTGCTTCCATTTCCCCCTCAACGAACGTCCGTAGATAATCAGCTGGTACACGGCGGGGGGGGGGTGACATTTTCCATTGATGGATTGGCATGGTGCTGCATGAATGGCATGCTGGCAAATCCGGTTTGGTTATCCTGCCGCAGTGTCTCACTACGAACTCACACACAAATACCCACACTTGCAGAAACAAACACATAAACACACGCATCTTACTCGCACACACATAGAGGTTTGTATTTTTTATTTTTTGTGGGGACCATCCATTAATTTCTATGGCCATAACCCTAATCCTTTCTGTGATGACCTTAACCTCTACCCAGCCTTAACCTTAACTATAAGTAACCAAACAAAATACAAGACTTCTGACATTTTCAGTTCTTTAATCATGGTCACAACATTTTATACAATTGAGTTTCCCCTTTTGAGGACACAAAGTGAAAATAAGATTTTTTATATCACAATATAGGGAAATCTAGTCCATACAACATAATAATTACACACACAGACACACACACACACACACACACACACACACACACACAAACAGGCACATACGCAGACAAACAAATCTTAATGGCTGGCTGTGTCAGCTGAGATGCCTACAGCATTAATTCAGAATGACGCCCATAATGTGAATTTTGAGTTTCACACCCGCCTCGCACCAGAACCTGGCCCAGTGGCCTGCATGCTGGCAGGACAAGCCGCCCAAGTGGCTGGTGGGGGGGTGGGGGTGGGGCTCCGCCCACTGCCACCTGCTCCGGGACAGACCCATCCATCCATCCATCTCGGCACCTCCGATGTGTTAATAACCCCAGCGCAGGATCAGGAATTCCTCCCACGCTACACATTCCAGCCCTGAAACACATTCCTGTTCTGTAATTATTACCGAACGATTGAAAAAAACACAGCAATAAAGGCGGGCGTTTGAGGTTAGGGGGGTCCTGCCCCCGTTAACAACACCGCAGACATGCGACGGCGTGTGATGTCATTGCAAAGAGGAGCCCTCGTTTACATAATTTACATCATTTACATAATTAAGTCAAGTGAGATCTGGGCCATCTTTGCAGACCAATGTGGTGATATCATTCAAAGAGGTAATATCTCCCACCAGCGAGTTTTAACCATCAAGCTGTCTCGGATTAACACGGATGGATCCATCCCTCCCCCGGGACAGGAACAGGGTAAAGCGTAATCAAGAGTCAAAATCCCAGCCTCTGGGCTCAACCTACACTCTGCCCCCCTTGGGGGGGGTACCCTTCACCCCCCTAGGCCATGCACATCTACACCGAGAAAATAAAGCCAGGTTAAAGCCTGTGATTTTATCAGAGCCTGACAGCTGAAGTGCACCTCTACAGCACCATGTGGGAAAGTGGCAAGCATCAATAGGGGGAGCCGTGCGCAGCGTGTGGAGGATGAGAACACGGAACAGGAGTGGATGGTATGACTCCTGCAGACATAACCCGTACATCAGAGCCCAAACACTCGGCCATTACTGCAAATTTTCATTCCTTGTTTCATCATTTGGGGCCGGGGGTGGGGGGCAGAGTTGAGGAGCACAGTGAAAGGGTCAAAGTCGATGCAGGAGGAGGAAAAGATCTGATCATTACGAGAGAGCATGCGAGCATCGTGGCTAATTGGGGGAAAAGATTCTTTTTAATGTGGTAAGGACAGAGCAACATCACTAATCAAACACATACACACTACACGTGTGTATACACAGAACCCAGGCAATCACATCTCAGCTTGTTCACACAGTTTTAAGAGGAAGACTGGTAACTCTCCAAACAGAATAAAATGCATAAAAAAATCTCACAACTGCATTGTTGGGAAAATTAAAAGCGTTCCCAGACTCCTTCAAAGACAGTATTCCCATAACACTCTGGGAAAATAGCATCTACGTGATCTACAGATGTGATACTTTTTGTAATATAACAGAGAGACAGATACAACCCTACGGGGGCAGCTTGTGAGATCGGGCAGAGGGCACGGCAGAATTGCTGGATAGCAGAGTTTTTATCAGACCAATCGAACGTTTATTACCAGAGAAACCACAAGCACGTAAAGAGGCCATGGGGCCCGTTAACAGAACAAACTGAAAACCAGAGTGAGTGAAACAAGAGCCTTGAGATGGAAACACAGTAAGCAGTAACCATCCATCCAGCCTAGTCAATCACAGCCAGCGCCGCCCAGCCATGCTTTATTTATCGGGTTGCCTGGAGATAAAGGGTCAGAGGTCGAATTGCTGTGAGGACAGATGACTTTGCCAAACCCAGCTCCGTGCCATGACTCTGCCTCATAGGGGCTCAGGACGACGGGCGTGACTCTGTGGTATCAGCTGGCAGAGATTAACATCACACCCTACAAGTCGCAGCAAGAAAGCCATGACCACAGCCCACGCGCCGAGGTGAGCTGCAGATGGGTGTCCTGCATAACGGCGCCACCTGCCTGAAGTTTCCTGCGCCGAAACACCACACTCATCATCATTCATTGCTAGTTACATTTATATCATTTTATGATTTTCAAGAGAAAATCTTTTATTCACTTCTGTGGGAACAATTTCATGGACACTTTGTGGCCTTAGCATATCTCATAATGCTCTCTTTTTTATGATACACACACACACACACTCACACGTAGAGGTGAGAGTGAAGTTTGGGGTCTAAGTGCAGGGCCAGCCGCCCATCCAGCCTCCAATCGATAACAATCTAGAACATCAATAGTTTTGGCTTCAGTCTCTGGGCAGTGGCCTTGTACAGTTCTATGAACACCTTGCAGGTGGGGGTGGAGGCTCTCTCCAGAGGACATATGCAAAGATAGGCTGGAAAGGGAGGCACGCACACAGGCAGAGAACAATAGCAACTTCCAGAAGGACGAGGCCTGCAGACAGGCCATGACCCAAGCAGATTGGAGTGGCAGTCAGCTATAGACGCAGACCACCTGGGGAGCAAGCGGGCGACCCTGCCAACTATGCCAGGCAGCTTCTCAGATTTGACTCAGAAGGGTATTGGGTAACATTGAAGAACTTTACTGACAGGGGGTATGGCAGGCAGGGCTAAAGAGAAGCCAGCCAAACAGTAGAAAGACAGAATGCTGGTTAAGGGTGTGTTTGAGAGGGAAGACAGGCAGAAGCAGGAGGAGAAAACGTCAGGCAAACAGGTCACCAAAACGCATCCTGTGGTGACAATCTGACCTCATCATGACTGAGACGGTCTGCCTACTTGGGATGCACCATGTTCCCCAACCTTCAGGGCGTCTCGACCACCAGACCTCCGAGGACTAAAACGTGACTTCCAGCAGCAAGCAGCAAGCAGTGCAACTGCTGGTGGGGGGGGGCACCTACAACGCTAGACTGGCATGTGAAATGTGGCATTGGGGGTGAATGGGAGCCATACACCCATCATAAATAGACTCCGGCTCGCACGTGCGTGAGGTGTGACTACAGGGACCACGCTGCACAGGCGTGACCGTGGAGACCACAGCATGTCCTGTAACCAGGGGGACTGCACCGCATACCGTGATACACTTGGCCGCTGTGGCACATGAGCAGATGTTAATCCAGGACTGATAATTACATCTGCCAGAGAAACAGGCCTGCTGAAGCACTTCGCCAACACTCTCCCCACCCCCCAAACACAGCTTGCTTAGGTGGGGGTGGTGTGGGAGAGTGAACAACGGGGGGGGGGGGGCACATGAAAAGAGATCACATATTTACAAATGTGAAGAAACAGTGAACAGCTTCTTCCAGGAAGCACTGGTTCAGAATCATGCTGGAAAACCACCACACTGAGCAGGATACCCCAGACTGCAGTCTACCACACCGAGCGAGTTATTCCAGACTGCAGATCACCACACTGAGCGAGTTATTCCAGACTGCAGACCACCACACTGAGCGGGTTACCCCAGACTGCAGACCACCACACCGAGCGAGTTATTCCAGACTGCAGACCACCACACCGAGCGAGTTATTCCAGACTGCAGACCACCACACTGAGCGAGTTATTCCAGACTGCAGACCACCACACTGAGCGGGTTACCCCAGACTGCAGACCACCACACTGAGCGGGTTACTCCACTGTATATTACCGAGCCATGCCATTCTGCGTCATTTTTTGCACTGTTAGTGTTTCTGGTTGTTTATTATTTATTGTTACTGTCCGTTAATGTCTTTTTTGCCATCTAATTTCTTCAGGATAAATAAAATATCTATCTATCTATCTATCTATCTATCTATCTGGGTTACCTTTCAGTTTCTGAGTCCCCAATTGCATGTCCTCGTCACATGATCCTGAGCACTGCTTGAATTGGATGCACACAAATACCATCCTTCCCTCTGCCTTAAATGATTGGGTAGGTTGTGTCGTAATTTGCTTTAAATGTTGTGCTGCTTGGTTCATAAAGAGGTACTAATTACTGAAACATCTCCCCTGGGCCGCGTTGCTGGTGCCTCTCGGAAACAAACCGCCGCCATGCTCCCGTGTCGCGATCACCGGCCCCGATGCCACGTTCGGCCGACTGTGGGATACTTCTTCATTAGCGTCTATCTGGAGGAGCGTAAGTAGGTTAGATGAGAGGGGGTGATTTATCAGTCTCCCTTAGTTGCAGTTTAGCGACCCAGATCCAGAATGTCAGAGTTGAGCGCTGGGACGGGTGCTCTGCTCGGCCAGATGAAGCTCCATAAATCTCTGCTCAAATTAAGTTAACATGTTCTGCAGCATTGCTTAACGAGCTGTAGTGGTAAACAGTGAGGAGATCAGCTCCCTGATTTATTGTTAATGGGGGGGGGGGGGGCTTGGGCTGGCCTGTACAAAGCGCTTACTCTTCTTCTACAGAATCAGACTTTTCTCAGATCCATACTGTCCCAGCTTCCTTTTTCCAGCACTTGACTGAGAGGGCACTTCTTAAGACCATGGATCCAGGGAGATGCATTGTGGGACTCAAAGCAGTCATACAAGCCTGAGGTGCCACATACTTTAAACAACACGAAAGCGACCCTTCCTCCCCCCTCGCTTCCCTGCAGCACTCTGATTTTTCATATCTTTCTCAGTCCGCGGGCATTCCAGATGGTTCTATGCTTGCATATACTCCTGGAGTCATTTGGTGAGAGGGCTGTCAGATCCTCACTCAGACTGAAGCTGGAGACCTTGACCCTGGTCTTAAAACAGTCGCCATGTGATGTTTAGTTCTCCTGCTATACATACACAGCTATCCTGGAATAAAGCGCACATATGAAATACACCCACACCTTCTCTGAGTCCTTTAGGGTTCATTTGTTTTCTTTTTCTTCTGAATCGAGAAGGCCAGCCCAGCCTTTGGACTGGTCCCATCCACACATAATTACTCTTTACTCTGCCCCACCCACCATCATCTCACGGTCAGGAGCGGGACCTGGGAAGCGGTGTAATTAATGTCCGGTCTTGTTCACGGGGTGCAGAGATAGAGCCTTCACTGCTGGCCAGAATTTACTCCGTCTCTGATTCGATGATCCTCGAGAGACTGAGAGGAGGCAATCTGTGAGGCCACCAATCAGAGGAGAGCTGCGGAGCTGGTGTTCAAAATGCTCGTTCCGGGGCATTCTGTCTTATTCCTCCTCGTTCCCTTAGCCAGACATTGATCTCACCTGGCTGAATAAATCTGAGCCTTAATAATCCCAGGGAGGCCGTGTTCCTGACCTCTGCGGGGTGGTGCTTAACCCCACGTAGGGTGCAGCCTGGGTTTCGTCCCGGGTAGGCCTCTTTTGATCCCAGTCATTTTGTGTTGACACAGGAGAACTTTCCTCAATTCCATTTCATCCCACGCATTAAAGAGGAGGTAGAACCACTTCTGTCCGCACCCCCGCTTTAACAGCTGAGTTTCTGGGTCCAACCGTGATGGCTTAAAGCGTGACCTCGGCAGGCCTGTGAACTTTTGGGAATGCCCTCCCCCACCAATGAGCTCCGCCTCCTGGTTGGCCAGGTCGTACCAAAGCAGTCCTTTGTGGGTGTGTTCTCTGCACGGGCCAGGCCATACCAAAGCAGCCCTTTTGGGGGGAGACCCACATTAAAGAAAGCTTAGTAGGTCTAAGTGGCAGGGAATCGGGCAGTTTGAACACGACTCTCCTGTAGTCCCCGGGGTCTGGGACACCATTCCCATATTTCTAAAGTGCAATCCCAGCATCGCTCTCTTCTAGAATACAGTTCAATGATGATGACCCACCACTCCAACAAGGAATTTAGAGAGTCATTTCGGAGGAATCAGAGCACTGACATGGGAGAGACGTCTCTCAAGAGCACAGTACAATAACCATGGGGCGGGCTGGGGGGAGGCTTCCTTAAAAACGGCCTTTAAAATGTCCTGAGTTCAACTCGCCACCGCATAACCCCCTCAGAGACAGCAGAAAACAGGAAAAAGGAAAAGAAAGAAATATAATATGCTGGCATTTCAGGAGAAGAATGTTAACCTGCTAAAAAACAATAAAGGCAGAGAGGAGAGGTCATGAAAACAAAAGAAGTGGCTGTTTGTAGGAAGGACCCTTCTGAGGCGTCTTCAGGAGACGCCTGTGAAGTGGGGCACATGCGGCTGGCATGGCAAGCGAGCTCATCCCCCTGTGTCCTGGCCTTAATGGAGTCTTACGACCCCACAGGCGCTGACGCGGGGGCAGCCGGTACACGGGGGACCTGTGGTGGAGGGGTGTGCGCCACCAACCGGCTCAAGCCCGTGCCACATTAGGCAACCTCAGGAGAGCAGCGGTACGATTCCAAACCGGAGCAGCATTCACAGAGATCCAGGGATAACAGCTACATGATTACATTACATGATGAGATGGAAACATATCTAATTATCTAATAATAACAAATGTATTATTATTATTATTATTATTTTAGTTTCGCTATGAAATGTAATGGAATTAGGATCACAAGGTGGAAACCGCTTCTCTGTCTCTGGGAACACACAGGGGAGTCTGGGGGGGTCACAGCCACATCTGGGGAGCTTTTAATCACAGATTGCACTGAGTGTCTGGGCCGGGGGGACCGCCCTCCACCACCAACGAGCTCCCCCTCCTGGTTGGCCAGTGCCATGTCCTCTCCCTGCCTGTTCGTTCAGTTACTTACAATTACATCCGATTAGTGCATGAGCGCCTCACGCTGGATCCCTAGGGTGTCTCTGTCTGGCATGAAGAGGCACGTACGTGCAGAGATACACAGGCTTGCCGGGATGGTGTAACAAGACCCCCCTGCTTCCTGGTTTGACACGCTTCCGTGCTGTGCTAAATTAGTGGCTGGCTAATTCTAAATTAAAGTGCATTTTGCCTGTTGAATCCTTGGACCTGCAGTGCTTGTTTAAAAGCCCAGGTACTTAATCACCACTCTGGCCGCCCTTTGAGAGGTTACTGTACATCTGAAACTCCAGAAATGGCCAAAGCATCTCCAGCTGCCCTTTGGAGCCCTTAGAGTAAACACAACAGCCTACATCCGTCTTGGGAGGGTGCCGTTGGGGTTTGCGATATTAAGTTCCTGTGTCTCTGTGACCTTGTATTATGTATAAAATGATGTGCTGAGATTTCTTCTGGCCTCCAGTGACCTGGACCCAGCTCCAGATGTCTACATCCATGCCTTATAGTTTCATTCACCCTCTTGAGCACTTGAGGCGTTTTTCTCAGTTCCAGTTTTCAAGATCCAGTCCGTGTTCTGTTGGTCCGTACCCTGGCCATCTGCAGCACAACATTTAAAGCAAATTACGACACAACCTACCCAATCATTTAAGGCGGAAGGAAGGGTGGTATTTGGGGCTCCCCATGGGAAAATGTTACAATATGGAAATTGGATATGTAGAGACTGGGTCTTTTGGGGATCCTTCCGTCTGAATTGCAGGCCGTTGTCGTGACAGGTGAGGGAACCTCCCGTTGGAAAAGGAGGGACCATTCCCACTGATCCAGGACCAGGTATTGGGGGAACGAGAAGCAGAAACAGAGGCAGGGGGACGGTCCACCGCCCCCACGGTCCCTCCTCCTGATCTCCTCCTGGTTGTATTATCTACAGCGGCCATGCTAATTAGCACAGAGAGAGGTCACTATGTCCTCCCTGTCACCATCCTCGCAGACCGCAGCAGACAACCCTGTGCCTCAGTCGAACATTTTAATCAGTGCACTTTTAACGAGCACTGTTAGCTCTCATGTTGATTATTTCGTTCCGGATTAAATCCGGGGGTAATAATTACCTGGGAATCTTGAGGGCTTCTCTTTTTTGTCGCCCATCAGCCTGGAAATTTTTTCTCGGCACATTGTTATCGCAAGTGTGTTTATGGTGCATCAAGCTCACAAGATATCTCTATAACGCGGGAGTTTGCATCTGACCGCACAGCAAACACGACCCAGCCAAATCAGCAGCGTGAACCCTTACTGCATCTGTACAGAAACTGGAAGCTGCCACTGCCACTGTTCGGCCTGACGCGGCCGGCGAGAGCGGACTGGGCGCGGTCACTGCCCAGGGTGCTCGGTGCTAGCTCATCTGTGACACGCCCCTACTCGCTGTGACTACATCGAATTGTATGCACTGCTCCACATCCTCCCAACGCCCAACGGATGAATAAATATACACGCAGAGGCGCACGGGCATCTGGAAACAGGAGCTAACATGCTGAAAGGGGCGGGGGGGGGGGACTGAAGACGATGGCTGGAATTTGGTGACTCACTATTCGGTGAAAGAGGTGAGACATGATGGTGAGAAGAGAGGATGATGGGGTCAGAGAGAGAATGAGCAGGAGGAAATGCAGACAGGAAATGTTGAGGACAGACAGGATCGACGGAAGAGGGGAGACAGGGGGTCAGAGGAGGAGGGGAGAGGCAGGGACTGAGGGAGAGGAGAGAGACAGGGTCAGAGGAAGAGGGGAGAGATGGGGTCAGAGGAAGAGAAGAGAGAAGGGGTCAGAGGAAGAGGAGAGAGATGGGGTCAGAGGAAGAGGAGAGAGACTGGGTCAGAGGAAGGGGTGAGTGATGGAGTCAAAGGGAGAGGAGATAGACTGAGTCAGAGGAAGAGGAGAGAGACTGGGTCAGAAGAAGAGGAGAGAGACTGGGTCTGAGGAAGAGCAGATAGACAGGGTCAGAGGAAAATGAGGGATGGCAGAGGAGGGCCCAGTTGGAATCAGTAAGGAAGTAGGAGGCTGTGGCGAGAATGTGGGCCGAGCCTGCCTTGTGCAGAGGATGGTTCCTGAGGATCTGCAGGAGAAGGCCTCCATGTGGAAGAGCGCCCTCCACTGTACAAGCATGGCGCAGGAACCGATGAGGGATGCCTTTTTCCCCACCCACCCAGGAGGAAGGTGGCTTCTGCACACTCTTCACCTCTCCTCACAGCTATTATTCATCTTAGGTAAGGGGAGCACTGCTGGAGGTGGGGGGGGGGGCTTAAGCAGAAAGTATCACTTATCTTTTACCTCTCACCCCCCCCCCCCCCCCCCCCCCCCAACCACCCATGCGCAGTTCTTAAGTCCGCCCACTCATATGGACCCGCAGCGGGCAGCGAGCGGGGGACGGGGGAAAGGCAACGGGGGCAAAAG